>CM021769.1:41138868-41199732 GCA_011076525.1 Nettapus auritus
TTCCTTCCTTCCTTCCTTCCTTCCTTCCTTCCTTCCTTCCTTCCTTCCTTCCTTCCTTCCTTCCTTCCTCCCTTCCTTCCCTCCTTCCTTCCTTCTCTCTTTCTCTTTTCTGTGCCTATCTGTTCACATTAATTCTATGGACTGCCAAAAGCACTGTACATAATAGAGTGAATACAGCTTGAAAGCTTATCTTCCCAGAGACACGCTCTCTCTAGACCAATACTAAAGTAATTTCATTGGCATTTGGAATGTATCCACAATTTTGAGAATGGTTGTTTTGCTCTTCACTTTGAGGATTTGTTTAGCTCAGGCAAATTGCAGAGTCTCCTGGTTCCTGATCCAAGGTTATAGAGTTTGCTGAAAGCTCTTCCTTTTATGGGAGCTATGTGGTTTTACCTCACCTTAGACTTGTATAGACTGCTAGAAAATGTAAGCAGTCTAGCTTGTATGGTGAACTTCTCTGAGAACCAGAAAACTTCTCTGGCCTCCATGCTAATGCGTTAGATGTTGTTGCCCTACCACTTTTGACACTGGGTAACTGTATTTCTCCTTTCTGTCATGTCTCATCTCTTCTGAATGAATTGTCAGCATAACACTGTGCAGTCTCATTTGATTTAATGTTGCTTTCAAGGACATCAAGGAAATGCTGAACAGATCACTCCTACTATAATATAGTTTCTGTTGTTTGTTTGTCTTCTGGCATGTCATAAATGATGTATGCTAACATTATGCTTTCTCTTGGGCATCATTTCAGAACAGTTATTTGCTGAAGACATAGAAGAGATCATGTCATTTGGTTTTCCATGTTGTTTGGTTTCTTGATTTATTTTGAATCTTAAAAGACCTTTTTTGAAGTGCAATCCTCAAAATTATCAGCTTTAGTCTTAGCAGGTAGCAAATACTGAATATATATATATATATATATATATATAGACTAAGTCAGCTTGGGAAATAAAAAGAAGAGATAATCATTTTTTTTTAGAATAATGTCTCTGCCTGTATTTGCATCACTTTTTCAGAAATAATTTTCTTAGCAAGGCTACAATGAAAGAACAAGTTTTATGTATAAATTGCAAAAAGCTTAAAGACTTTTAAAGAACACTTGCATGTATGCACAGACATTGGAGTCAAATATATGTCTTCTCTCTATTGTATGTCTTGCCATACAACTGGTTAAGGGCCTGTTTGGGAATCTCTAGGTACTGCCTGAATTTTAGCAGTTGACTTCATCCACAAAGGCCGCAGACACATTTTTAACCAAGGAATTTAAACGTGTAATTCTTCCAACTAATTGCTTGTGAATTAATTACATATAAAGAATAATTCACAGACCTTATTCAAAAGATAATGGTAAATTCTAGAAAATTGCAGTCAAATCACATATAATTCCTGAAGGGAAAAAGAACGGAAACAAATCAGTAAACCAATTTGTTATGATTACTTTCTCCTCTTTCTAACACATCTGAAATCTGTTGTTGAATGTTATTATGTACACTGAAATACATCTACAGTAAAGAGTGCATCTGCTATTTGCATTGGCATTCAACATCTATATCTTACACTGATGGAGGATTTGATATAGCACTTAAAACTGTGGCCTTTGGGATTAATAATTGCTTAACTTTTCTGTTTCTTCAAGTTATTTATAAAGGCAATGAAACAAGAAAAGATCTGGTCTATATGACCCAAAACTCATGATCTGTCCCACTGCATTCACATTGCCTCTCATTGCAGCAGAGAACTTTTTGGCAGATTCATTTTACTACTCTGGTTAAAAGTATGCAACATGACCCTAGAACTGTTTCTAAATAAAATGACTTTCAGTAAAAATTACCAAGAGTGTTACAGAGCAGTCAATTTCAAACAACCTCATGGAGCTGAAATAAGATTGCTTTTCTTTCTAAAATATCCCAATGGAGAGAAGATACACTTGGCATTCCATGGTCATTTCAGAGACCTTTGCATAGTAAGACATTTTTTCACACAAGATGTCTGGCTATTTGGATACAATTCAAAAAGAGGCTTATGCTTCAAAGAGCAGGAAAGCTGCCTTAAGCTTTAGAGTAAATACCAAAATCTCTTATCTTTCCATATTTTGTCATATGTTACAATCCTTGCAAGAGTGGCCTCTGCAATAATAGGAAAAAGTCTTAAGATTGGCTTGACAGAATAACAAAGGCATTATACGTAAATGCTGGTTAGTGGACAATTATGGTGGGGTTTAAGCTTTAAAAATGATAAATGCTCATTTATATTAAAATGTACATGACTTTCCATTGGGAATGTTCAATGACACATAAAAGTCCTGCTTCTGAGAACTGATTTATTCTCTATCATATATGAAGTAGAAAGTTCCCCCTGGGTACTACCAGGGCAAGGACAAAAAGTTCTTACCTCCAAAAACATTTTTTTTTTTTTTTAATGTGCTTTATCATAGAATATTTAAGCCAAAACAGATACTTACTGGGCCCTTAACTTTAAACAGACTTATCCTTTTTCCATATTTGTCTTGCCAGATAAATTGCCAGTGACAGTTCTCTGCAGTAGTAGGGAGACCTTTCATACTTATACTATAGTTTGGCTGTAGGTGCAATGGCTTATCTACTGTTACTAGCCTCTAACCATTTCCCTTCTATTAACTGAATATATTAGGTCTCCACATTAAAATTATACTTTACTATAGCTTTATACATTATTAAGATAATGTATTATTTATTTTAAAGGAAACATTTGAAAGCAGTTCAGTTTAGGAAATTCCCTCCCCCCAGAAACAAACAAAAAAAATAAAAACCAGTTATAAAAGGTCACTTGAGCTCCATCGTATTTCCATGCTAATTTCTGTAAAAGAACACTTTTTGTATGTGTCACTGATTCCTAAATGAAAGTTGCTTTTGTACAGCATAACTTAGTATAACTCCTTGAGATATTGTCCAGACAGACACTGCCTTAATATCTTGCTTCTACATCCTAGAATTGTGCTGCCTTGAAGCTGATATACAGACACTCCTTAGAAAGCCTGAGAAATTTGTGACCCTTGTAGGAAAGCAAGGTGTGTACTCCTTCTTCCCAGCCTTTGCCTTTCTCTGTGAATAAAAAGAATACAAAAAATTTAGCCAGTGAAGAACTGAGTAAGTTGTAATGAAATTCACTAAATGTAACTTTTATTTCACCATATTTATGGAGTTTTTGTTGTTGATGTTATTATTTTTTTTTAATGCAAGAATATTTAGACAAACTTTTACCCTGAACATATCAGGTATAACAATTCCCCATAACTTTTGAAATGCATATTCTTAAAGCAACAATATCATTTATCTCTATTATTATTTCTAACATTATTCTATACTTCCAATAGATTTTAAAATACATGTTGTATGCTGATTTTCATGTATTGTGATACGCTCTACGGAGTGCTTACACAAACTACAAAAAACAGAGGTATAATGGATGACCCCTCTCTTTTTCTCTTTTTTTTTTCTGCATATTTATTTTTTTCTACTCTTCCATAACTCATATAAAAATTATCTTTTTTTTTTTTTTTTTTTTTTTTTTTTAGTGGTGAACCTACTTTTTTATTTCTTTTATTTTTTTATTTTATTTTATTTTCCCTTTAGGTTTGTATCCGCAGATATATAAGAAACATTTTTTCCTATGACATTTTCTTTTGGTATGTAACATCTCACTAAAATGCCACAAAGAGGTGCTATAAACCCACAGTAGCTATTGAGAACAATCTCAAGAACAGATCGGACTGCTGTAAACTCGCCTCAGGGTAGGTGTTTCTGGGTTTAGTACTCTCCTTTTTACTCTCCTTTTTTTTTCTTTCTTTCTTTCTTTTTTTAATATTTCTCATGGCAGTCACGGCAGTAAAACTTGTGTCCAGCAGTCAGAGTTTAAGATAATGAGATTCATAGCTGTCACCACATTAACAAGTCAGGTGAGATTTATCCCATGGAATGGATTCAGGCAGAATGCTCAGCTAGCTATCATCTCATCATCTCATTTTTCATAAATAATCTATGCAATTGAATAGAATGTCATTTTCCCTGCAGTAATAACTGTGTAACAAGTGAGTTGTTTGGAACTATTTTATAGAGTTTTCTGTGCTGACAACTGTGGTACATGTGTTTGAAAGACCATCTTTGTGAGTTATTCTTTTGACTGCAGCTGGTTTATTTGCACAAGATGAGCATATGTGCATCTTCACACAATCAGGGATGCAGAAATAAATTTCCCTTGAGATCTAATTTTTAAGTCTTCTTTTAATCCAGTTGAAATTAGTTTTGTAATCCAAGATTAGTTTTAACAATTTTTTGAATCCCAACACCATTCTGATTGTCAGAGAGAACAAGTGTGTCTGAACACAGCATTATTCCTTGACTGCATTTTCTTATACTAAAACAGATGGGAATGAAAGTTGATTGCAGCTTCTGCAAGAAATATATGACTTTGATTTATTTAATCAAAAGATTCATGTGCTGTAATGGCATCATCTGAGGGGGTCTTCATGTAGGTTTACAATTACATGGAGACTACTGGAGGGGAAAAAGCTGAAATTCTGATTCTGCTTGAAAATTGTACCTATACAAACCATTGAAGATGAATTTTTTCCATTTCGAGTTTAGCAAAGTCTGGACCTTAATCTAGATGGAAATTTATAGTTCAAGTTTAATTGGAAATGCTATTTGAACAGCCCCACTTTTATTTTTTCATATAGTTTAGAAGGCAATGTGCCTAATAAAGTTTATGTCACCTTCTGATCTGTGTTCATTTTATCTTACACAGGGTAAACATTTTTCATTATTAGATAGATTACCATTCTCCTCGAAAATCTCTCTACTTATAGAAATATTTCCGTCTCAAGAAAACTGGATTTGAGCTTCAAAATTCAGATCTGTATTTGCATTCCAGCGTGAAAATCTTTGGAGGCTTTGGAGCATTTCAGTTTGGAGGATTTCAGGAGTGATTTGCATTTTGGTTCCATATAGTGTAAAGAATCAATTCTGTATTTTGAAAGTGTACTGTCTGTGATAATTAATATTTATAAATGTTTG
This sequence comes from Nettapus auritus, assembly GCA_011076525.1. Classification (NCBI taxonomy): domain Eukaryota; kingdom Metazoa; phylum Chordata; class Aves; order Anseriformes; family Anatidae; genus Nettapus; species Nettapus auritus. Next base: position 41,143,923 of record CM021769.1, read on the forward strand.
AGAAAGAAAGAAAGGAAGAACTTCCAAAATGATGTTCCTGCCAATGTGATTTATATTTAATAAATGACTTTTCAAGGAGGCTTGATTTTCACTTTAACAGGCTCTACCCATCTATAATTTAAATAGCACTTGTTCTTGTCAAGGTCTGTATGGTGCTATAATTGTTTTTAAATCTAAATAGTATTGGACAACACAATTCTGTTTGGGATTGCCAGATGAGTGAGTATTTCAGTTTGAATTAATTAATATAAAACATATAAAGTAACAGTATGCTACAGCTAAACATAGGGTAGATGAAGCATTAATTGCTTAGAGACAAGAAAGGTGGGATTGGAAATATCCAAACAAATTTTGGTATTGAAGTGAAAGAAGATAAACATTAACTTTACACATAGTTTTCAGGCTGCACATATGCCTCATATATGTCATCACACTGATAGCATTTTTACCTGGTTACTGTCATAAGGTCTCTTTTTAAGTGCTTATTAAATAGTTTTATTTTTATCTTATTTATCTTATTTCCATTATCTTTTATATCTTGATACTTACTAACTGCAGATTTTCTCAAAAGCAATGGTGAATGCTCTCTGCTATTGAAAGCTTAGGCTGTTATCAAGAATACTGCATTGCCTGAAGTTGCATTAAGCAGAGCCTCATCAGCATTCAGCACCACTGCTGCAGCATAAAGCCTAGAAGTGGGAAAAATACCTGCTGAAACATAAGAAGATGAAAAAAGGCCAGTGAGCAGAAAGAAAAGCTCCTTATGTCTGCTCTGAAGCATCTTTTTCTAATGGATCCCCCTCCCAAACAATGTTGCAAGTGGCAGGTGATGTGTTCTGCAAATAGATCAGCAATGTCGCTTCTAAAATTGCACCTTTTTGGCATTCAGGTGTTAAAGCCAGTCAGCTGGTAGCCAGGCTTTACTCAAGGCTGGGTAAAGAAAAAGAGTATATGTTAGATCATCTAGCAGCAATTACAGTAAAACACCTCTGGCTTGAGCTAGAATCACTGTTACTGTTGCTTCCTGCAGTGAATTCTGTTGCTAACATATTTGCTTGCTTTTTCACTCCCAGGTGTCACTCTTATTTGTCTGGAATTACTTTGCCAGGTTGAGATTGTTTTTTTTGAGATTGTTTGAAAATTGTTCAATTTCTCCAGAAACTGAACAATTGCTAGCTCTCCAACAGTTCTGAAACATTAGAAATCTTAGTGAAAAATTACAAAGAGATATATCAGATTTTATTTTGAAAGGTATTGCAGAATACATTAAATAAATGATAAAATATCATTTGTTGGACTGATTCTAGTCACCAATGTAATAATTTTCTTCTTTCATTTTTTATGTTTCTATAACAATCACTGCATCAAGTTGTAAATGCAATGAACTCCCCTGCCTACCTATGATGGAGAGAACACAGGAATTGATTTATGGTATTATTGTACTGTGCAAAGCTCACGTACAATCATAAAACCTTCCTAGTTTCAGAATTCTCTAGAAAGAAAGAAAGGGAGGAAGGAAGGAAGGAAGGAAGGAAGGAAGGAAGGAAGAAAGAGAAAGAAAGAAAGAAAGAAAGAAAAGAAAGAAAGAAAGAAAGAAGGAAAGAAAGAAAGAAACTTTCCCTTCTTATATGAAAAAGTATAAGTGAAATTTTATATGTGCAGGTACTCTAACTGAACATTCAATTATTTATTATTATTATTGTTATTGTTATTATTATGCACTTTGAATACTGCTTGACCATTAAATTAATTACCTAAGATATTTGTATGTTACTGTTACTGCAAATTATTTTCAATACATTTGTAGTACTGTGTATGGTGAGTTTTATTTTTATCCATGGCTTATGTTTTTTGTGTCCTTGTATTATTTTTAAGGACTTTCCTCAGAACTGAGAAATGCTTTGTGGAAATCCTATATTTCTTCCATCAAGTCTTCCCCAGGCTGTCTTTAAGTGCTTCAAAAGCTGGTGACCAGACCTACTGGCTTGGAAGAAATGTGGGGTAATCAGTGAAGCACAGACTACTTCGTTACAAGGTGACTGGACTAGGTGCAGAGTTTGGATGGTGGTGTGAAGGCTTGCAGATGCAGTGAAGAGACTGGAGAACAGTACAAAGAAATAGATTTGTTATGAAAAAATGGAGTAGAGGGGTAATGACAATATTCATATAAAATGAAAAAAAAAAAAAAAAAAAAAAAAAAAAAAAAAGCTGAGAAATCATCTAGATCATTCCCTCTCTTATTTCTCCACTGTTCTTCAGGCTGAATCACTCTGCTGGTTTCGTATCTATAAACATATCTCCTTGCTCTTGATGTCAGAGTTATGAAGGCAAAGATCCTTTGCTCTCACCCATTTCATTCCACCAAGTTCTGACATTGTGCAGAAGGCAGAGAACAACAACTTAATCGATCCAGAAAAGTTGCCTTTCATATCAGTAAGAAAAACAAATTAAAAATCTTTGATTTCTCATTTGTCAACAAGTATAAAATTCTCTGGGAAGCTCTAGGTCAAATCCTCATGAAGGAAATAGTGATTACCTATAGGAAAAAAACAACAAAAGGAAACAAACAAAAACAAACATTAACAAAGAAACAATAAAAAAAGAACAATGACAACAACAAAACAAACCAAACAAACAAAAACAAAGGAAGTAACCACAGCATTCTGGGAGAATGGATTAAAAGATTGTTCTGTTCACTAGGGGCTTTGAGAGTTGTTTTTATCTCTATCAGCAGTGATAAAATCTAATTCTAAGGGAAATGTCAATCTGAGAATAAGGCTTATGCTGGAATTTAGTGATTTTTCTTTCGTGATTTTCTACCCACATTTGACATGATTTTTCCATTTCCAACTCATCCCTGCCATTTCACTATCAAAATGTATTTTTTAGGTTCTTATCTGTGTCAGAATCTAGGACTTGCTTTTTTGATAAGTAATTGTCAATACTAAAAAGAAATTTCAACTAGGTCTGTGCTCCTTTATTCATGGTTTGAGATAAAGACAGTTTATTAGGTAAAGATAAAGCTGTGCACACAAGTAAACAAACTAAGGATTTCATTCACCCTTTCCAATGAGGAGGCAGATATTTGGCCATTTCCAGGAAAGCATGTCTCTATCACATATAATGGTCACTTTTGAAGATAAACATTGTATCCACAAAGGTTTCTGTTATATGACAAGGATTTTCTGAATAATTTTGCCTAATTCTGCATTATCAACACTGGGTCAAAAATCCAAAACATAACACCATAGCAGCTGCTATGAAGAAAATCAACCAACTCCTAGCAAAAGCTGGTATGCCTGTAAATATTTTCCTTTTAGCTCTCTGCAAGGAATTTAAATATATATATAAATTAGTTTTAATTAGGCATAGAATGAAATAGAATGGAACTAAGAGCTTTAAATTCAAAAAGATTTAGAGATGGCATTTTGAGTTTAACATAGTTTTAATGACCAATGAATTGAATGACTTCTTGTGTGGTCTGGAATTTTTCAGGCATACGGCAACTACACATGTGAAGCGTCTGCAAGTCTGTCAGAATCTATGAGGTGCTGATGCAAGAATTAAATTTTAGTATTGGAGCCATGTGTGGTAAGAGCTGTTCAAATTAAAAGCTGATAACAATGAAATCTAAAACAGTTTTTTATTCACACAGAAATTTAATTTTACTTACTGATAATAGTGATTCTTTGATCAGCCATGACACTCTTTCTTATGAGGTTATTCTTGGATTGGTTGGATGATACAAGAAGATCGTTCCCCTAGCCAAACAAAGCACTGTTTTTTAACACTGTTATATTAAGCAATTTATTTATACTCAACCAAGATCCATTAGAAAAAAATATTAAATCTATATGCATCGTTTGATACAACAGAAATGAAATCCCAGCAGTAGAAAACTTGCTTAGGAGATGTGTTTCTCAGAGTACTCAACATTTACTTACATTAGATATTTGTCTTCTCTGTCTAGATAGGTTAACAAAAGAGTACTTCCATCCTAAGAGAATGTCTTATATTCTTTTTTTTTTTTTTTTTTTTTTTTTTTTTTTTTTTTTCTCTGTCAATTTTAAAATAAGTCTCTTAATAAACATATTAATAGTAAAACATGGCCTGCTAGGTATCTAAAAATGACCAACACATTTTCACTTTCAGCAATGTGTGAATCTAATGAAATACGGATACCACTTACCAAAGATTCCACTCTATATTCAGAACAAGTTTATGTTTCAAGAAGTCTGAACAAATTGAGGGGACAGGAAGGATGATTGATTGATGCTCTCTTTATGATGTCTCTGCAGTTACTTGAATCAGCACACTGAACATGGGACCTGTGACTCTCTAACACTTGTTCAGTGTTTTTGTCCAGCTCAGACTGCTGATCTGTGGAGAAGTAGAATTAATCCTTTAATCTCATTTCAAATCAGTGATAGAGATATTAAAGTTGACTACTACTACTCTTTGAATCCCTCTGAACTACACTTAATTTAGACTAGGCGTTCCTGGATTCCTATTATACAGGAATTCTGACAGGAAAAGGAAACTTTAATGTTCAGTTCTCCATGATGAAGTCATATTACAGCATTAAAAATGGGCCTAGAAAAGGACCTCACAAGCCAAGAAACTGTGAGTTTTTATGCAAATTTTCTATTCTGATTCTTTTTTTCATTTTTATTTTTATTTTACATTTATCAACTTTGTACTTTAGTATCTTCCAGAAATGTATTAAAAAGAATGGTTGGCATAGGAAAAACCCTCAGTTTAAGTCAACTAGGTGTTTACCTCTGTTGAGGAAAATATAACATGACTATATTAATCATCAGACTCTGCCAGTGGAGGCATCAGAAGTTTGACCCTTCATAAAAAATTATAATGTAATTTGAATTAACATTTTGCCCCGTGTTTACTTTGTGTTATTTCCTTTTTCTCAAGAGAAATCCTAAGGAAAATATGGGGGGGGGGGGGGGGATGCAGGGAGTCCTGATGCTGTGCCAGTGTTGCACACCAGTTTTTTAGCAATGCTGTTCTAGCTACAAGTGCAGAGTACAGCACTATATGGGTTGCTGCAGGGAAACTGATTTCCATCCCAGCCACTCCCAGTACAGAGTGATGCTTCAGTCCCTTACTCATCTTGGTGGCCCTCTGTTGGACTCTTTCCAGTATATCCAAGTCTCTTGTACTGGGGGCCCCAGCACTGGACACAGCACTCCAGGTGTGGCCTTACCACTGCTGAGTAGAAGGGAAGGATCACCTCTCTTGACCTGCTGGCAGTACTTTGCCTAATGCAGCCAAGAATTCTATTAGTCTTAGCAGCAAGGGCACATTATTGACTCATGTTCAGCTTGGTGTCTACCAGGACTTTAGGGTCCTTTTCTGCACAGCTACTTTCCAGCTGCGTGGGCCCCAGAATGTCCTGGTTCCTGGAGTTGTTCCTCCACCTGTGCACTTCTCTGCACTTCTCCTTGATCAACTACATGAGATTCTTGCCAGCCCATCTCACCAGCCTCTCAAGGTCCCTCTGGGTGACTGCGCGACCCTCTGGTGAGTCAACCACTCCCCCCCAGTTTTGTGTCATCTGTGAATTCACTGAGGGTACACTCTACCCCAACATCCAGAACATTAATGAAGATATTAAATGGGATTGGACCCGGTATTGATGCCTGGGGTGTTCCACTTGTCACTCACTAGCCCACACTTAGGTACTGTGTTCATTTTTGGGTCTCAGTTTATAAGAAAACAGGTTCAGTTTATAGGAAAAACATTACTAGATTCCAGAGGACCACAAAGATTACTGGGGTCTGGAGAACATGTCTTGGGAGAATAATTTAGAGAACTGGGTTTGCTCAGCTTAAGAAGGCTTCAGAGGGAGATGATAGCAACCTGCCAATACATCTGAGGAGGAGACTAGTTTTATGCAGAATTTACTTCCAGTAGGAAAGCTATAATGTGAAACCAATTAACTTGTACAGTATGGTTTGTCTAACATAACAAACTGAATATACAATAGTTCACAAAATTATTGTACTTTAAATCTCTGCTGACTTTTGGGCAATTTTAGAGTCTGGGAAGTGTTCAGTTTGCTAATAGTTTGGAGATTCTAATTTTCATTTCTAAGAAATCAATAGCAATCTAAAATAAAATGAAATTGAAAGAAGCATTAGAAAAATTTTCATATAGATATAAAATTCTCATCTTTTTTTTTTCTTTTTTTTTTTTTTTTCTTTTTCTAATAGTTAAGCAGAGCAGCAAACTGTTTTCCAGCATAGCTAGTAAGACTTCTGAATAACTGAGAAAAGAACTTTAACTAGATTAAAAAAAAAAATCCATATCCACTATGTCTTCATTTAATATTCTTGATGCTAATAAATTATTTCAATAGAATGTAATAATAGTAGATTTCTGTGTGACAGGAGCAAATTTTCATTTAAAGTAAGACCATTCATTATAATCAGGGGCAGGGTACTTGAACTAAGGATCACCATTCAGTTAAAATAAAAAATAATGGAAGTGACATCTTTAATAGAAAATGTCATATGGATACATTACAAGTGGTGCATATTCAAAATGTTTTCTACAAGTCATGTGTGCAATTTGGGACTTTAGAATTTAAAAAATAATAATAATAAAAATCTTTACTGCTTCTTAGTTACCATGAGACTCTACAACTATATTTTTGAGACATTATAATCCATAAAGCTATTTAACTGTACGCTTTATATGACAATAGACAACCACTGAAACAAATGTGCAGTAAAATCACAAACAGTAATTATAAATGTAAGAGGGAAGACAGAACATAAAGTTATAATTCACTCTAGGAACTCCTCCAATATAACAAATTGAATTGAGGACTTTGAATTGTCTAAGAATAACAGTCTGAACCCTGGAATGAAATATCAAAACCTTGGGATCATTCAGAAAACAACAATAAATTAAAAAATACATATCCGTGCCTCCATTATCTGGCACAGATTTGTAAATGAAATCTTGCTTTCTCAAACTGCTGATTTTCTGAGCCTAGCATAGTATTTTACAACTATGTGTTCAGGTTTATGGAAACAGTATGGAAACATAAAAGTTTGAAGAAGAAAAAAAAATGTACAAAAAAAGTACAAATACTTAGTCATATTTATCTTGGTGGTGAAGCAAAAAAGGTAGGAGTATTTATCAAGTTTTTTATTTGTATTTGTATATTGATCATATTATACAATCTTTTATATATTTATTTCTCATTACAAAGAGGAATATGAATCACCAAAATTATTATTATTTTTAATGATTCCTTTCCTGTCAATAGAAAGACTCCAAAACTTGTTAAATTTAGTGCTATGTTCTTTTTCAAACACAATATACAAAATTATTATCTTCCTTTAAAGCAGACATTAAATTATTTATTTTTTTTTTTAAGAACAAGTGTGCCTGCCATATATTCCAGTACCTGTTGGATTACCAGTGAGTGAAAGGGAACTAATGATAATTCCAGAGATGCTCAACGGATGTATTACCTCTTTCTTCTAGAAGAGGATATTTAAGTGAGCATTTGAGAAAGACTGGGAGATAACATAGGGACCCAACAACATACATTAAAGTTTTCTAAATAAATGCAACAAGGAAATTGATAGGCTTCAAAATAGTATAATGTCCCATTAATATATATATATATATTAATAATATATAAATATAAATTCCTATATATATATTTCCTAATATATAAATATATTAGGAAAACTTTAGTGTGGTAAATACATAAGCTAGCTTAACGAAAATATTAGGTTCTGAGTAGAACAGTTTAGTTAACCTTGCAGAACAACATAATTGCTTAAAATGAGAATGAAGTAGAATTATGTGAGTACATACAACATGATAGTAAACTCAGCACAAAACCACAAAGCTTCTACATCTTATGAAAATTTTTAGAGCATATTGACAAAAATTGGTAGAAAAGGCAAATTGTGTTTTATTTATTTATTTATTTATTTTTATTTATTTTATTTTATTTTTTATTTGGCTCTTAAAATAAATATTTTGCATAGATTCTCTTAGGGAAGGTGGTTAAAGAAAGTGATGAATGCCTCCAATGAGAAGTTCCAGCATGGATTAATATATAGACATCAGTAGAAGGCCAAACAGTTATCTGCAGACAACAAGAATCACATCAGAATTCAGGAAGTGTTCCCTGTATTGCCCTCAGGCCATATCAATCTGAAAGCACACACAGAATCACAGAATGGCTGGGGTTGGAAAGGACCTTAAAGATCACATAACTCGACCTCCCCTGCCATATACAAGGATGTCTAGTCAGGTTGGCCAAGGCCCCATCCAGCGTGGCCTTAAACACCTCCAGGGATGGGGCATCCACACAAATTCTCTTGGCAACCTGTTCCAGTGCCTCACTGTCCTCATAGTGAAGAATTTCCTCCTAATGTCAGGTTTCAATCTATCCTCTTTTAATTTAAGACCATTCTGCCTTGTACTAATCTCATGTAATCAAGTTTTGTTCAAATACAGAACACTGAGTTATAAATATTTAGTATATTTGCACTCATCCTCTCTGAGGATAGTATCTGGTATTTAGTATCTACTGATACTAGATGTGACATGAAAACTATAGCTGTTAAAATATTCAGATTTCTCTTGCTTAGCAAGAAAATTGTAAGTAATTCTTTGGATAAAAATAAAACAAGCAAACAAACAAACAAACATAGCCAGATGTACAGGCTGGCATGATTCAGACACATAAAGCTATCTCTGGTTTGCTTCAAAATCTTATACAAGTTCAGGAAGAGACTGTCAACAAGCTGAACTCATTCTTCAGGTGATTAACAAGACAATGGTAACTTCAAAACAAGCAAGAAAAAAACCCAAACAAATAAATAAAGAGAACATGGACAATTACAACCCCATGTAATGTGTTGTCCAGTCATTCCTTCAACAGACTGATTAAAAGTGTTGTCAGTATTTTGTTTTCCTAATTTGGGACCATTCTCAGCTGTCCCTATTGAACAGACATTAAAAGTAATTATTTAAAATCAGTCTTGAAATTCAATGTTAAAAAAATAAAACAATAAAAATTCCATGTTTACTTGTGTCCAGATAGAATAACTCTAGGTTTCACTCTGTTACACTTGCAAAGTTAGAAGCACCTACTCAACATAACAATTCTTCATGGAAATGTGTGATTACGTTCTTAAAATTGTTATGATCTTTATTTACAGATATAAAGCTCTGATTCAAATAATTTTTTTATGGAAAGCATCATAGATAAATGTGTTTAGATTTAGAACAGAAACTTATCCTTATATTTAACCTTACAAAAATATGGTGTTAGATTAGTATTAGTATTCTTAGCATTGTACTATGGCATGAAGAAAATATTTTATTTCAATTTTATGAATAAAGAACAAAAGCTATGCTAAACTGGGATATCACTTAGGAGAATTCCCCATTGAAAACGTAATCACCATTGCCAAACCTCTCATTTTCTCATTCCTGTATCCTAAGGTTTCTGAAAAATTGTCTCCTTTCTTTTGGCATCATTGTTTGTGGGCGTGCTGTTGATTCTATATCCTAGAGGCTGTGGGCTTCTCTGAAAAACCTGGGGAGAATCCAGGAACACACAGCTTCCATTGCAGCCAAGAAGGGAGAAAATAACTTGTTGTCACATACATATTCACTCCTGGCTTGCATTAGCTGGGATATTGTAGTGTTTTGTGACCTTCTGTCTGCACCAGCAGCTTCACTTTCCTAACACAGAGCTGTATACTATTTCCATAGCTTGGGTCAGGTTATTTAGGAGCATATGGTCAATCCTGATATTCAACTGCATGGTCAAATCAAGGTGGGATTCACAAAAGATACTCTACTCAGGACTGTCCTGGGTGTCAGAGGCAAGGGGCAAATAACTCAATGTTACCGTGTCCCCAGGCATCTCCAGCACTTGATTTCTACTTTAAGTGAGTTTGAATGATGGGGTGAGAAAAACTGAAATCTGCCTGTCAGACTCTTCTTGTAAAAAGTTTTCCATCATAAAGATCTGCTATCATTCATCATTTAAATATTTAAAAGTTCATATATTTAATCTTGGCCTATTTGCATAGATTTCAAAAACTGTTACTGCATGATGTAATATTTACAGATAAAAAAACTGCATCAACAATAACACATTTTTGATCCTGTAGCCTAACAGCTAGTGCACAGTCAATGTAAAGTCAGAAATAAAAAGTTATTTGTACACATAACGGAGAATAAAAACATCAGTATTGTTGGGATATAGGGAAGATTAAGCTGGTAATAACAGTAAATGTTTAAAATAAAATTATTTCATTTTTATGATATTTTAATTCAGATGTATAATTTTGTAATGTGATTTAGACCTGACTTCATTTATTTCACAAGAATTGCCCATTAGATGTATTTTGTTGGATTTTCTGTTGATATAACTCCCTCTGCCCCCAGTTCTAGCTTCTTAGAAATGTTTGTCTTTTTGTTCATTTGAGTAAATTATCACTTGGGCTTTAGAGGAATCTTATCCATGTATATATGATGGCACCACCCTTGTAGTGTCCAGGGAAAAGACAAGGGGCAGTAGGAACAAACTGAAATACAGGACATTCCATTTAAACGTAAGAAAAACTTTTCCTTAAAGTGTAGATGGTGAAGTACTAGAACAGGTTGTCCAGAAAGATTTTGGAGTCTCCATCCATGGAGTTACTCAAAACCTGACTGGATCCAGTCCTGGGCACTAGGTGATCTGTGGAAGTTCCACTGAATTTATCAGTGTTACTGTACTTCTGTGAGTGGTGCTAGATGTTACTGCATGTTAAAAGCAAAGAAACTGGTTTCTGTCGAACCTTTCAGCTAAAATTCTTAAATAAAATGCACTTCATTAAAAGTTTAAACTAGGGAGGACTACATTTTGTAAGTCATCTGCTTTTTAGCCAAACAGTTTTTCTGAATCCACAATTCAATACTTACAAGGCCTAGTTAGAAGAATCAAACTACAAAGTATTAACATATGCTTTTTAGTTTCTATTCAAGGTGAAAATAAATAAAGATTTTTCCTTACTTAGGACTAAAAACATAATAACTATATTAATCCCAAAGAGCAAATAACCTTCTTATCTAAGAGCATCAACTTCCTTGTCTTAAATAGAGATGCTCATCTATGTTTCATAGTCATTTTGGACTAGAAGATCTTCAGAAGTCCCTTCCAACCTCAACCATTCAGTGGTTCTCTCAGTTGTATACAGTGACAGGTTGCCACAAATAAATTTATTCCAGTGACTGATAAAAGAAGTGTCAGAACTTTTCATTCATCTTGTTCAGGACCAGAGTATATGATTTTTGGTGTAATGTTATTATGTTCATATGCAATAGAAATGGTTCATCAAGTACTCTTTCATACTGTTAAAGCAATGTATTTTTAGAAAAGACAATATAGAATAAACTGTTAAAGACATCAGCTGGATTTCTAAACTTGATTGTTGTTCTGTACTTTGTTACCTCTGTCCCATTTAATGTGATGGACAGGTGATACAGCCCTTGAATATTATAGGAAAAAAATTCAACTGCCTTTGTCACAAATATGCTAACTACAGCCCTCTGTAAATAGGTCTGGTCCCAAAATTTTGTTATTGATTAGTATTATAATTATTACGATAATTATAATAATGCCTATTACAGTATCAGTAATATCAATAATGAGGATTGTTGATATAGTTTACATTAGTGGCTTATAGCCTGAATAAATAGAACTAACATACTAAGTGAAAGTTACAGCACCATGATTGCAAATTATTCATACAAATAAAGCATTATTATTTTTTCTATGAACAGTTAATAGTTTTATAACGTGCTGCCTTGATCTCGGTAAGAAACAGGAATGGAAAGAAGAGCAATTTTGAAAAAGAATTTTGTATGGAAGAACGTAAGCTCAGAAACATAGAAGTGGAAAATAATCTAATCATAACAAAAAATCATGTAACTGTAGCCTTTGAATGATAACTGGAGTCTTACAAGAAAATTTAGCAACAATTGGTCATTTATTGAAGCCAAAGGGTTAAAGAAAGACCCAAAAGCAAGTAGAGTTTTTCCTACAGAAGCCATTAAAATATTAATTTTAACTTTTAGATATTTAGTTTTAAAATAGGCCTGATTATGATTAAGATTAAGATTAAGATTTAGGCCTGTTAATTTGACATCAGTGCCAGGGAAGATCATGGAGCAGATTATCTTGGGCGTTATCATGCGGTACTTGCAGGGCAAGCAGGCATTCAGGCCCAGTCAGCATGGGTTTATGAAGGGCAGGTTCTGCTTGATGAACCTGATCTCCTTCTATGACAAGGTGACACGCTTAATGGATGAGGGAAAGGCTGTGGATGTGGTCTACCCTGACTTCAGTAAGGCATTTGACACCGTTCCCCACAACATTCTCCTCAGGAAACTGGCTGCCCATGGCTTGGACTGGCACACGCTTTGTTGCGTTAAGAGCTTGATGGCTGGGCCCAGAGAGTCTTAGTGAATGGAGTCAAATCCAGTTGGAGGCTGGTCACTAGTGGAGTCCCCCAGGGCTTGGTACTGGGACCAGTTCTCTTTAACATCTTCATCGATGATCTGGATGAGGGGATCGAGTGCACCCTCAGTAAGTTTGCAGACTACACCAAGTCAGGTGCGTGTGTCGACCTGCTCAAGGGTAGGAAGGCTCTGCAAGATGATCTGGACAGGCTGGACTGATGGGCCGAGGCCAACGGGATGAAGTTCAACAAGGCCAAGTGCTGGGTCCTGAACCTGGGGCACAACAACCCCAAGCAGAGCTACAGGCTGGGAGATGTGTGGATAGAAAGCTGCCTGTCAGAGAAGGACCTGGGAGTATTGGTTGACAGTCAGCTGACTATGAGCCAGCAGTGTGCTCAGGCGGCCAAGAAGTCCAACAGCATCCTGGCTTGCGTAAGAAACAGCGTGGCCAGCAGGTCCAGGGAAGTGATTGTCCCCCTGTACTCAGCTCTGATGAGGCCGCACCTGGAGTACTGTGTTCAGTTTTGGGCCCCTCACTACAAGAAGGACATGGAGGTGCTTGAGTGAGTCCAGAGAAGGGCTACGAAGCTGGCGAAGGGTCTGGAGAACAAGTCTTACGAGGAGCAGCTGAGGGAGCTGGGACTATTTAGCCTGGACAAGAGGAGGCTCAGGGACAACCTTATCTACAGGTACCTGAAAGGAGGCTGTAGCGAGGTGAGGACTGGTCTATTCTCCCACGTGCCTGGTGACAGGACAAGGGGGAATGGGCTAAAGTTGTGCCAGGGGACGTTTAGATTGTATATTGGGAAAAACGTCTTTACTGAACGAGTTGTTAGTCACTGGAATAGGCTGCCCAGGGAAGTGGTTGAGTCCCCATCCCTGGAGGTCTTTAAAAGACATTTAGCTGTAGAGCTTAGGGATATGGTTTAACGGAGGACTTGTTAGCATTAGGTCAGAGGTTGGACTCGGTGATCTTGTAGGTCTCTTCCAACCTAGACTATTCTGTGATTCTGTGATAAAAGTCTGGTTTAGCACAAAGGTCAATTCAACCTTAGTCTTGGACTTCCCATCTGATACCTTCAAAATACAAATTAAGGCTAAATGATCAGTGTATCATCAACATTCTTCATGATCAGAATGTTGCCAGGTTTACTTGACTATGTTCCTTATTTCTTGTTTCCCTTTCTACTGTTACACTACTTCTTTTCCTGTTACTTATCAGTTGGTTTGGGATAATAAGTTTTTGAGGGAATGCGTTTTTATCCTGTAAATAAATTACCATACCTACACTAATTTTGACTAATATAGCTTATTTTGAGATTCTGATATTTGGTGTGTGATTTCTTTAATGTTTCAATTAAAGAAATCTTTTAAAAATTCATTAAGCTGGTTCTTAATTGATTGTATTTATCACAGTTACATTTTCACTACTTCAGAAAGAAATTTCCAACAATTACCCAAAAGCTCCTTATTAGACAATAGTTCCCTATGGATTCTTTAGTTGCATATTGTAATCCTGGAGAGCAATAATTGTTCAAAAATTACATTTAAAAATATATTTATGTTCTTATACCTAAGAAACTTATACTTTATCCATATATGGAGTATAAGCTTATTTTCTTATGGTATCACAGTAGCTTTCATATTTTTCACCACTTCCTCGTGAGGGGGAGTGGAGATGCGGGTGACCTATTCTCCATAAACACCAGTGATAGGACCCGTGGGAATGGGGTGAAGCTGAGGCAGGGGAAGTTTAGACTAGGTATCAGGAGGAGATTCTTCACTGAGACGGTTGTTGTGCACTGGAACAGGCTCCCCATTGCAGTAGTCACTGCACCAAGTCTGTATGAATTTAAGAAACATTTGGACTGTGCACCTAGTCACGTGGCCTAAACTTTTGGGTAGACCTGTGCGGTGCAAGGAGTTGGACTTGATGATCCTTAAGTTGGGTCCCTTCCAACTTGGGATATTCTATGATTCTATGATTCTATGATTTTTAGTGTATACATTAAAAAGGTACTTGAATAGAGGGAAGTCTGAATTGAGTGACTAGTATTTCTACTATTAATGAGCTACTGTTTAAAAGTATGGCAAGAAAATTGTTTTCAGATTTGTTATGAGTAAAGATTTTGAATTTAGATTTATTTATTTATTTATTTATTTATTTATTGACTAGACTGAAAACAGATATAGTTTTTCTCTGGAATTCTACTTCCCCAGTTTCATTTAGAATATATATTTTTTAAATTATTATTTAATTAATTTTTACTTTAATTCTTTTCTTGTTGTAATTCAGGAAATGATTCAATAATGCAATCTACTTCTTCCTATTCTAAGCATATTTTATTATAAGCTATCAAGACAATTATATACTCAGTATAAATTCAGGAACTTGAAATAACAAAAATGTTGCTGGTAAGAACAATGGAAGAAACAGAAAAGCAGAAAAAAATGAAGACAATTCAAATTGTTTCATCTGCAAATAATGAGAATTTAATGAGGCTTGTATTCAAAAAGTCTCTCACCTCCTAGAGTATAAAATGTTCTTATTTCACATTAATTTTCTGTTTAACAAAAAACATTCTTATGAAACTACTTGGAGATAAATGGTTTGGTAAATATAAGTAGCTTTTGTCTCCACCACTAGTTTGCAAAGACAAATCAATTCACTTATGGACTTCAGCTTTTTGGTGTGGTACTGAGAGGAACTTTTCTTCAAGTACCTGATCTGCCAAAAAAATATATATATATTTCAAAACTCAGGATATCTGCATGCTTAAAAAATATGCTGTATGTGCTGCATATCTTATTTGCAAATCTGAAACTATCTAAAGTCTTGTGACATAGAACACAAATAAGTTTTGTAAAATACCATTATCTGGAACCAGCAGACAAAGAAGAGAAATTGGAAAAGGATGTTATGACATTGGCCTATGATCATCAATTCATGCATATTTCAGATAAAAAATTGACAACAATTGAGAAAGTGTTCAAGCTTATTATTATAATGATTCAAGCACACAGAAAGCACAGCCAGTGAAAGAAGTGTTCCGTCTTCCCTAGATGTTTACATTTAGGGAGATGAATTTTCCTCTGGAGGTACCAGACTCACTCTGCTTGCCATAGAGAAGTCTCAATAGTTAGATTAAGTGGAATGGTCAGCTTTTAGAAAGGGAAAGTCAGGTAAATTGAGTCCCACTCTGGAATTGATTCAACTGCATGGAACATTTCCTAATTATTTAATAGGTCAAAAAGTAACAGCTATGTATACATTTGTATGAGGAACTGGAACCATTTGGACCTGTTTGTGGGACATGAGGATATTTGTCTCAGGAGTTTACTTTCAACTTTGAAAGTATTTCTGCAGTTTATATTTATTATTCAATATTCTTTGACAGCAAATGTTGGTACAATGTAACATTTTGTAAGTGAAAAAGAGAAAAAAAATGCAAAGGAACAAACATATCAGGAATTATAATGAGAACAAAATTACATGATCTAAAATTAATAGCAAAGTTAAAGTTAGAGGGGAAAGAAAAATAATACTCTGTAATGCTGAAAAAAAAAATGGATGTGGAGTACTGATGCATAGCTCTGAACAACTATCTTGGTTACCTCTTTGATGAAGAAGGTATAGTGCCAACACATTACTGAGGGCTGCAGCTGAGAAACCCTAGAGAGAGTTTAGTGTTCAAGCAATGCAGAAAGATTTATTAAAGGGAAAAAGATTTATTAAAAGAGTAAATAAAGGGAAGCAAGACAGAAATACATGCAGACTCCAAATAATAGAATATTTAGGGCATGAAAAATATTTTTGGTCTTGAAAACAAATAATGACTCTGCAGGTGTTGAAGGGCTGCATGGACCTATCAAAAGCAGGAGGATTTTACAAGAAGTGAAGACAAATTTACTATCGTGCTGCTACATCAAACAAATTTACAAATCAGTGATGGGAATATTTCCAAACATGGCCATAAAATAATATTGTTGTCCAAGACAGCTAAACACGGAAGGAACTTCAAATTTTATTATTTGAACATAACCCCTGAATCCCAAAGGACAAATTCAAAGCAGGTGAAATTTACAAAATAAAAAAATACTCTTTGAAAAGCAAAGAAACTCTTGTAACTACAACCACACAGAAGAATATGTCATATTAATAGCAAGAAAAAAAATTAGTGAGATCATAATCTTGATCAGACAAGACAGTTGAGAGTTATGCAAAAGATAATAAAAAAAAAAAAAAAGAAAAAAGCTAGCTTTTATTTATTTATTTATTTATTTATTTAAAAAAGAATGTTTTATGAATGTCTCTTGAAAAGTAATTAACCTGACTGTATATTTGCATTGTAAATAGATTGTAAATTGTATTTTTATTACATAAATGTTATTTAAAACAAACAAAAAAACTAACAAAAAAAAGAAAGAAAAACAGCAACAAAAAAAACCACCAATAGTTCAGAATAGCTACCAATAGCTACCAATAAACAAATGCTTCCAAACTTCTTTTTCATTGTTTACATATATGGTAATATATAATTTAGAGACTTGGAAAGCTGTTCTCATGAAATTTGTTTGGAAAACAAACAGAGCTATACCAGCCTTCCAAAATGGAATGTTTCATAGTTTCCCAATATATTATCAAATAGATAATTCAAAGAATATTTTGTATTGATATGAAAGTGTATTCAAAAATCCATTACATAGATTGCTATGTAATAAAAACTGTTTTGGTAAATAGATTCTGATATTTTGGATAGCAGTTAATGAGTTCAAAACAAACAAACAAAAATCTATTTTTTATAGAGGCTACTTAATCTTCTTGCTGAGACATGAAAAATAATTCTAGTTACAAACCACATTTGATTAACATTGTAAAAATCCCTAGCCCAGAGGTAGGAAACAGACAAACAAGCAACAACAACAAAACTTCATCTCAAAGCAAACAAACAAACAAAAAAAGACCAAACTCTCATATCTACAATAAAAAAAAATAAAGGGAGGGGGGGCACAGACACCACATTCTGAATGACACATATATATAAATAGATCATCTCAAGTATAAAAAATAATAGAATATATAGTCTCTGAAGGTTGATACAGAAGCACATTCACAAAACAGAATGTGTCAAAAATGATTTGACAAAGACACATTTCCCCAGTGCCACAGAAAACACCTATAGATACTGAATAATTAACACACAAAATTGGAGCCATTTTGGTTCACAATTCCCCGGCCTACCAGCTAAATGCAGCTGCTTCTTCTTATTTTTTTTTTTTTTTATATATATATATATTATTTTTTTCTCATAAGAACTTCCTCATCTTTTATTTTTGTAGGGTAAGATCTTCCTCACCTTTTGTTATAAATTTATTATTGAAGCTACAGAGCATAGATATATACGTAAATACCAGTGCATTTTACTTCAAATGTGGTTATATCTGGGATACATTCCACTGTCTTTAAATATTAGCTGAAGGAACTCTAGTAGCGTGGAGCTTTATGGAAAACAAGCCATTCTGCTAATGTTTAAGAAGGACCATGAATGCATTAAGAAACCATAAGGGAATCTACATAGAGGAAGAAAAAGCAGAAAAAAGATTGGTAAATTACAGCATGCTATTGAGTCAAAACAGCTTTTTAAACTGTCATTTTTCCTTACAGTTTATGAGAGCACAAGTCATTTAAATCCTGACTTTGGACTCAAAAAGCAGCTTTATATGTATGTGATCCATGTGGATTAAGTATAAAATCAAATCTGTTACATACAAGAAAAGAGGAAGCATCAGCTACCTTCTGCTTTGAATGGGTGGACCTGGTATGTCCAATATTGACTGCTTTGGTTTTCCTTTAATACACATTGCTTTTACTTAAGGTTTAGAAGACATATCATTAATTATATTTATTGCTTTATTTTCAAAACTAGCATAAACTAGTAGCAATGCATGATGACTGAACTAGAAATACCATGAAGCATCACGTGTGTAATGGAATGCCAGATCTCCTAGCTTCAGATTTATTGGTTCTGTGTGGTCTAGAATAATAATGCCTACATGTCATCATCACCTACATTAATTCCTAGAATTGTAGCTCTTAGATTTAGAAGTGACCTTTATGATGAGTCTTTCTAATATACTACATAATAAGGATCATATAAAATCAAATAGCAAGGCATATATTAAGCTCAATAGCTTATACTTTAGCCAAAATGATAGCTAATGAACTATGTTAACGTGAACTTAAGATCTGAGTTAGCTGGAACACACTGATTTGTTTATTAGTCGTTGGCTTTTTGTTTCAAGGTTTTTACATGAAATATTAAATATTACAAAACTTACTGCTCTAATGTTGTAAGTTTTATGTTGATACAGACAACAGTTGTCTTTACTAGTAGATTCAAGTGGGAAATTAAGGAATGAATAAGTGGAAAAAATGATATGCTCTCTTGACTCTTAGGTTTTGGAAGGTAAATTTTGACTGCTGACAGGAGAGCAAAGATGAAGACCTCCGTGACAACATTCTTTGAAAACCTGACAACTATTTGTTCAAGACTTCACGGGTAGATAGAGATGTGAAGCCTAAATGTGTGAATGAAGAAATAGTATAGACTGGTGTGATATAGGTTTGTTGAGAAGTGGAAAATTTCTCTGTAGGAGGAATCTGCACAGGTACCATGGCCTGAAACCAGGCACTGAGAATGAAACATTATGCATAAATATTTTGAACAAAGAGAAGAGAGAAAATGGAGAAAAAAATAACAATAACAACAAAAAACTTAAGAACATCTGACACAGAGTGATGAAACTGCAAGGTAGATGTAGCTTGGGAAATCAAGGGACAGGAAGGATGTAATATGTGTTACTGGAATAACTAAAGGCAAATAAATTTAGCATGTGGCTATGGAAATTTATAACAGGGAAAACATAAAGAAAAAGAAAACTGAAAAGGACAGTCCAACATCCATGACATTTACTAATGGATTGAAATCCATTACAAATTTTTGTATCAAAAGCTCAGATAAAATTTGTTCTTCAAATCAAGAAAAATATGTCCAAACACCCTGCCCACTAACAGCCACAACATACCGAGAAAAGAAACTGTTAACAAAACCATTGCAGGAGGAAAAAACAAACAAAGAAACAAACAAAAGTTAGGAAATGGAGAGCTTGCATGAAAGAGATCAGGAAAGGAAATTAGAAGGGCTGAAGAAGAATTTGAAGTGCCAGCAAAGAATGCTCAAACTGATCTTAAAAACCTTTCAAATCAAAAGCAGGAAGCCAGCTAGGGAGTCAGTGGGACTACTTGCTGACAAAAGTGTGAAAGGGGCACTTAGGGATAAAGAAGCTCAGTGAACTGTTTTGTATTAGTCTTCGCTGCTGAAGATATTTGGAGAAATGTTGGTGTAATTTGTAGCAGGTAAGATGGAGGGGCTATAAAAATTTGGTGCAAGTATATAATAAGTTTTTGAATAAACAGACAAGTCAATAAGTAACCAGGACTGGATGACATTTGCTGAAAGTCATGTCAACAAATCAACACAATCAGATATAATTTGCTGAAAGGCTGGAAATATTCAGTTTGGTGAGGAAAAGTTTGCAGGAATGTATTACTGAGCTTCATAAAAATGCATGAAATAGGTGTTCAGCAGATTATAAAATGCAAGACCTGTGGGACAGTCAATGAAAACAATATGAGACAATATAGATAAAAGAAAACACTTCTTTGGAAAGCAGGCAATTACAAGTGAACTTCTGAAATTTGTGCTGCAGGAGGTTGTGGAAATAGACTCGCTTCAGGTTTAAAAGGGAATGAAGCAAATTCAGGCATTCAGGTCCAAAATTCTGACTACACTTCCAGATAGAGATGTATGCCTTAACGTTCCCTATACAGCAATTTGGATGCAGGCATTTCAGGAAGGGAAAGGCAGATGGAAAGTGATTACACTTGTGCTTGTCCCTTTGCTAATGGCAAAGCCTGAATGCGGAGCTATGTGAATGATTGATCTGACCAAGTAGGGCTTTTTTCCCTGTTATCCTATAAACAATCTCTAGCAGGTCTGCTTGAGGCACATTAAGTATCCAAAAAAGAAAAAGGACACAGTCCTAGGACAAGGCAAAAGCATCTCCAAAGGGTTTATGGTACAATACCTACATTGCATAAGCATGCTAAAATTTTTGAGTAATACCAAAAACTTACAAAAAGCCTTCAAACTGCTAGCTTGCAAAACAACTAGCTCAGTGATATTTGAAGTCCAGGTTCTCAGTTCTGTAATTACTATGTAGCCCAATGTATGTATGTATTCAACCTAATGTATACCATGTATCTGGGTTGAAATGAATCTGTTTCTAGTGTTAATCATGATTATAATCATGATTATAGAGAAATGTTCATTGTGGATACCATATCCTTTTTTTTTTTTTTTTTTTTTTTTTTTTTTTTTTCAGATGGTAGACACAAAAATCCAAACTAAGACTCAACTCAGAAAAATCAGTGGGGCTGTTTCTTTCTTAATTTTAGGTATGGAAAGAATGGGTCAGTAAAGCATTCAGGCATATGGAGAATACTGTATAGTTTAAAGAAACAATTTGTTGAGTTATCAAGTCCAGGTCCCTGCTATCATAGGCAACATCATCTAAACCCTTTCTTTAACTTATCTAGTCTAGTTCCATTTAACTTATCTAATTCCATTTTGCCCCACTAGTCCTTCTAGAGAGCTGTTCCGGAACATGGTTAATAAACTCAAAGCTGTTAGCTATTTGAAATTATATGAATTCATGAAATAAATTCCAATGAATATATGAATTTATAACAACATAACACTGAAGAGGATAAGAGATTAAAGGATAAAATCAGGATAAAATGTAAGAAACTTATAGCTTTGCCGACGGTGAAGACTGACATGCATGCAACATTCACACATGTTGTATGTTAAAAGACAACAACACACTAATAACTTCATTAAGATATGATTAAGATTAACTTTACAATCTCATTTTGAAAATCCATTTATTCCAGGCTTCTTCTGTGATACAGTAGTCAGGGATTTTACTGGTTTATATTCTATATACAATAGGCAGTGGTGTGTGAACCCATGGAGCTACTTTTCAGGTATAGGAACAGCTTTGGTAAGAAGGCTCATTTCAAGGTTCGTTAGGAATATATGTTTGTTGTTGCAAATTACTCAAAAGGTTCTTCTTTCTTAGTATTAACTGAGGCTTTGAATCAGTCAATAATGTGTAACTTTAGAAGCTATAAAGTCAAACAAAAATTGTGTTATAATCAGTGATGCAAAGAAATGTTACTAAGGAGCCACCTTAGACCCATTCTGTTGTCCCCCACCTCTTCTCCTCGCCCCCTCCTCCCATGAAAATGAGTTAGTCATTTTTAACAATATCTAATGATGCTTTCAGCCTGGAGAGTGGGTGGGAAAAGCAGATACCAATTACATCATAAGACAGTACAAAAGCATCTTATTTTAATCAAAGAATGACAGCACGTCTTTGAAAGTCTGAGAGTTCTACTGTGGCTCCCAATGAAACATGCACAGGTGCTGTGTTAAATTCTTTTACCAGCCACTTTGCAGTGCTTCTGCAAAAATCCTTCTTTGACTGGTCTGCATAGGAAAAGAAGCTATCATTTCCAGAAACAAGTAGCTCTATAGAAGCTAACCAAAACAGGACTCATTGCTTCTCAGTCAAATGTTGTACTTTTATTTTATGTTATTATATGTTATTTTATATTATGTTATGTTTATGTTATTTCATTTTGTTATTTTATGTTATTTTATTATTTATTATTTATTCTATTATTTTATTACATTTTATATTTTATTTCATTTTTCTCTAAAGCTCATAAAATAATTGAATTATTTGCAAATTATTTGCGAAAAAGCTCATCATAAGTTTCAGAACACTGAGATACCAACATCATTTTGGAGCAGTGCCTAATATAATTTGATGTTATCATAAACATCAAACGTTAATATTAGAAGGACTAAGACTCAAAAGAACTCAAACATAGAAAATCTAACAGGCTGATAAACAGATAAGTTTTTGGACAAGGTATGTTATTCATTACTTCTAATTTGAATCATTTTCATACAGTTTTATGTGTAAGCTCAACTGACTTCTCTTGCAAAATACATTATGGGGAATGTTCTATTTATTAATATGAACTTCCACATTTCCAAGTAAAAAGTAATTTGTCTGCTTGAAAACCAGGTACCAGCAGTTCTAAGGAACATTTTATGGATTGATAGGAGGGAAAAAAGATTATTTATTGAGGGTAATGTTGTCAGGTATAGTACAGTTTTTACTTTCTAAGGCACTGCATCAATTCAGTACTGAAATGTTTAAAGGGTAGTATTTGATGACACCTTTAAAAAAAATACTGTATGATTGTGCCATTTGTTGAACCTGGTCCTTAAAAATAAAATAGTAAGGTGAAATTCTGCATAATTTACTGGAAAACACTTAGGCTAGTAACAGTACTTTAAAATGGTATCAGTATTTCCAAGTAATAAGAGAAATAAGAGAAATAAGAAATAAGAGGTCTACTAATAAAACAGTTCATGCTGTAATCATTATAAGTCTTTACTCTTTCTTACAGAAACTAATGCCTGTATTATCAATATTACTGTGTATGCAATCACTGTATTCCTTGATGTATATGGGCTCAGAAATCCTACTAATTTTACTACACTGGTGTGATTTCTCTGACATTTTTTAACTGACTCATGAGTGTTACCTATTGGCACCACACTGTGTTCTTTTGTTAGAATTTTGCTTATGTAGATTTAGGTGTTGCAAGTTTCTTACTTCAGCCAGCTAAAACACTGATGAAAATCAGAGTATGTAATGATAATAAAGGTAGGGCATTTACATTACATTTTATGATTTACGTATTAAAATAACTTTTCACACAATTAAATGCTGTAGGCTTTCATCCATTTTAATAAGCAACATCTTAATTTTCTAACATGTCTTTTACCCCACATTTTCATATAGGCTTACATAGGCTTATCTTGCAGCTTCTTATCTCAGTGTTGTGTTGCACTGGGATCTGGTGATGAAAAATGATTTGATCACTTTGGAGACATCAAACATTCCACTAATATGTGATTTCTGTGGACAACACCAATTCAACTGTCTTTGAATAACAGGTCATTTATTTCAAATTAAAAATTAGACCCTTTTCTGAAATCTTCATCTTATCAGGATTAATCTCTTTTGGGCAAGAACTATTAATTTTTCCATGTTAGAATAATGTTAATCACTAGGCTACAAGCCTGCATAAATTTGTGGTTGTAGTTGTAAAACACGTGTTCAAAATAAATAAATAAATAAATAAATATTGTGATCACCTGAACTAACATAAGAAATTTGATGCATGGTTGGAACAAAGGAAATTGGTGAGAGCAGAGAGAAGCTCAAGCAAACAGTAAGTAATGTATGAAGACTATCCTAATCCTACTTTCTCTTTTGAAGTTTTAATAAATAATGCTAAAATTAATTTCTTGCTTGTGTTTTACAAATTGCCACATAGTTGTTTCATTCACATGTGGGGCATAGTCTACATTGCTTACATCATAATCAGAAAACCCACCAACCAGTTGTTAGTCATTCTTATTGCACCACTGTGGCCTATTAGAGCTGTGTCACCAAACATTGGACAGTATTAGGATGTTATTTAGTCACTAAGAAAAAGTTCTTGCTGCTTATTTAATTGACATCTTAAAGCATAAATTTTGTGTAGCTGACTGCTACATATAAAAGGCCAATCATATTTCATTTCACACTATTGCCTTTAAATTCATTGGCTCTCATTGTTGTCCTTGGGGAACCATTTTGAATGCAAGGAACTACAGTTATAATAGTTAGAAAGAAATCAGTGCTTACAGGGGAGGTGATCAAACAGTAAATAAAATAACCATTTAGGGCTGTTTTAACAGTATGCCTTTATGTGTACTTGGAAGTATATCTCAATAAAGCACAAGCTAAGCTTTAAAAACAAACAATTTCAAAGGTAACATGCAAAACAACTCGATTCATTTGCCAGGCTCCACCCTGAGGGTAATGGCATGTATAAAAATATTGCTTGGGTAGGCTTTTATTTCTGGCAAAAATGATCTTCCATCAAATTGTTCTGTTCTGCAGCATAGCAGCACTAATTTATAATCTGTGCTTCAGCTGCAAGAGGCTTTCTGTCTTTCCCTCTCCCATTTAACATTTATATTTAATTTATTTCCTCCCCTATTTTATTCTAGTTACTGTAGCAACTGCATTTTTTTAAGCAACTTTAAGCAAAATTGGAGCCTAAACAAGGCACTAGAAAAAGAACAGCTGAAGAAAAGTTTTTCTCTGTGTCTGGTGACAACATGTTTAGGGTATAATAATACTGTGCTGAGCTTATAGACTATGTTTTCTAACCAGAGATCTCTGAGCAATTTGCACAAAAAGTATCTGCTTTGGTTTCATAGATGGAGGGAGAAAGGGGAAGTAGAAGCAGAAAAATTCACATCCAATATATTCTTGAGCACAACACAAAGAAACAAGTTCTCTCCATGCTACTTTCATATACACTGGGCCAAAGTGCAATTTTCCTTAAAATGTGCCAGTTACACACTTTAAATATGGCTTGGGGAGACTTTCCAACTTTTTGGCAGAAATGTGGTAACACACCAGTAAGTGTAAGAGCTATGATATGGATAATCTCTCCAAAAGGAATTGAAATTAAAGCAGTAATTCAGTAGATGCAGACTACTGAATAGCTTAATTTGGCCATTAATTTTGGTCCTTGTTGGCCTTGCTGGATTAAAAGCAGGAATGGAGTAGCTGATGATTTGCCATCATATAGCCTATCTCATGTATCATGCATTTCTTGAGTATACCTTTCCTCCCTAACAGGTGCATTTTCACACGTTCACTCTTCATTATCACATGCAATGCCATCACCTAGGACTTCTTATCAGGGCATTGTCATTGTGAAAAATAGTGCACATCCTCAGGATCCAATAAGTGATTATGTTACCTAATCTGTAGCAGGGAGGAATCC
Source organism: Nettapus auritus (assembly GCA_011076525.1). NCBI lineage: Eukaryota > Metazoa > Chordata > Aves > Anseriformes > Anatidae > Nettapus > Nettapus auritus. The sequence goes on from CM021769.1 coordinate 41,169,487, forward strand.
AGGGGTCAAATTGATACTTTTCTCTTCAAGGAAGTAATAGAAGCAGTTTCTCCTGAGTATCATTTTCTTTCTTATCAGCATAGGACTTGCTGTTCCCCTTGTTCTTATGAGGGGAACAGCATTTGTTCTTATATAATTTTTATTTTTATTTTTATTTTTCCTCCTCACCTTTTACAGAGTTTATTTTGCTGTTTCTGTATTGCTTGGACAGAAACTAGTCCACGCTTTACAATCAAAGGAGTAAAATGCAATAATAATTTGAGTTGTTTCAGTAGATTAATTACTTTTTGAGAAATCTATTTTATTTAATTAATTTCAACTTATACTTCTTATGTTCTTATAGTTCTTATCTTGAAAATATTATAAAGCCATTCATTCAGTATTAGGATCAGATTCAAGTTTTATCAGAGTGCATGTTTTTGATTCCTGTTCTAATTCCTGATAGAGGGTGACAAGCTGCCCAGACACCTTGCCTTCTTGACTTAATTATGTTTTCTGAACTTATTTTATTTGCAACCATTTTCAAATCTAACATATACTTCTTTATATCCTGCATAAAATATATTCTTCATTGCTGCAGATAGAAAAGATTTATCTTCATATGTTGCTGTTGCCCAAGAATTTTAGTATTAACTAACTTAGAAATTCTGGGAATCACCTTACTCAGTTCTCATCTTCCATTGTTTTTGTCACTGGCAGTGTATCTGCACTGAAAACTGTTTCTGTCCTTTGTTTTGCATGCTTCTGGGCATTAGCATGCTAAAGGCATTTGCTTACTAGGTGGTAAGAATAAGAGCACTAAGCCATTTTGATAGATGATCTTAGTTATTCTTCACACCTACCTCTTGTTTTATTGATTTACTAAACAGAAATACTAATTCAAGTTTACATTCTGTATATTTTCTCTGGTTTAACCATAATTTTCCACCCTTCCTTGACATTAAAAAGCACATTTTATCTTTGTATCTACCAACCATTGTGACAGTCAAGTAACCACCAACTAATCAATTTTATTGCAAAACTAATTTTTACTTTAAACAAACATCACCATATTTTGTTGACACAATTAAATGATTTCAGTACTATGCCATATATCTAGCCTGCACCCTAGGGAGCAGGTAGAAGCAACTGCAGAAATCATGACACACATGATTCTGCATCAAATTAAATATTTTCCCCTTAATCCTAACATCAGCAACTGTTAGGCACTGTGGCTTACTGCATATGGCCTTTATAATGAGACAGATTCAGGCAGTTCAAGTTCTTCCACTGAATGCTGAATAAGGCCCTTCTCTCCAAGGACACTAAGACTGACTGCTTTTGAGACAGTTCTCCTCATGGAAATGAATGCATTTAATATTCAGGTTTTATGAAAAGGAAAAACAGCAGTGTTTTTTATTATCATAGATGGAAAAAAATGAAGAGGAGTGGTACTGGATATGTAGTAAACCTCAAAAGAATTTGGCTCAAAAACCCTTGTTTTCTGCTAAAATTGTACAAAAAGGAGTCAAATTAGTCCTTTGCAATAACTAAGATTTTAGTAAGCCTAAAACTGGAGATAGCTATTTCTATTCCTGTTGATAGCTATTCCTAACTTTTGACACAGTATCCCAGAAAAAAGTCATTTACTAAACTGTCACCAGGTATTTTTTAATCCATTTCAGTCATTTACAATCTCGAGTACAAGAGCAGTAAGTAATAAGAGAAAGTGTTTAGGCATATATGACAGTATGTCCAAATTTAAAAATACAAACAAAAATACAGCCTACCTCTTCTCCTACAACCGCCTCTGTGTTTTTACACAGGATACAATGAGATCTGTCAGTTTTGCAGATCAGCATTGGCATGGACAGGAGTATGTATTGAAACTGGGGTTTCAATGCTTATAGTGGGAAGCACTGCTTATATATGGGAAGCTTATCATTCAATGCTTATATACAGGAAGCACTAATCTCTTCTCTTTGGTGACCAGTGGGGGGACCTAAGGGAATGGCATGAAGCTGCAATAGGGGAGGCATCCCTCGGGAAGTGGTCATAGAACGGAACCTGCTTGAGTTGAAGAAGCATTTGGACTTCTCTCTCAGATATATAGTATGATTTTTGCTTGGTTCTGTGTGGAGACAGGAGCTGGACTTGATCCTTGTGAGTTCCTTCCAACTTGGGTATTCTGTGATTCTGTTTTGGGTAACTAACTCATGTACTAAGCTTTACTCTGTCTACTGTGTACTCCTTTATCTTTTGCCAGGGTGTGTGTTAATAAACTAGTAATTGATTTTGATTTGTTCTCAGTTTTCCTTTATTCCTGCAATGCACACACACACATATGAGTGTTGTTAGCAGGTCAAGTATCTGGAACTACTAGACTTGAAATAACTATACTTGAATATGGAACTCCTTCTTTCTGACTTCAGCAACAATTCCGCAAAAACAAAGACATCATGAATATTGCATGGTATGGACTAATCTAATTTGCATGCTTAAACTGTGAACTCTTCTTAAAATAGTTCTTCAAAGTATTCTTTAAAGACTGGACTTCTTATCTCATACAGTGCTCAAAATAAAGATGAGGTTCTGCAACCATGACACACAATATTGTTACAATTATGACTGCTACAAGAACAGGTTATTTTGTCTGGTATATTTTCCATAATGAGCTTCACCACAAGAGCAGATTAATCTTTTGCCATTTTCTGTTTTAATTACAGTCTTTGTCATATAAGTGAGGAAGCAAAATGTTAACATCATATATTGTCTCTGAAACAGAGTAGCATTCTCCATAGCTTTGACCTTTTTGCTGTTCTGTTTCAATTTGATCTGGAAGTTGATGATTAATGATAATTATAATAATTACAATGAGAAGCTTGAAATATAATTGTCAAATGAACTAGAAATTTTGTCAAATATTTTGTGCTACTCTAGTTCACAAGTTTTCTTTTCTCCGTCATTTATTTATTTTTTTAAATTTTCTTAGTAATAGTAAATAAACTAGTAAATAATAGCTATAGAGAGCTTTAATCCAAACCCATAGATATAAACCCTCAGATATAAACACATCTGATCTGAAGGAAGAAACCCCAAAATGTTATATCTTAAGTCTATTATAGAAAACACTGAATAAACTGCTGCAAAACAAAACAAAAAAAAAACAAAGAAACAAACCTCACAAAACTTTGTGATATGTGAGCCATCCTGTATAAGTACAAAAATAATAATAATAATAAAAAAAACAATTTTAAAATCAATAGCATGCTCTTTAGCCCAAACAGCTTTGCTTAACAGAATGAGAATTCCATAGTACAAGGCTTGGCTTCGGATTCAGATCATTAGCTATGATTCCCATTATATTGTAGGTGCCACAGGGAGAGGGAAATATACTTGTCTTTTTGGCTTTGCTTTAGTGGTTTTACATTTGGGAACCTAAACTTCATATCAAGTTGGCTAAATAGTTAGCAGCAGTGTTCATTCATCAAAGATGAAATGGCAGCTACATATCACATGAGTGCCACCACTACCTCCACTCCATGTTTTAGAATCCCTTGTTAAAGTTACCACTATAATGATGCAGAATTTTGTTTTCTTTTTATAGCAAGTGGTATTGGTTTGGGCTGGGATAGTGTAAATTTTTTTTTTCATTGCAGGTTTTATGGTCCTATGTTTTGGATGTGTGACCAAAACAGTTTTGATAACACAAATGTTTTAGCTATGGCTGAGCAGTGCTTGCACAGCATCAAGGCCTTCTCTCTCTCTCTTGCTGCCCCCAGAATGTAGTCCGGGAGTACACAAGAAGCTGGGAGGGGACACAGTCAGGACAGCTGACCCAAACTGACCAAAGGGTTGTTTGTCCAATGCCATATGAATGCGTTCAACGATGGAAAAGCGCAGAGGGAAAAGGGATGTTCAGAGATATGTCATTTGTCTTTCCATTTAGCTTCTATGTGTGATGGAGCCCTGTTTTCCTGAAAGTGGATGAACTTTTGTCTGATGATGGGAAGGAGTGAATTAATTTCCTGTTTTGCTTTGCTGGCAAGTGCAGTTTTTGCTTTACCCATTAAGTTGTCTTTATCTCAATCTACAAGATTTCTAACTTTTGCTCTTCCAATTGTCTTTCCCAGCCCACTGAGGGGGAATGAGTTAGCAGCTGTGTAGGGTTTGGTTGTCTTCTGGGGTTAACTCAAAACAAGAGTCAATGTATATACACTGGATGAAGATTCCATATCAGGAATTTTTATTTTATTTTATTTTGTTTTATTTTATTTTATTAAAGTTAATTTACACTTCATTTTTCACTGTGGAGCAGATTCTTATAAAGAATAGAACATACAAGAAGGTCAGAATCCCACAGAATTAGGTTACTTCTAATACTTACCTGTTTATAGAATCACCAGGTTTCAATCACCATTATGTAAAACATTCATCCTATTCTGTTATCAGACCTTTTTACCATCTTATATTGTAGATAGCCCTATTTCTGTAACTAAACGTATTAGATTGTTTGGTTGGCTGCTGTGTATTAATTTAGCTCCATAATGCATACTTCATTTGATTTTGAAAGTATTTATTACTCCTGGAAAGAGAAAAGATAGCTTCTCTCCCATGTGTCACTTCTAGATTTTGTAATATTCATATTTTATACTATTTTTAATAATCCACTCCTGGCTGTCTTGAGATTCAGTAATTGTTTCCTTGTTTGTTATAATTACTATCAGAATCCCAACACCCACTTACCTGTGGAATGAATCATGTATGTTAGATGTGTTTTAAATATCCTGTATGCACTAACAAATGCATTACTTTATTACTGACTTTTTTTTTTTTTTTTTTCAACTTCCTGTTCATCCAATTCATAATAGCACCAAGTGGAAGGAAATTCAGTTAAGACAAATACTATTGAATCCAGTTCTAGGACAGTATTACCTGAAGAACAGAAAAGATATTTGTAAGAGATAACCATGACATAAAGGTCATGTTGGGCAGATTATTTTATTTATAATTGATACATACAGTAAGTTTGCTTCTGTAGAACACTGAGGAGGGATTAAAATAGAAAAAAAATCACAGAAACTGAAATAACTTGGTAGAATAACAAAGATGGGTAAACATCCTAAAAATGTTCTTCGATAATACAAAAGTGTGGGAAAAATGTAAGGAGTACCAGGTCTTAAGAAGTGTTGGAATGACACTTTGAAATGAATTTTTTTCTGTGAGTAAGAGGAAGCACTTCTCAACAGAAGAAAAACAAAACAGAGCAAAATGCTTCATTTTGTTGATTTTAGTTCTCTAAGATAAATTGAGGAAAATAATGTGTATACCTTAATGGATGACCATCGTTCTCTATCTATCTATCTATCTATCTATCTAAAGCTGCAAGGAACGTATTAATTAGTTCCAAAGAAAGAGGAAGTAGCTCACTTAAATTGTTGACTACCTGTTTACATTTCATAATTTTACAGGAACTTGATTTACTAAGATTTTTTGTTGTTTATTTTTCAGGTATTTGGGAAGTATTTTTTACAGGCTATTTTCCATTTCCTATTAGTGTTGAATGCTTCAGGATTTTAATTCAAATACCTTTAAATCTATCCTTCTTAAGTTCCTAACTCCATACATTCCTAAAGTCAAACTTGACATGAGAGCTAAACTTCCAAACACTGATACTTATTGGAAAGATGGAAGAGTCAACATTATCATCGAATCTCCTGTAATATTTATAAACAAACGAACAAGTGCAAGTGCTCCGCATTTAATTAAATATATATATATATATATATATATATATACACACTTTTCATATCTAACCACCTAAAGACAACCCTGTTTTCCAGTTCCTGGATCCTTTCTGTGTTCTTCACAAAAGTACTTTCATTTCATTACTAAGCTAAACTCTACTTTTATCCAAGTTTGTTTTATTTTGAAATCTTTACAGAGCTGTTACTATTAGTTTATCCTTTACTGTCTTCTTCCTCCCAGACAATTTCATTAAGCTTTAATTAACCTTGTAAATTCTGTGATGTACCAGAGTTGTTATACCCTGTGTATTACAGAGAAATTCACCTGAGCTATATGTTGGCACATTAATCCATAAACATTTGAGATATTGTCATATTCCAGTTAATTATCATATCAGTTTTTCAAGACACCAGCTATATCATCTCTCTGATTTTATTCCCTATTAGGCTGAAGAATGAAAGTAATATCAACTTACTGTCTTTGCACTGTTTGGTGGAGCTGTTCATTTACTGGCAGCAACACAACCTGAATTTGTTCAGTATTTGCCTTCACAGAACATCTGATGTTGCTGCTTTTGAGACCTAATCATCACAATGGAGCAGAAAGGCCCATTTGAGCTATTCTTTTTTTCCTAATGACCTGTAATTTAGTGTTTTGTAATGTCTAATATTTAGTATTACAACAGTTAATAAGTTTATTTTTGGCCTTACTTTGAGCATGATGTTGAACCTTATGACATATTGAGGTCCATTCCAGTCTTAGGAATAGTGCAAAAGAGTTGTAAAATCAGAATCAGAAAGGTCTTATATTTGCAACCTGCAAATATTTGAACCACTGAAGCAAGTCAAACATTGTTAAAAGATTGCTTATATTTTAATTATTTCTAACTAATCCATGCAGTGATACTCCTTGAATAATTCATGCTTGCTAAAAAGAAAAGGCAGGCACACATTAATGTCAATCTTTTGGTGAGTTTCACTGCTGTTCAAAAAACAAACACGTAATTCCTGATTCTATTTCCTATCCTGAGTTTTCCTTTGATTGTAAAAGAGAAGTTTTCATTGATGTTGCTTAAAAAGATATCTGAAATATCTGATTATAATTATTTGCAGAAAAGTGTGGGAAATTTTATGAAATTGAATTTATTTCAATTGAAATAAACTGAAAACTGAATTTATTTTTTCTCTCTCTCCTTTTTTTTTTTTTTTTAATATATTAAGTAAAACTTTCACAGATGTTATCAGATGTCCCACTATGTTTGTTACAAGATAACCATGTATTTTGATCAAGAATATCAAACAAGTTATCTCTGAGGATATCATGGCCAAATCAGCCTAAGTGCAGTAAAAACATTATTAACAAGAAACAAAACAGTTACTGTCGTTCAAAAGATAATTTTTGCAAGACTGAGAAGACTGGAACATACTATATATTTCTAAGGACTAATAACTGGGCCAGATAAATATTAGTTAACCTCTCTTGCTGTCCTTCCCAGAACAAACCACAAAATTATAATCAATATAAGCTGAAGATGTCAGCTCAATAGAAGAGTTTAGGGAGTTTTAATCCTGTCTTGTTTCTCACTGCCTCTCTAAATACTCATTTCAAATTTTGCGTTCAGGCTTGCATACACAATATTGTCCATAAGGAGGACACCATTTCTCTTCTTCCCATAGGCATATCAAGTAGAAAAAGAGAGAAATAAATTAAAAAAAATGCTTCCACAGCACCAATTCCCCTTTTCAGGATCTCCCAAAGATTCAGCAGGTGCCCATCAGGGGATGGAAGGATAAGAAAAGAATCTCTATAGCAGTCTTCTAGGGAGCTTCAGGTTTCCAAAACTGTTGCAGGGAGTGATTATCCTCAGATAATTTCTTCTCGTTAGACACAACCCCTCAGCAAACCTTTCCTGTAGTGAAGACTGTTTTTCAAACCTCAGGGTAGGGACAATGTTTCTTCTTCCCTCCCTCAGGGAATTTACTGCTCATGAAAGTGCTGGCTCAACAGTCCTGAGGTTGAAGTTGTTATCCACAACATTAATGAATAATGCAACATAGCCTCTAAAACTGTTTCTGTGAAATGAATGGGGTTATTTGGGTCATATCAGAACAGCTAAGCAAATTATAATTTTTATAGAAAGAGTCCTTTCCATAATGAATACTACTAGGTAGTAGAAGAGAAGGATTTTTTGTGTTATTATTATTTTTTACCCTTATATATCTGAGAAGAAGTTTGCCTTGCTATGATTTAGAAAATATATTGTGAAACAGATGATATGTTTATGAGCATTTTTCAAAGGTAGATTATATTAACAGTACTGAGATAAGAAGTAGAGGCGGTTTTCTAGTGTTTCTGTCCAGAGTGGAGACAACACAAATGCCTTCTGCCGCATTGCAAACAGGCAGATACAATTGCCACTCAAAAAAAAAAAAAAAAAAAAAAAAAAAAGTTCTCACAGTTGCTGTGTTCTAATGTAGAAAGTACATAACTATTTACCACATATAGTTTCTCCTGGGAGGTTTTTGTAAGTGACTCAGGAGAATCCACCTCAGCTTTTTTATGGCAAGATTGCATAATTGCATATTCCTGAGAGTTTTTTTTTTTTTTTTTTTTTTTTTTTTAAATATTGTTTAATAGGAGGGAGCATCAACATTGTAACTCTGTAGATGTAGAAAAAATGGCATGTTTGTCTAATATGGCTATAATTATGATGTAAAAAATTATTTCTTGTTTTTCAAACTTTCAAAAACCAAAATTCAAATCTTACTTTACCCAAAATTTGCCTATAATAAATATCCTCTTTGCCTCCAACACAATTCAAAGAGTAAGTTATTCTCATAGTTATGCTATTTCTCCCATTCATTTTTGATAAAATTAGAACCTTATCATGAATGAGAAATAGGAATGGTACCCTTTTGGAATAAATACATTCCTGACATAGATAATAGTATCTTAATTTAAAAGGAAAGAGAAAAATAGATTAAACTTAGAATGACAAACCTGACTAATATTCACTAATATTCTATTCATGTCTTCTATAGGGAATTTCACATTGAGTTTAAAGTTTCTCAGACAACATAAACCAGAAGGGAAACGGATAAAGTGGTGGGAGATAAACTTATCCGACTTTAAAGGAAGAAAAAAAAAAAAAATGCTTTAAAGATGGAGATCAGGAGAATAAAAAAGAACTATCTGGGAATCAATATCATGCCAAAATATGATATCAATATCATGCCAAAATAAATAATTTCATTTTATTTTACACAATTCACAGGAAAATAGGTTAAGATATATTCTGTCTCCTCCTCTTGCTTCAAGAAGAAAAGGAAAGAACTCTCTCTGTTTACCTCCAAATGACATTTCTTTCTCAAGGTCTTCAAGAGCTGTCTTTGGCTCATCTTTAGCTGTTGGTAGTCAGTTCAAACACAGATCAATGTGGCTATGGCCCCCTCCTTAGTTTTACATTTTTTAAACAAGTGCCTTTTGAAATTAACTGATGATGTTCATATCTTGTTGGTAGATGACAACACCTTAGAGCTCCCAATATTATTTAGCATTTTAAGATATGCAAGATGCTATCTGGAAAAACTGCATCCAGTAACTTCAGAAGTGTGAGGTAAACACATCTGGGATTTTAAAGTGTGGTCAATATTTTTGTAAAGCTCTAACAGTAAGATTCATGTCCCCTGACTTAGCAAACCAAAGGAAAAAGTAGGTGACTGCAAATCAATTTGCTGCACTTTAGTTGTAGCAAGGCTATGCCTAACTAAACCTCTTCATCCTGAGAGGGCAGTTTTGTAGCCAACTCAGCTCTAATGACAACCTATATTTTCTTCTGACATCACTGGGAGGGGCTTAAAAACTGAATCATACCTTGAACCATGCCAAATATATATATATATATATATATATATATTTTTTTTTTCCCTGCCATGCCACAAAGCCTCCTTTGTTCATTATACCTGTTACGCTCCCTTTTAACTACTCCTTGAATAACCAAACACTCTCCTTTCACCTTTTTTCTTAATATCAAGGATTACCTAGGAAACAGTAGTGCAGAGGAAGAAGAGACTAACCCAGTCAAGCTGCAGTACAAGCTAATATAGCTCTTGGACTATAAAAAGTGTGACTCATGGCAAGACATTATATTTCTGCTAGATTATCCCTTCATTTGAAGCCCAGGATCAACTAAAATAATACAGTTAGTTCTTTCCAGAGTATCAGGATTTTTAAAGTGTCGACTGACAAACATCAGCCTTGTTTTCATGAGCATATGTTTCCTGTGCAACATGCTCTAGGTGACCCAGTTTGGCAGGAGACTGGATTAGATGATCTCCAGAGGTCCCTTGCAACATCAACCATTCTGGGATTCTGTGATTCTCTGACATGAAACCATATGTGCATTGGCAGAAGTTTTCAGGGACTAAAGGGCTGCAAAGACCAGGGTCAGGAAGCTTCAATGTGTAAAGTGTGTCCATGTAACAGAACAGTACTTTAAGTTGGGCAGAGGCCAAAGTAAGTGTCCCACCTCTCCTCAGACAGCACCCACAACACAGACCCTATCTCACTTCTCTATACCAATTTGTAAGCCCCAAAAACGAGAAAATAGACACTTACAACTCAAGAAGAGGTATTTTCTGACAGACAGGCACTACCTTTTTTTTTGTCCATAGCAGAAACATGTTCATGTCATTTGTATCAACTTGCTACATAGCTGTATCATAGCTACAGAAAATGGCTTGGATCATTCTGCCTTTAAGATTGTTCACAGAACTGGAAAAAATGTGATCACCGAGAAACTGCAACATGAACAACAGGCTAGAAGACTGCTTGAGCTATTATTGGCAGATTTCCGTACACTTTCCTATCTTGCACCTTAATTACAGTCCTAGTATGACCATACCTTACCTATGGAAACTCACAAATCCAGGCTTTTTGCTAAAGTTCCTTACTGGTATAGGGAAAGAATCTTCCTGAAAGGGAAAAATTTCTTTTACTCAGGATAACAAAATGCAGAAGGAAGTTGTTAATGTGCAAAGTACTTCACTGCCCTAGGCATCTGGTCTCAGGGACAACTCAGAATAGGTGTGTGACCTTGGAAAAAGCTCTTTATGTAATATATACTCAGTAGCCCCAGTGGAAACTTCTCACAAATGGCTCCACTACAGTCTCAGCACTCCCTGCCCTCCCACAAAACACTTGCCTACACACAATTTTTGATCAGAAGACACAGCTCTGCAAGTAAAACAAGCATTGACCCAATAGTCAGTGGCTTCAGGGTAGAGATATACAGGCTTTTCTTATTTGGGTTAGCTGTTGAAGGATGCTAGGAAATTAATAAAGTGCAACAAAACCTGTTCCAATAGTTATCCCTGTAGCAAACTGCTTTGTACCAATGCCATGAGATTGTCCTTTGTCATCTGTTTATGCTGGCAATTGCCAAAAACAAATTCTGTCAGCTGCCTATTCTAAGAGAGGTAACTTACAGCCTTGACTGCAATTATGGGTTTTCCAGACAGCTGGGATGGTATTTACTTGTTGGCATGATGAAATGAACTGAAATGGGGCATAGATAGAAGATAAACTAGCATAATTGTATCCTGCATGTGAGCATCTTAACTGCATCAAAATATGCATGGTTATTGAATTTCATGCACAATATATTCTTGTGTTGAGTGGAGTTTACAAGATAAATCAGAGATCAAAACTGAGCTTAAATTATTCCTGGACATTTACATAAGTTTTTTTTTTTTTTTTTTTTTTTTTTTTTTTTTTTTTTTTTTCAAAATCAATTCAATTAGAATCTGAAATGGAAAGCTTACTAAATAATCTATTCTAACACCCAGGCACTTCCTGAAGGTTGGTACAGACTAATCATTCACACCTAGCAAAGGTGGTTGCCACATCAGCCAGCATCAGTCTAACACCCTGGACCCACTGAGCTCCGTAACAAGGCCACTGTAGAAAAATAGAAAAATGGGTTATTTCAGTATCAGCTGGATCCCAAATCCAAATCTGTATAGAAGAAAACAACCACAGAGCAAATAAAAGCCTTACATTTCTAAAGTTAATTGAGAAATAATTTCAATAAAATTCTATTTATTAATATAAAAATCTCTATTTAAGGTTATATATAAATATTAATAACATTACTATATATAAAAAATCCATAACTCAGTCAGTGTCCTGTCCTCATACACACTGTTTATGTCTTTAAAGGCAAACAGATGTGTGTGTGGGAAAAAATAAAAATTAAAAAAATGATTTCTGATGACAGGTTTATGTCTCTGCTACCAAAAGGATGAAGACCTTGGGACATGAAGCCAAATATCTATAATATGCTTACAGTGCATGTATCTTTTTAATTCTCCAAAACTAAAACTTAAGTAATAAAAATAGATGCAAGATGGAAAACTCTTGCTTTAAGATGATGAGATTTAGATGAGGATGGTCTAGAAGGTACAGGCCAGTAAGGTATATATGATGAAGAAAAGCAAGTGAAAATGTTGCATGGGATTTGAACTTGAAAATAGAAGTATGCAAAAGTTTATCACATAGCTGATTCCTGTATCATAACAATGCATAATTTGACATTTTTTTTCAATTTAGTATCTACTTGACATACCTGTTCTGTCCTTCCTTATTAAATTCTAATCTGCTTGGAACAATACCTGCCTCTTTGACCTATACTGACGTTTCAAAGTGTGAAGAATAATTATTGAAATAAAAGCCTCATAATAACTATCTAACACCTTCACACACTGAAGGTGTTCTTGTACAAAGAATGATTCAAAATATTGGTGATACCTCCCCCTTTACCCCACTCTCCTTGATATGCTTGGGCATGAATATGATTTGATAACTATACGATACAATTTGAATATTGGCAGATTTAAGTTGCATCAAACTCAATTATGTTTTTACTGTTAGATCATTCTTATGGTCAAATAGGTGAATGTTCAAGTCATAAAGTCATTAAAAAATAAAACAAAAAGGTGAAAAAAAAGTATTTTTGTTCTTGATTCTTTAATTGCCTATGTGTATAATGTACAAGATGTCTATTAAATCTGAACTGAAAAACACTTATTATTCAGAATTTCAGCTAGTAGTAACTCAATGTCAAGAGAAAGGTTTTAATTTGTTCTGTTTCAAGACTTCATGTAAACTGAGAAGCCAGATGAGAAAAGTTATACTATAACTTTATCCTCTGAAGAAATAATTTTGATTATACTAGGTATTATTTAATAATATAAAACAACACAAGCTATATTTTGAGATTTGCAGTTATTATTCATTTATACTATTTTGTTTTTAAGTCATTGAAAAAGTTCAGTACTCTCCCCTCCTTTCTTTCAGGCTCTTGAGATCTTTGAGGAGTTGATACCATACCATACTGATTCTATAGGCAACATAGGTCAAAGTTCTTTAAATTAAAGTCTTCCAATATGCAAACATAATTACTCCTTTAAAAGAAGAAAATTTTATGCTTATATATATTTCTCACAACAGAAATGTGAGAAAAATAATTCCACGTGCATTTAAAATATTCAGATAATCTAAGGAACATTTTGATAGATTTATAAAAATAACTTTAAGATCATTTCTGTTTTTTTTTTTTTGTTTGTTTGTTTGTTTTTAGATTTTTTTTGAATGCCTCAGTGGACAAGACTGTAAAACTATGTTTCCAGTGCATTACTATGTAAGTGCTTGTTGGTCCCTCTTGGATTGATTGTCCCTCTGGATTTGAGCAAAAGATGAGGGAGCTTAATACGCATGCATTTGTAACCATTAAGAAAATATTAACTCAAAACTTATATCACAAAAACAACACAGGAATAATTGATTTTTTTTGTTAACTTCAGGTATTCCATGATTCGGGTGTTCACTGCATACAAATCTGATTTACCAAGCTAACCGAAAGAAGAGTGCCTGCAAGTCTACCTCTGAACTCTACTCATCAGCATGCCTGTGAAAAGATCATCAAAAGATGCAAAGAAAATTGATTTACTGATACATGCACTATATGATACTTTTTAAAAACTATGTGGGAAATTCAAGTACTACACAGATAATAAAGGTACAGTGTATCGTTTGTTTTGTTTTAACAAACAGGCTTGCAAATTTGCTCTGTTTAGCCTGGTTAAAGGTGTCTCGTTACAGCCTTCCACTCTCAAAAGAAGGTGTTTACTGAGAAGATTGTACCATATCTTTCTCTTCTTTTCAGATGTTCAAAAGAAAGAAGGAGAGGTAATGGCAGTATAAGATCTTGTGGTATAACTTGTAGTAAGAGAAATTCTGACTGGAGATACGGAAAATTATTCTTAAAAAATGTGGATAGGAACCGGCAAAGGTTTCCCAGTTGCATTTTGGTATTTTCATTGCAGATTCTCCAAACTGTTGAAGAAAGCCATAGCAACCTGGCAAAACTTCAAAGCTAACCACGCTTTGATCCTGAGATTAGACCAAATGACTGCCAAGGGTCCCTTCTAAATCAGGTTTCTCTATGATTGTGTGATGAATTTGAAAATCTCTTGAATCTGTAATAGTCTGTCAGCTAAGGCTCCAGATTATTAGAAATAACTTATATAGTTCTGGATCTCAGCTGACTACTATAACATTATAATGTATGTACACACAGTGATTAAGTTTAGTTAAAATGTCCTGTCAGGTGAGACTGTAGCACCGCTGGATCCACAGCACTACTGACCTGGATAGACTGACCAAAGACAGAAACTGATCACATCTTTGATAAAGATCTATCTTTTCTAGAACAATAATGTTTCACAGTTCTCAGCAATGACAGGTTTATTGGCAGTCAAACTTCCTTATTTTAAGACACTATTGCTGCTTTTCCATTAATTAAGGTTGACTGGAACATCAACCATCTTTATATTTTAGAGGTGTTAATGTTTGCTTTTAAACATTTATGATGGTTAAAATATATTTCATTGTCCTTCTGCACCTGGAAACAATCTACTAAATCACACACACAAAATAAATATTGTTTGCTGTATGGCTAGGGATTAGAATTAGATGTCTAACTGCTCCTGTCAGAACCTATCTGTCTGAGGAAAAAATGGGTGAAAATAGGATTTTTATTTGATGGAAACTATGGGAGTGAATAGGTCACTATATGAATGGGGATGAAATATTTTATGGTAAAGCACATACAAATAAGGCTGTTGATCAGGTTGATAATATATCCCTGGCATCACTTAGATTTTTGAGAACCTTCAAGAACCTTGAACACCTTTTCAAGAATCCTTTATTCTTTGAAGTTATACAAATTCCATCTGAAGAGTAAAGGTTATCACAAGACTAAGGGATTTCACGTTATGGGATATAAGGATTCTTAACTACTGTCCCCCTTTTAAGGTGAGGGGAGTCAGAGGTGGATTTAAATTCACTTAGTTTACATCTTAGAAAGCAGGCTGATTCTCTTCCAACAGCTCTGTTTTAGGGATACTGTTTATAATACTTGTAAATCCCTGCTTTCAGATGATGACAAAAGACTCTTTAGCTGAAGAGATACTTATATTAGTAAAATCTGTAAACTGGGGGAAAGAGGTAGCCTTAGAAAAAAAGAACTGAACAGTGAGAGGAAGTGCTCTGCCCAATCCAGTAAGTTACACTTTACAGATAATATTGGCTTCAGCTCTATACCACTGATTATCTGAGTTGTGCTACATATACTCTTTTTTTTTAAATGAGGTCCTGAGTGATCATGAAAAGTCAGAACAGCATTCACCTCTGATTAAACCTGCAATAAATACCCACCAAATATAATACTTCTTCAGAAAAGTTTTTGCTTGCCTTAAACACATTTTCAATTGAAACATGAGTTGAGTTTTTAGCATGCAGACTATGCAGAAGTATGACATTTTATTTAAACGGGCCCTTTCTAATGGACTGGATGGATGTTTTTGTCTTACAGCAATGTGACCTCAAATTCAGGTTGTGTCACTGAAAACAAAGGGAGCTTAAGTCTTATGAAAAGCAAAATATTAAGTCAATAATACATATAAACACTCTTCCATTCTCCAGAAAGAATAAACAGTCAGTTAATTTCAAATTTTGAACATCACTTTTGCAACATAAATGTAAATCAGATGATCTTGAAATTTATTTATAAAATTCTTCTCACTGGAGTTCCTCCTTCCTTTGATATCTGTGATTTTCCTGGTCTTCTTTAGAAGATGGGTGAGTTTATATTTGGATGATCTGGTTTTGTTAATATTCAGAGTTTACAGTATATTGAATCCAGTTTTTAGATATTTTCAGACAAAATTTAAGTCATATACAACATTTAAGTCATATATTCCCTGAGACCATTACATTTCCTAAAACCCAAAGACTTTCATGAGACAGATTTTAAAGTCTTTGCGATCTGAAGAAAGAATTTCCCCATCTGAAGAAAGAATTTCCCCAAAGTTTCAAATTTTAGTTGTTGTAATTAGAGCTTAGCTCTATGGGGACTGGATTTGAATGCTAGTATTTAATAGTTCATCACATCAAATACTTGTCCATATGGCAACATTGTTGCTCTAAGACCATGAGCTGATTGGCTGACTATGTGTTTTTTATAGCTTAGTAAACTATGCTTAAACTAAAAAAAGGAATTTAACAAGTAGTGTTTATTTAAATACATCTAAGCACTTTTGATGTTTACACCTTATATACATAGATAGAATATTGTTTTCTACAAGGAGATGATTCACTTAGAATTCAACAGGTAAGCTATTATTTTACACTTTCTGAATTATTCATTTAACATCTATTTTTCCTTAGGAAAAGTACTGAATAAATAAGAATTGTTTTAGCAAGCAATGGAGACCATGATTAACAAGAAATAGCAAGACAAACTTAAGTCTCCCTAAGCTGAGTCAGATCTCACAAAGCTTTTTTTTTTCCCTGTGAGGACAATTACATGATGTGTATGGAAAAGGTACAAAACTAGAAATAGAAGAGACCACATCTGGAATTGAAGCAAGACGCCAAAAGGTATGAATAGCCACTATTGTAGAGTATTGACAAAACTGAAATGTAAATTTGCAGCATTAAGAGCAAGTACTTTAAGTATTTCAAATACATACAAAGGTCTAGAGGTAACAATAATGGTAAGTTGAACAGCAACAAATGTAATATCTATACTGCAGGGCAGGATGATCCAGGTGACTACAAACCAAATCTCTTACCTCAGTAACATGCAAATATTTAGAATATATTTTCAAAGGCAATAACTAGAAGTACGCATTAAGTCACAAAGCTGTAGATAACACAACATGAGTTCTCTAACAATTGATTGGAATGAGATTTTGGATTTAATTAATTGGTTAGAAATAGCTGTTCTTAAACAGAATCTTACCGGTCTGGTTAATTTTTATATAAGGTTTCACTGTGTTAGCTGAGCCCTATAGACACGTCTACAGCTAGAATTATTTGCAAACAGGCTGGGTGACATATCAGTGCAGCATGAACACTTCTCACAATTCATTTTTGTACTGAAATAAGTTTTGTAAACAGATGAGTGCCCTAGAGACAGCTGAGTAACACAGCAAATAATCTTTTGCTATTTCAATGGCTAAAAAACCCTCAACCATATTTGATACATTAATGCCCTGACATTTTGTACTCTTTGGCTGTACTGCACACTTTTAGTCTGGATGGTATCTGTGCCCGATCTGGCAAGATCTTGTGTGCTTGCCATACTAAATATACAGAGCTTTTTTTTTTTTTTTTTTTTTTCCCCCTCCTAGTGTAGAGAAGAGAAATCACAAAAAGGGCAATGAAAAAGTAGAATCATGGTCTGTATCACGGTCTGAACTAGTGCATGACATCAGCAGGGAAAAGAAAAGAGAGCTCATATTTTGAAAAAAAAATATATGCATTAAAATACCACAACACTGAAGCAGCTTCTTGTATATTTCAAAATCTAAGAAGACAAAGTGAAATATGCAACATACAATGAACTTAAAGTGCGAAAGTTCAAAATAAGAGGATAGGGAAAAATATGCCTTACCAAATATATAAGGAGAACCAAGATTTGAAAAGGAGCCTGTTTGGCCCATTCAAAAACACACTTACAAACATGCATGCACCATGTTTATATGTTGTACAATAAGGATAATGCAGAATAATCCTTCATACACAGTGACACTTCAATATCTACAGGAAGTTGAAGATATATCTACCGAGATCATGTGTGTGTGTATATATATATATATATATATCTGTTTTCAAAAGCGAGTCACATCTATATATGTGACTATATACCTATATACACTATATACCTATGCAGTCTTTTTCATTCAAACATTATTCAAATATAAATGCCCCAAAATGACAGATCCTGAAGTGCTTTAACTGTATAAACTAGATAGATAAACTTGAACAAATAAATAAATGTAAACTTAAAAACAGAAATCAAGTTTAACAGCAAAATTACTATATGGAAGGAATGTAAATATGACTTTGTGGAAACCATGTATAAAACAGAAGTGACAGTACAGGATTTCTGTTAATCCCTGGCTAACTAGTGAAAATAAACTTGCTAAGTAAAGCAAACAAAAAAATCCACTTGATTTTTTGAATTAAGAACAACACAAATAATAAGAAAGTTTGTTTGCCATTATCATGTGGCTAAAGACATTTGGAGTATACTTATATATGCTCAGAATATTGGATGGGAAAAACTCCATAAAGTTCTGGGAGAAACAGACTTCTGTCATGAACTTGCTCAGTCTCATAAAAGCTGTAGGACAAGACATACCAAAGATAATGGTCATAACCTCTCTGCTTTTTTCCACATTTGACTGCATCTAATCTGAGTCTTGCACAGCTGATTGAGTCAATCATAGACTCTCCCCCACCCTATATTTATAACAAAACAACAACAAAAAAAAAAACACAAAACACTTTCTAAAGTATCAGTGTGAAGTTAGCTGTAGAAATACAAGCAGTAGAGAACTAAAGAAATGGAAACCAGGGTCAGGGTAGAATGAATAGTGCATTTTTGCTAATTGAAAAAACTGAAAATCCATCTGACTTGCTGAAAATAAGATAAACTGATAAATTTTTGATAAAATAAGAGAAATGCTAGCTTACCAGAATATCAGGGGTATCCATAAATGTGGGGAAGAAAAAAGAAAAGCTATTTTGCTCACAGAATGAATAGACAACTGTTTGGAGACATATCTAAAGCAGCTACACTGGGCACTTGGGACAAGAGGAAGTGCAGGTAGTATTATAAAGAAAGAAATAAGTAGTGCACAATGGCAATAACAACCCAAAGAAGAGTAAGTGGTTGAGAATTCAATCCAGAAAAAACTGGAAAGACAGTGAAAAGACTAAAGCAAAAGAAATGTTCTATGAACTGTCTCGAAACTGAGGCTGACTAAAAACACCTTACTCAGAATCCAGTGTTGCTAAACAGGCCTGGTAGTCCAACCTAGAAATTCATGCTTAATAACAATAAATATGTAAGATGTCTGAGGAATATTTCCCTAGTTCTATATTGTCATATGAAATATTTTTAAAGACTTGCTGAGAAGTCCCAGGCAAGATTTCTCCATTTGTTACGCCTGCCAAGCAGATCAGATGTTTCTCCTCTGCAGATATACACATTCCCTAAGGTAGACTGAGTAGATCAGCAAAGGAATACTCTGTATTTGGAGTTTAATGACAATTTATATCACTGAAATCCAGGAAAACTTGTTATTTCAATAGTTTATTCAGTAGGAATTTTAGTGCCAGGTGAGACTACATTTAAAGAATGGAGTAATACATCTAAGACATAGGACAAATGCATTATGCATGAAGGCAGATATCCAAGTCACAGTCACATTCAACTTCATAGTTAATGAAGAACAATACACACATCACCTTCTAGACATGTTTATTCCTCTTTATTGAAAAAGAGGAGAACCTAACAGAAGTTCATATCTAGATACCCAAGGTGCACCTGAATTTCATGTACAGATTTGCAAAAACAGGTTGCAGACTAGACACAGAAGGAAAAGAACAGCAAATTATTTTACAATACGCTGTAAGAGATTTTGAATGTTACGGTGCCTTATCTAATTACTTGCCACCTTTTTCAGACCAAAAGGTAGTAATGCACTTAATCTGTATTTTTCTTATTCCTATTGTTCAAAATGGCTACTGAAACCCCCGAAACAACATTTGCCTTTCACTCTTCCTGTTTACCTACCACTTGAAGATCATACGTTGGTAGGAAGGAAGGGCTACTTTAAAGAAGAAACAATGCCACTAACATGCATGCTTTTTGTTGCTTCCTAGAACCTTTGTATAAAGTCAACATATAAATGAAAAAAAAAAAAAAGTTGCAAGGATTAACTGCAAAGGCTTTACAATTATCACCCCATACTCAGAGTACTGTCACTCATATTGCAATTCCTATATTGTCAGAAACATAAAAACTGGATGGTTGAAACATAGCTATTTAGCTAATGTTTACTTTAGTCATTATCTTTTTTCAGCAAACCCAGACTAAGACTCAGACTGTTTTGCACAACAGCTAATGCCAAAGAAAACATTCAAGCCTCCATAAATGAAGACCACAGATTTTGCCACTGTGGAAATCAAAGACCACAGAAGATTGTATGAAGATTAAAATAATAAAAAAAACACTTATATTTAGGAGTTCAGCAGAGTAGTCCATACTGCATCATCAGATATAATACATTAAAATAATTTAGACTGCAATGTATTAAAATGTTTTCATGTTATTTTCTTTTATATAAAAAAAAGTATCAGAATACTAAGGTATACTCACACTAAAGTAGGAAAAATACATATAGATGTACTCTAAAACCAATTTTAGTACATAATAAAAGGTAAAATCTCTCTTCAGCTAGTTTACATGCAAGGCTGAATGCCTTTTGCAGTCAGGAAGTTCTGACAGGTGAGGCAAGGGTACTCATTCCTGGCATTGCACATTTAGAGTAAACACATACAGAGTATGAATAAGAATCTGGCCTCTAGAATATTTCTTTCATTCAACCCCATAATATCAGAAAATGAGAAAATATGCCTTAGCCTTGTTAATATACTTCTGATGGGTAGGACAGTATCACCTTCTACGATTAATATAGCTTCAAAACAACCTGTCAGGACAGCCATTAGTAACATTGATTACACTGAGTGCAAAAGAAAGCCTCTGTATGTCTCTTCTGAACCTATTTTTCTTTAAAATCCATTTGTGTCTCTGATCTTTTGTGCTAAAGATGAGAAAATAACCTAAAGAGGGATTATTTTTCCTATTATGATTTCTACAGTAGTATTGTGGTCTGTTCAATTTTCTTCCTTTTCCCATGGAAAAACAAATGTTTTTGTCCCATCCTAGGATTCCTTTAAAAAAAATCCAGAAGTGCTACATGACACCAAGACATTAGTATTATTTTACATATATGATGCATCTTACCTTTATGCCTTCAGATGGCAATGAAACTCAGAGCCCTATAAGTTTTCATTTCAAAGCAACTCAAATCACCAGATTCTTTTTATTTGCTTTTGACTACAGTTATCTGCAGTTCTGTCAAAGTTCTTACATTTTACTAATTTTGTCTTCTTTGTCTTCCTGAATAGAAGTTGTGTTAGGGAAAGAAGGTATGGGGAGCAGTTCCTCATCTCTTAAGGATGGCAGTAGCAAACAAAGCATACTGGATACTGAAGGTTCCTTTTTTTTTTTTTTTTTTTTTTTTTTTTTAAATCTATTGGTGTCACCTCTTTCCTCAGCTACATTAGAATTATAAAATGCATAAACCAAAATTGTCTTTCATGCTCAGTTTAGGGGTGGTTCTTATGCTATAAAAGTCTTAAAACAGTTCTGTTCCAGAGAGAAAACACGAGTTGGCAGGAAAATTTCTGTCAGGATTTGGCTGGAGCTCTTGGTTCTCCAGTGGCTAGTCACAGAACCACAGGCTTAAGCAATGATATTATTTTGACCTTGACTCCCTTCATGACACTATCTCCTGAGCTGTACCTGTTAGCTCAGAATTGTCATCAGCCCATGTGTTGTAATTGACAAACACTTTAATCATTTAGAGTTGTTTTCTTCTGTGCAGTGCAATAAACACCTAGTCTGCTGTACTGTGCTGACAAGCATTGAAATGAGCTGCATTTATTCAAGGAATATTAGCAGGCTTTAGCAGTAGCTGCAGATCAAGCAGGGCTTAAAACACCATTTCCCTGCTCCTATTAGGCCTACCAAGACCACTATGTACTTCCACAACATGACATCCCAGGATGGCTGAAAAGACCTCTAAGCAAAATTAGTACATTCACCCATGAATTTTATGCAGCATTTCTTTTGTACAATTGATATCTTCTTCCCTAAAAGCTGCCAAAGGCTGCCTCATCTGTTATGATATTTTCTGAAAGGTCACTCCCCCTTCACCAATATAATAAATTACTTTTATTTGCCCTTCCCTCTCCCCTCTTAGAACACACTAAGCCTTAAGTCAGTATGGAAAAATATATAGCAGTTTCCTCAACTCACTGATTAAGCTTGAAACACAATACAGGGTTCTCAGAACATTTCTTGGAATTCTTTTGCTTAAAATTTTCCATAGGAGATATGTGCCAAGTTAAACTAAACCTTTGTTGGGAAAGTATTGCCAAGCATGTAGTCAAAATTAATTATCACAAATGTGATATAGCAAAAGTTATCCTCCCAATACTAAACAGGGTAAAGCTGATGATCAAGCTCTTGCAGCCAATTTCACCACTGTAAAAAAAAAAAAAAAAAACCACCCCCCCCCCGGGGGGGGGCGGGGGGGGGTATAATATCTAATTATACTCTTACCAGGGCTCAGTACTTCTCACCTTTTTCACATTAACCTCTAAAGCAGACAGGCTTGAAAGTTAGGTTTTTATCCTGATCAGAATCAGGCAAGGCCTCATGATCACCTGATATCTGTCTCTTGATTAGCTACACATTGGCTTTAATTATCCACCTGCTTTCAATTAAGTACCAGGAAATCTACCCTATTAACAGTACAAGCTAATCACCCTTGCATGTATACAGAAGTCCTTTTTCTCCCAGGGTACATCTAAAGGATAAAAATAGTTAAAATAGTCTTTTTATGCTTATAGCCTTCTGGCTGGTAGTGTTCCAAAAACCAAACCCTGCCCCCAAAGATATGGATGTCTTTGTTCTGTATGCTGCTTTGTAAACACGCATTTTAATGACCATAAGATCAGCTGCTATAGCGAGCTGTGTGAACAGCCCTGATATTCTCCAGGTGTGTAAAATATCTCACATCTGTATACCACAGTTTAGAATCTAGAAATTAAATATTAGAGAATAGTTTTAAAAATCATATAGAAGCCTCAGAAGCACTGAAATATTATCCATGGCTCATTGTTTAGTGCTTTTACTGTGAAAGGATTTCATTTACTTGACTTCTCTTGAAACACTGCAGAAAAAGAGTGCAGACAATTTGAAACAATAAAGATAAAATAAAGAAAACTTAACGTAGCACTATGTAGATGAGCATATCTTTAATAAAAATAAACTATATGTAAAGAATAACTCTAGTGTATTTTAGAACAGATATAATGAATTAAATGGAAAAAGTGCATTATATATTTGTAATTAAATATGCAGCATAGCCTTTTGTGTTCAGCAGAAAATAAAAATAGAATAAAAATTCCAGTATTAAAAAATAAAACAACATACAACAAAAGGACATTGAACTGTGAAAAAGATGTATTTTTACTGTCATGCTGGTCAAAATGCAAATTGCTATCAGATCATATGTGAAATAGTACTAGTTACCGAGAATTCTGTGATGTTTGGGGTTTTATATCTCTTCTGGAAAATAACTTGAGAGAAAAAAGACATATGTTATTAATTTTTGACGTTCTAAGAAGGTTTACAGGACACTGAAGAAGATGACGTATAGTGTGAAGGTATTATACCTGATGGTTCTTATATACCGGATGTAAGAAAGCCTGCTATAAGATCTAATTATCCAGAATTGCCTTTTCTGCCCCAAAGCAATCATTTTGATGACAGTCTTCTATGCACTGTAAAACAAAATGGGAAGCCTGTGCTATATAAACTCGCTTGGCGCTTCCCTTTACTTCCTCTGATATCAGTTTCCCCATCTCATTTATTTTCCACACATTAATGGTAGCAGTCACCTTGAGCTGGTGATGCAGAGTAATTTCCACAGAAACCTTGATCAGAAACCATAAATCAGTCTGATGTGCTTTTATGGTCTAATAACATTGTCTGCTCCTAGAGGCCCTTATGTAAAACTGCATTGCGGAGAATCCCTTAGATTTTTTTTTTTTTTTTTTTTTTTCCACTCCTCTATGCATCTGTATTTGTAAGACATAAATAGGCACAAAACAATTAGATTAAGATACTTTGTTTAAACCTGTAGTCATGAAAACATTCAAGTATCAACCTGTAAACATGAAAACATTCAAATATCAACCTGAAATTTTCACTGCAGATTTTTTCTCTGCTTGACTGTTGCTTCCTATATTAGGTCACAGAAACTAAGTATGCAGATGCAGTGCATCAACAGGCAGAGCACATTAAAGCCGAATGCTTCGTCTAGATTAGAAAATGCTAACCTGTATGGCTGCATCAGCAAATCCACCAAGTGTGGTTGTCTTGTGAAGGTGAATCTTGTCTTTAAGATTCTATCCTCATTTGTAGAAAAGTTAAAGTTGTTTTATAATTGAAAAATGTACAGAAAAGAGAGATTGATTTTATTGCTAAGATCATCATTTTTCTTCCCCAAAGAACAGAATTAATAGCTCCCTTTAACTATGCCTTCTTATATGATGTAGTTGGACTATTGCAAACCATAATGATTTTTACTGTATACTCCACTTTTTTATTTTTATTTTCTTCCCATCCCTGGTTTGAGAAGGTGGAAAATGATTTGAAGAAATGCTTAGCCTTCCCAGCTATGTGATTTATAGTGTTAAATACACTGAAAAAATAAAGTGTTCCAAATAGGTAAGTAGGTATCAGTAGGTATATTTGCTATTAATTACTATATGCCTCAGTTCCTCTAAGGTAGAATAATTCCACACTGTACCCCTGCAAACCTGATGTGAAAATAAACACACATGCACATGCATGCGCACACACACACATATAGGCATTAATTACTTCTCATTTACACAGGTTTGTGTCAATAATACACACAAAAGTTATGACATGCAAGCACATAGATTTTTTACTGTGTAGATTGCTTTCTTTTTTTTTTCCTCCTTTTTTTTTTTTTTTCCTATTTTTTTTTTTTTCTGGAATTACCACTTCTTCTATTACAGACAATATTCTACTTTTCTTACTATTGTGACTTATTTCCTACAGATTTTATGAACCCTCCCCCAGTCAGAAATATATGCAGCTGAATACTGCAATCAGTGCACCACCAAATGTCTATGATTCAGAGCATCTTTCCCATTAGGGTTCACAGATAAATCCACAGCACTCAGTAGAAAGTACTGGCTTGTAAAAGGCAGATTCATCATTTCAGGACATGCAGTTTTAGTATGTGAGGAGAAAACAGAGCATGGGATGGGTAACTTCTCATCTTTCTCTGATACCTCTCACAGTCTGAACATAAATGAGATTCGTTGTCTGTTTGCAGAAGGTTTTTGCAAATAATCCAATTTGTGAAGAGTACACAGGATAGCAAGGAGAGAACAATGGAGGGAAATGAAATAAATACAGTGCTTTCAGATTTGCTGATTCATGGCTGTGAATAATGTGGTGATAGCACTAAAACAGATATAAACAATCCAGCCTTAACATTCAGTCATTGAGAATAGTCCCTCACATACAAAATAGCTGCATTTCTCTGCAGCACAGATTATATAAAATTCAAGTTAAGGAGGAAAGTACCAGATTAAGATGAACTGAATGTCAGTTAAAACTACAGTAAGAATTGTTATAAGTGGTGATATTTTTAATCTAAGCTTCCACTACTTTAAAGAAAAATAGCGAAATGTAGTGGATACTACTCGTCTCAAAGACTCATCCTGCTTAGTTCGGTACATGCTGCTTTAATATGAAAAACAGGAGTTATCCAAAAAAGTGACATTCTACATATATACATATTCTGTATGCATTCCTTTATCGTTTTATTGGTGATTTTCTAAAAAATTATTGTGATCTTTCTACATTAATTTCTATAATGACATCTGTTAAATCCAGCTTTTCACACATCCACTCATTTTGCTGACCACATGACAGTTTTTGTGTTGAAGTCAAAAGGCATTGGGGTCCTGAGAGGCCTTGCTGGTAGACAACATGGAAGTGAGAGGAGGAATAATTTGTCTTGCACAATTAAGAAGGCATTTCATTTTTGTTAATTAGATACCAAGGCAATTAAACTTTAGGGTCTGATAATATGGGGGGATTCAAATGTGCTTAGACTGGGAACCAGGTATATATTGATAAAATGCCTGTGAGTCTGGGATGTTTTGACACTAAGGAGTCTGTTATTGTAAGGTATTTGTAACCCTTGTGATGATACAGATACCCAAATGATGTAGGTACAATTTAATCAATGGAGAAATACCCAAGTGTATTATGGGATAGAAAAGGATATGCAAAAGAGATGTTTTGAGGATAGAATGTTTTTCAATACTTTTAACCCAAGGCAAAGTCTTTTCTATCCATTGGCAATAACTGGTTTTCTGAGCCAAGAGAATTCTGCATAGGAATACCATGAGCCATGCTTACCAATTTTTGGCACTTCTTTAATTCTAGTAAGAATATTTACAGTGCCTCTGGACTTCTGATGAAAGAAATGCATATATTTCGCAGGACTGTTCAAAATGGAACCTGCCAAAACCAGAAAGAATTAATAGATTTTATCTCATTTTAATTTCACATGATATATGACAGTTTTTGTGAGGGAGTAATTTTTTTCAACATCACTGTAGCAGAATGCATTTTCTGCCCTGAAGAGCATTGAACTGGAGTGTATGTGCACATATGCATGTTTGTAGAATATACATTCTACAGATATCTATTGCACATATAACTGAAGGAAACAATGGAAAATACCAAATATTTTGGCTTATTTTGTGTTATAAACCATGTTGAGTCTTCAGTATTTTCCTTTCTCCACAAAATGTAATCCGCCTTGTAGTGATTGCTCTATCAGTTACCACAGCTTTTGTTTTTGTTTCTGCAACCTCCTATACTGCAATAAACAGTGTTCTGCAGCAGTAGAAATTCTTTTCTTGGTGGTGGCCAGCACTTCACAGATGACTTAACTTGTCAGGATTCTACACATGGACATAAATGAGATCTGAAATATACTTGCCAGAGTTTTGTTTATTAAATTATTGGGCTAAAGATTCTTTTATTTGTTGATGTACAGATTAAAGACAGTAGTTTTGCCTTTGCAGAATGTCATGGTGTAACATTGATATTTTCTAGTTGTTCACACAGTGACACAATGAAAACTCAAATAACCAAAGTTATTAAGCAGGTATTCTTTATTACGGAACTTGGTGGGTGGGGGTGGGGTGGGGCTGGGGGGTGGAAATTGCTTCGCCTAACACAAACACCAAGGGTTCCTGGCAGTGTGCTTGTATTAGTGGGATATATACCTGTTCATTTCATTTCCTGAAAGTCTCTTGCACATTCATCAGGTCTCTGAAGAATCCTTAACATAGGTTCCCACCCCTAGTCGCATGCGTACTGGATTACTTAGCTGGCATAACCCGGTGGTCTTTTGATGAAGGCCAGAAGTCTTCCTCACTACTAAACTTCTGACCTTTCCTTTCTTTTACAGATTTCAGCAGTCAAGCCAGTTCTTTCTGGTTCCATTATCTATGCACACAGTCTTTTACTCCCTTATTTTTGGCGTTGTCCTGTCCTTGTGGTTAACATAAAATTGTGTTAGCTAAGACCTACAGAATCAACATCCTGTATCTTGTTCCCTGTTTCACCTGAAAATAACTGTTCAGATCTTTTTGTATAAAATAACTAAGCTGTTATTTCAAGTTTCACATTTATTCTAATCATCATATATTTGGTAACCAGTTCTCAGAATGAAGGCTGCAATGTACATCAGTTGCTGTGACATACATCTAGTTTCTCATGCATTTGGCCTACTGGAAAGGTAGGCTGAAGGCTCCCCTTAATTTAATTTAAATCCCAAATTGTGCTGTGTTTTGTTGAACATCTTTCTTATCAGGAGATTCCTCTGCCTTAACCATCTTTCTGATTTTGGGGGTTTTAAGCAGAAAGTGTCATAAAAGTAACCATTGGAAATAATTGTCTAGTAGTGGACAAGAAAAGTAATGCTGATTTTTGATCCTTCAGCATTGGTTTCTCTTACTATTGTAAAGAAGAATTTGCCAGGTGGATTGTTCACCACTAACAAGGAATGGGAGCTGGGATTAGACCATACTGACTGGTTAGTGTTTCCCTACTGATGATGTGTTGTTGCAACAGTCTATTTTTTCCTTAAAGCTTAATGACTGGTCTTCAATAGCCTCCTTGTCAATAGCCCCAAACCACTCCCAAAGATGAATCCCATGTAAATAATCTCCTTATTTTTCTAGTAGTAAAACACAAATCATAAAACAATGAGATCTTAAACAGATGCAAGTGGCCAGAGCAGATGTATTGAACCCCTGTGGATGGCACCAGAAGCACATTTGTTAAAAAGGGACTACTAAAACAGCAAATAAGTTGTATAATCCTCTATTTAAAGTTCATTTTTTTTTTTTTTAATTTTGTGTGTGTGTGTGTGTGTTTGTGCATGTGTGTGTGTGTGTGTGTGTGTGTGTGATAGGAAAGGGAATAAAAGCAGTTCCAACTACAGCAACAGCAAAGACAGACTATCTAGCAATTAGAAGCTTGCCTGTCTTGATGCTGTATAACCTGACAAATATTTGAAACTTGTTTTCTTGTCCTGATTTGTTATAACTGAGCATAGAGCATAATATCTGTCTTCGCTTCATCATCTTAACTAACTGTAACTTCCACTTTGTTATGTATATTTTAAGTTTATTTTAGTTTAGTTTCTAGCCCTTGTCTAGCAAGCAGTTTCTCTCATTCCTAAATGGGAGTAAATAGCAGAAAAGGAAATTATGTCAGTGCCTCATTGTTGCCGACTTCTTCAAAACTCTCCAGAGCATTTTTTCTCTATAACAACTATACCTTCACTGAGGAAGAAGTGAGAGTCCTGTGGCGAGTGAGGTTCCATTAAGACACTGATGTGCAAATAAGACAGGTAAATAATGATGGAAATTCCAGGCATAAAAAGCTGATCTGCTGCTTTTGTTCTAGGTATTGCTTATATCTAGAGATCTGCAATTCTGACAGGTAATCATTTCCATAGTGCTCCTGTTTTCTAGTCCTCATTGCAGTACTCTGTTCATAAAGATGGCTAAAATCCAATGTGGTATTCACATGCTGGGTGGTTAGTGACTCTTAAAAGAAACAAGAAAATATTAGATGTTGTATTGCAGAGCACAGGCTTCAGTGCACGCTATAATGTCCAATGACATGCTGAACTGTGGAGACCTTTTGAAGTTCACCCATCACTAATGCAGATGCAGATCTGTTGTAGGTGGGTAGCACTTTGATTTCATCTAATTGTATTCAAGTGCTCATTAAAACGGAGACACATTCCAGTACTCTACATATCTATAATGGCTTGAAGTGAATTTAAATTCCTTGGGGCCCCCTGCAAATGGTGGAGTTTACAGAATTCTATCTCAAAAAAACTCTTTTATTTCTTTGAAGTGTCATCATTTATTGGTAAAGTTTTGTCTATTCCCCATTGTGCAGGTCATGCTCTAATTAATCCAGGCACTTTAAAGGTGAAGAGTAGACACATTTCAGGAAACTCAAGAGAAGCTCATTTAGTAGTTTTCTGGAAAAAAAAAAAATATATATATATATATATAATGTTTTCAAAGATAAAAAAAAATATATAAAATTATAAAAATAGTACTGGTCCTTCAATGCTTTTCTTCTTGTGCTCAAAATAGAATTGTATTCATAAAAGAATAATTATCTATCTTCCTTCTCTTCTGAAACTGAAATAATACATATTTATTTATTTATTTATTTTCTTGACCTCTCTTCATTATGTCTTTATGAAACTGTAAAAGGAAAGATTCAGCAAAGCTTTCAAATTTTCAACATCTTTCACATCGCAGCATTTGAATCAATGGCTTCAGACCATAAAATCACAAAAACTTTTGTGACCAATAGATCAGATTTCTCTCTCATTCACATTGGGAGTAGGAGATCTTTCATTTTTTTAATTCAGATTTCCTACTTCCTTCAAGAAGGATCTACATTTTTTCAAAAAGAGTTGGGGGAGAGGGGTGGAAGAAAAGGAAAAAGAAACATTAAAAAAGAAAAATTAAAAGAAAAAGAAAAAATTAAAGAAAATTTTAAAGAAAAAATAAGAAAAAGGAAAAGGAAAAGGAAAAAAAGGAAAAGGAAAAGGAAAAGGAAAAGGAAAAGGAAAAGGAAAAGGAAAAGGAAAA
>CM021769.1:41199742-41257757 GCA_011076525.1 Nettapus auritus
GAAAAGGAAAAGGAAAAGGAAAAGGAAAAGGAAAAGGAAAAGGAAAAAGAAACAGGGAAAAAAAGGCAAGACAAACACCAAGATGGGCTTTGGCTTAAGTAACAACAGTTAAATGCTATTTTTCAAGAGCCTGCTTAAGAAAGAGATTTTATGTGCTTTTCAGGTGGGTATTAAGTGGCTTTTCAGGTGTGTGTGTCTAGATCATTTCACTTACAATTTCTATATTAATTTTCATGCTATTTAATAACTAAACAAGATAGGAAGGATACATGAGCTTCTCAGTTAAGAGAAGGTAAGGGAATTTGGTCACTGCAGGGGGAAGGGAAAAATTATATTTCTGTTCTTTAAATACATACGTAAATAATAAATCCATTATGATTTTCATGTTCATGCACAAATACAAATAAGAAAGATATTTGAAAGATGAGTTCTAGTAGTACAACCAGTGACTGACACAGAAGTAATGGACGTAGTTTTTATGTTTGTCTATCTTGCTGTTTTCTTATAACATTCTTCAATTCCCTTATCCTACTCCTGAGGTGAAGACAATCTCTAGTTATAGAACATCTCTAGTTACAGAGTAACTCAAACTTTTATAATAGCTAAATTAGATATTATGTTTTCATGTGACTACCTGTGGGGAGGGATTAAAAGTACTCTCTAAATTACCTCTCTATATATTTTGATTCTGCCACTGTGCAGGAGGGAATTTTGTTAAAATACTGCTTCAACATTTAATGTAAACTAAGAAAGCAACATCAAGACTTCAGATTATGTTCAGAGCTACATCTGAAATATATATATATTAAATAATGTGAACTATATTTGCACGTATCTTACATCTTTCTTCCGGGCTGTTCAAACATGCATGCTACCAGAATGCATGCTGCATGCATGTTAAGTGGTCTTTATACAGTATATTTGTTCCTACTTACTAGTGTATATATATTCTTTATTCACCATCAGTTAGTTCAGTGAAGTAAATTTGGAAAATTTCCTAAATAAGAAATTAAAAAAAAATATATGAAGAAAAACAAAGAAAAATGATGCAATTTAAATTAGTTTAGTCCTTTCTAGTAATTGCTGGAGTGTATTCACTATATAAAACTACATATTGGTAAGTCATTTTAACTCAAGCAGTAAGAATTTACCAGTTGACTATCCTAAACAGTGAACACCAGTTCACTGTTTTATTCATATAGACAATATATAAGAAATAACTCAGTGTCTTCTTTTGTCTGGCAAATACTTCTTGCATCTGTGGAATTACTGCAGAATATAAAATTGTTTAAAAGCTGCTTTATTTGCCCAAAAGCATCAGTTTCTTTCTGTAGTTAGAAAATGCAGTAATGAGAAAAAAAAAAAAAAAAAGGTTTATGTATATATTTATATATAAATTTGCATTGACAATAATTGTATTTTTATTTCTGCTCAGGAGGCATGCAGTTTATCAGGTCCTGATTCAAATAGACTGGCATTCAGTGAGTAAAATGCTGGCTGTTTGGATGTCTGTTAACCACTATGCTGTTATGAAATGTAAATCTCAAAGGCAAATCACAAGATAAGAAAATGCCAGGCCCCCTCTTCTGAGGTTTCTGGGTTAAATATCATATCACATTGTAATTGCACTCATTTTTAACTGTTTTATTTTCATAGTAAGTATCTGATAAAATATTTCTTCTTTAAAAGGAATAAACTTACTTCATTCTAGTGTTATTAACTTTTCTAATATAAGACAATCGTTCTATAAGATAAAAGTAAATCAAATTCAGCTGTCATCTTAGATGTCAGTTCAAGTTAGTAAGGTATATTCGGTTCAGAGTTGAGGAAAAAATAATATTAGTCTTAAGCTTGCTACATGTATTTCAACAGATGATGAATGGAATAAAAGGTGTATTCAGCTATGTCCGTTTGTCTATGTCTGTCTGCTTTATTGGATCTTGAAGGTCTATAAACATAAATATGATCTAGCATAGAAGATCGACATTGCACACCATACAGAATACATTTACTAAACTTATATTGTGCTAGCCCAGTTGTACTCTTATAAAAGATTCTCTCCATGTTTTCCATCATGCCTCATGTCTGTTCCATATATAATTTCATGACCTACACAAGACCTATATAAGAAAATTTGACTGTTGATGCCTGATGTTGGTTTCAGTTTGTTGAACATTCTCACACTTTATATATAGTACATTTCAGGCAGGAAATGAATAGGCAATGGAGGATGCAATGACATATAGTCAGGAAGAGAAAAGTGACTATTAATGTAACTAAATCAGAAAAATGACTTATGTAAAATACAGACAAACGATATTTGGGGCATACAAGAAATACTAAGTTGCTGGAATACCTGAAATCAAGTTCACATCAGTCACCCCTGACATTAGTCCAAGGTGCACCATGACTATCTCCCAGATAAGTCTGTCTCCTCCAAAAATGAACAAGAATGCTTCTGAATCCCTGAGCTGGGTCAGCTTTCCAAGCAGCAGCACACTGATCTCTCCTGTCTACTGCTAGACAAAATGTAAGTAATCATACTGAGAGAAAGCACTTGCTTGCGCAGGGGTCTTTTTAACATGAAGGCCATGGGGTTTTGACCACGGTGGTGAGGTGTCTGGCCGTTATTATGGCAACAGCAAAAAGGATCTGCTCTCTGCCTTGTGTAGAAAATCAAACCGATTGAAACAGAAGTGTGTGAGAGGAGGTAAGAGAGCCTATAGGCCACAGTTTCCACTGAAAAACACATCAGTCATCTTTTGGCACAACTCTCTGCTTTTCAGGCAAGACTGCCAAAGGTGCAAAAGAAGTTCAAGCATTGGGTTGTTAGGACATTTTCTGTGCTCTCTTCTGGCAGATTCATCGCGCAACAATGAAACATCTTTTTGTCAGAGCAAACAAGCTAAATTCTACATTCGTATGTCAGGAAGCAGATTCATCTGGTTGCCACAGTCACTGCATGTAAAAAGCAAAGACTGTGTCACTGGCAATATAGATAGGTATTCTTATGTTGTGGTTATCTGTATCATCTAGTAACTACAGGTTCTACAATCTCATAGAGGTCTAGGGCAACTACGCTTAAATTTGATGTTATGAGCTGCTCTGACACAGAAAGATAAAACACTAGTGTTTTCAGCTCCCCTTCCTACGTCTTCACAATGGCAGATGAGCATCTGGTATGACTAAAAGTATTAGCAACGACTTCTTCTGTCCCCTCCTCTGCTGTCCCCTACTCTGCAAGTAGAAGATTGCAGATTCCTATGATTGTCAACTCCAGAGGTTCCTGCTGTGGTTCTGGTGAGGCAACAGTAGCAGTTAGGGAGGCAGCCTATAATGAGAAAATACTCACGTGAAGTGGCTGCTAAACACCACGGAGAAAATGTCTGCCAGCCTGGGAACTGAGACTGGGAACCAGGCCAGGGAACTTGGCCTCCAGCCTAGGAGTTTGGCCTGGGAACCAGGGACATCCTTGATGGCTGCAGGTGGCCTCCTGAGAACCACAGACATCTTGGAGATGCCATCAATAAGGACAAAAGATGAAACTGAGGAACAACTTACCATTTGAGAAAGTGAGAATTACTGTGAGAAAATTTTGTATAAAAGAAAATAAGAAACATCATCAAGTATTGTCTCTCTCAGGAGGAAGATAGAAATTAAAAGCATCTTTTGTTTATCTGAAGTGGTGGTGTCTATGCCCTCTTATGTCTGAGAACTTCCGGTGCTGCATGAACTTTTCTTTCGTACATGATTTCCTAATCAAAACCAAACCTTTGATGGGGACACTTTGCTGACTCTGGACCCTGTGATTTGGATTGCCTTTGAAGTAAGACTTTTTTTATTTTTTATTTTTTATTTTACTTATTTGGTCCCAATCACGAGCCCACTTCTAGTGATCAGTGTCTTTTGAGGTTTTCCTTAACTGATCCATTTTGAAGTTTGACACCATCCCCAGCTCACCCTTCCAACACCTATCCCCTCCTGGACTTCTGGTATCTGTTTGATACATTTTGCACTAGTAATTTCATGTAATATATACGCATAAATAATGTCATAAGTGTAGTCATTACTATAACATTGATAAATTAATAATCCATAAGTATAGTCACTCCCATGGTTTTGATGTTTGATGAACATATAATACTAATCTAATTTTGCTGCTATATTACTGATTTTTACTACATCCAATTGCCTTTCTAGTTCTGCTAATTGCTCTTAGTATTAATTAGTGCTATCCTGTTAATATCTACTACATATGTATATATTTGCTTCCTGGTAATATATTTAATAGCTTTTTATCTATATACATTCTTGCCTTTTTAATCATAGTATATTTGTTAGTAGTGATTTGTGGTAACGTGTATTAAACAGCTTTTAAAAAATAAAGACTGTGTCTTTCTGTATGAAGGACAACAGAATCCTACAAATCCACTGCTGTGATTTCTATACACCTATAGGGAGGGTAACCCTTTAGATAGTTACATGAGTTAAGGAGGGTCTTGTGACTAAGATAATTCTGGTGCACCCTTTTTATTGCCAGTAGTTGATTTCTTGTCATTTTTCTATTAAAGGCTGAACAATCTTTCCTTTTCTTCTCCACTGCTACAGGCGAATGTGCATTCAAAATGTTAAATGATCAGGCAAATAAATTTTAAATTAAAGCAGGGACAGTGCAAGTCAAACTGCAAACACAATAAAAATAGTCATAATTCCATGTATTTCTAGGAAAACAAAACCAACAACAACAACAAAACAAAACAAACAAAACAAAACAAAAACAACCAATCAAAGAACAACAACAACAACAACAAACGCAACTTCAGTAAGATGGTGGAGTCTTGTAACTTCAGAAATACACCCCAATGTATGCAGGGAATTCTGGTTAATCTGTCACTTTGTGATGCATTGCTTTTGAAAGTAAAATGTACAATAGGGTTTAACTTCTACTGTTTGTAAGTATGAGCAGATAGCAGTAGACAGCATTTTGAAATTATCTGTGTTTGCCTTTTTTCTTAGTTTAGTGTATCCATATGGTGATATTACAATACAGGAAAGAAAGCACTTTAGCTAGCAGCAGAAACATTTCTGGTCTGTGATTATGAGCATAGTGCATAGGCATATTTCTGTGATAATAAAAATCTTGAGGAAATAATACTCAAGACATTTTGTTAGTCTTACATTTTTTGAAGATTCAAATCACAGTAGCATTATTCTTCTGCATAAGTAAATGAAAGCAAAATTGATTAACAAAGAGTGACTGACCAGAGATGAAACAAAACTTAATATTTAATACTTAATTACGTTGTAAAAGCTATAATGAATCTCCTAATGAAAGCTATTTTAATTTATTTGTAGATTCTTTAGTGCCATTTTGAATAGAAATGAAGACTTAAAAAGTTAACCCTTCCCTTAGCAGCTGTCTTTTTGTCTCTATGAGTCATTTCATTGCTTATTGTGTATACCAAAAGTTTTATTTGGATTTGCTTCTATATGAGTGAATATTGATTTAATTATGCACGTAAATAGAAATGCTTTCTAAAGCAATTTACAATACTTATGTGAGATTTACTATATGACTTTTTTAAAAAAAAAGTCTAAGATGATCTGAAGTAATTAAGATGCTCCTGATTTTCTAACATGACTTGCTCTGATACTTCTGTTGCTCTGCTAACTTACTTCACATATTAATTATAAACATCTAAAAACTATTCCAGAAGAAACAGTGATATATGCAGAAATATTATACTCTCTAATATTCTAGGTTTGGAATACAGAACCATCAGATACCAAGGCTATTCATGAATGTTTGTTTACATAGAAGAGAAGGAATGACAAGATACCTACAGTATCACTTATCTGGGTTTTTATGAATAAGTGGGGTGGCAGGCATCTCACCCTTTCCAAGCACTCATTATTCCCCAGATCTCTTTCTTTCTTACCACACAGTGTTCATTTTATTCAGTCCAGGCTCTTAAATGGGCATACAATTGAACAGGGACAGCCCCACTGTTACGATATTTTTTGTTTGTTTGTTTGTTTGTTATATATATACCTCTGTGGAAAATGAAACCCCAAAAGTCAATTGTTAACCTTTTAGAGTGAGAATTTGTTAAAAATAATAACTGTAAGGTTGGTCTCCTTTCTTCTGCTAATGCTTCATCAATGCTCTACCTGCATACTGACTTTACCCCCTCTCTACTTTATGTCCTGTAGACAGCTACATGACACTCCCAGCATTTGTGCTATTTGTTTATCTTCAAAGAATCACAGAATCACAGAATAGTCTAGGTTGGAAGAGACCTCCAAGATCACCGAGTCCAACCTCTGACCTAATGCTAACAAGTCCTCCGTTAAACCATATCCCTAAGCTCTACATCTAAATGTCTTTTAAAGACCTCCAGGGATGGTGACTCCACCACTTCCCTGGGCAGCCTATTCCAGTGACTAACAACTTGTTCAGTAAATAAGTTCTTTCTAATATCCAATCTAAACTGGTGCATCTTCAGCCCATTCCCCTTCGTCCTGTCACCAGGCACGTGGGAGAATAGACCAATCCTCACCTCGCTACAGCCTCCTTTCAGGTACCTGTGAAGTGAGATAAGGTCTCCCCTGAGCCTCCTCTTCTCCAGGCTAAATAGTCCCAGCTCCCTCAGCCGCTCCTCATAAGACCTGTTCTCCAGACCCTTCGCCAGCTTCGTAGCCCTTCTCTGGACTTGCTCAAGCACCTCCATGTCCTTCTTGTAGTGAGGGGCCCAAAACTGAACACAGTACTCGAGGTGCGGCCTCACCAGAGCCGAGTACAGGGGGACAAACACTTCCCTGGACCTGCTGGCCATGCTGTTTCTTATGCAAGCCAGGATGCTGTTGGACTTCTTGGCTGCCTGAGCACACTGCTGGCTCATAGTCAGCTGACTGTCAACCAATACTCCCAGGTCCTTCTCTGACAGGCAGCATTCTAACCACACATCTCCTAGCCTGTAGCTCTGCTTGGGGTTGTTGTGCCCCAGGTGCAGGACCCGGCACTTGGCCTTGTTGAACTTTATACTGTTGGCCTCGGCCCATCGGTCCAGCCTTTCCAGATCTTCCTGCAGAGCCTTCCTACCCTCGAGCATATCGACACACACACCTGACTT
The DNA here is from genome assembly GCA_011076525.1 of Nettapus auritus. Taxonomy (NCBI): domain Eukaryota; kingdom Metazoa; phylum Chordata; class Aves; order Anseriformes; family Anatidae; genus Nettapus; species Nettapus auritus. The sequence continues at coordinate 41,206,876 of CM021769.1, forward strand.
GGTGTCGTCTGCAAACTTCCTGAGGGTGCACTCGATCCCCTCATCCAGATCATCGATGAAGATGTTAAAGAGGACTGGCCCCAGTACCGAGCCCTGGGGAACTCCACTAGTGACCAGCCTCCAACTGGATTTGGCTCCATTCACTAAGACTCTCTGGGCCCGGCCATCCAGCCAGCTCTTAACCCAATGAAGCTCTTAACCCAATCTTCATTGATATTTTGTTTTATGTGTGAACAAATGAAAGTTTTAACACTAAATTCAAAATAAAAATAGTTAAGCATACTTTTCTGAACACACCAAAACAGAGATATGATGGATAGAAATTAATATGTAGATACTAGAACTTAGAAAAACAGAGTTAGTCAAATCACTCTTTACTCATTTTCTGGACTGTACAGGAAGGTTGAACAATAATGACATTTTGGCAGGGTCTATATTGAGCTCCATCTCATTAAGGCTACATTATTACTAATAAATTGCTTTGATAATTATAATAATAACTCTGTGCAAAGGCCATTCCTGGAGTTTGGGATGTTTTTGTTACTGTTATTATTTTGTGTATATAATAAAATAAAATATATAAAAAAGCAAAAAGAAAGTCAGGGATCTTAAGAGTCTTTGTAAATGCAGCCTTGATTTGACTTAATGTTTGTAATTTTGCATCAGAAGCCAGAATCTATATCAGGCACTGCTGTACTACTCTATGAAACTGGCCTATATTCTACAGTTGAATTATCAAGTCTTTCTATTTCTTTCTTATGAAATTGAAGATCACACTTTGCTTCTCTATGGCAGTTACACTACGGAGTACTACTGGGAGAGATTGAAACAGTAATAATGGCAATCTAGGCAGAACATTCCTTCTAATAGGAGTAATTTTCTCTGCCTACAGGATTGCATATTTGTTCCAGATGTCTTAAACTTTTTTAATTTGCTGCATCAGTGGGTCAAAATTAAAGTATTATACTTTTTTTCCAGGACCTATGAGACCTCCACACCTTATTAAGAGTGCACATTCACCACATAAAGCCAGACTTTATTTACATGCTTGCTCATATTCATGTTCAACTACATTTAATAGCATCATTTCCAACTTATCATGTTCAAGATTCATTACTGATTTCAGTCTTTTCTTGATTACCAGCAGAAGCTATATTGCCACAGAATTTCTTGATTTATTATATGACATGCAAGTTATTTATTTTTTTTGAATATGTATCTCCATAATTTGGACAAAAATGGTAACAGAGAAAAGCAGACACAATAGTTTGATTTTAGTTTCCTCAGGTTTTGATTTGTGTAAAAAGCCTTTGTCCTGATGTAGGAAAATATTAATAAGCATATCCCACTCTTTTGGGGCATTTTTTGTCATATATTTTGTCAATATATATTTTCTGTCAAAATAAATAAATAAATAAATAAATAAATCTTAGGCTGTTTCTAGAAAGAGCAAAGAGCACAGCTTAGGAATCATTCCAATAATATCTTTTGACATTTTTCATTTATTGGTAAGTCATAAATGCTTTAGATATATTTAAATAAGCAATGGTATATTAACATTGTTGTCAATATTTTAGCACTTTTTGGTTCACTAGAAGAACAATATAAATAATTTAAAATAGATAAGATTTTAATTTCTTAAGAAATATCATTTTTAAGTATCATATTTGCCTATTATAAATAAAAATAATACAATGACTAGCAACCTAACACTGGAGATATCACATAGGATGTGAGTTAGAGCATTGCTTGAACATCTTAACAGAATTGAGAATGTGTGAAACTTTTCTACTTTTCATAGCCATTTATGATGTTAGAATTAGCTTTTCATTCTCTGAGTGAATCCCTATGACCAGTTCACAGATTGTTCTGTTGTTGGAGATAAAGCACATCTTGTGTTGTAACTGGTAGCTAGAATCTGAAGCAGGTAATTGAGAAATTTTATCTGGTTTGCTTAAAATACCTGTTGTTTACTTCCTATGTTGACTGTTTTTTACCTTCAATACTGATTTTTATAAAATGTTTATTCTTCTGAACGCAGATCTCTTTCAGATCTGAGATGATCTAAGATATTTTGTGTGTGGTTGTATTTCTATAAAATTCTAGTTAAGATTTTTTTTTTTTTTTTTCCTGCACTGGATGTAATTGTAATTGGATGTAATTGTAATTCTGTAAAAATGGACATAAATTTAACAATTTAACCTCTCCCTCTCTCTTTCTCTCTCTTTTTTTTTTTTTTTTTTTTTTTTTTTTTTTTTTTCCACCCACAAGTGTATCTACAGGACAAGATCAGATCAGATACTTCACGTTATTAGATCTCTGTACAGAAATTCATATGAAAAATACATGTAATAAGGTATAACTCGTGTTGGAATCAAATGAAAAGGAACAACATGTAGTATTTGAGTCAGATTTATATCAAGAAGCCTGTGATCTTTTGTATCTCAACAAAATGCAGGATTACAGTTATGAATGCCTACAAATGACACTCCAATTTCCTCTTCAATTTACTGGAGAAGGATTACTACCAGCTCACCTTTAACTTCAGTTGAAAGTATATTTCAGTCCAGATTTAAGCATCTTCCCTTAATCATTTATTAAAAATAACATACAGTCACTTTCTTTAAACTGATTTATACTTAAAATGGTGCCATTTAACTCACTGTGTTTTCCTCCTTCCTTTTGTAAACAAGAATAATTTGAATAACATTTACATTTTTGTGCCAATTTCTTGATCCCTCACAATAACAGGATAGAACTTTCATTTAAGCTATTTGAACACATTCTTGAGTTCTTTAAAGATGCTCAGTATTTTTGTATAGGAATAGCCTTCAAATTCCTCAGTAGAACTTGGTCCACTTTACTTTTTTTTTTATCAGATCCTGTTCATTTTCCTTGTTTCACAGAAACCCAAACATGTCAGCTGAAGAAAAGCTGACATGAGAAAAAAAAAAAAAAAAGAGGAAAAAGAGAATGCGTTCTTTTATATAACGTATATATATTATAATAATAAACTATAATATATCCTTTTATCAGGGTTTCTAGTAATTTCTCTTATCTCTTTATGTAGTTTCAGAGTTAAAGCAGATAGAGTCTGTAATAAGTTATTTCTCTGTTTTTGTTTAGCAGGTCCCTTTGATTGCTTGGTTTCCTTAAAAAATATTTGCTTCCGCTGAAACGAAGGCAGCTTAGTTATTATGACAACCTTGGATTGCTACCTAAAATTTAAGGACAGAAACATATCTATGCACTCTCTCTGTGACATGTTATTGTTTGATCACGTTCATTGAGTAAGTTCTAAACAGTTACATAAAGCTCCTTTCACACTGTCTGGCACTGCTGTACTGCATATATATCTAATTTCCCTGGTCTCTGCACAAACAAACTTATTTTTCTGCAACTCTCTCTTCCTCCCTCTGTCCAGATGCTCTACTTACATGTATAATTAAGTAACATGACATGACTAATCACAAGCCCATTCTCAATGTTCCTCCTATTCCTCTGTGAATTTACTTTTAGATTTCTCTTTTCTTGTTGCATGTTGTTATATCACTATATTCCCTTGCCACTTGCCACTGTAATAAGTGAAGTTAAAGAGCTTAGAGAATTCTTTTCTCAAAGAAAATACAAAGGAATTTAAAAAACTACAGAGGATTTAGGACATGGAACTGCTTCCTTAAGAGGAAAACCAAATAAAACTAGGACACAGTTAATCTACCTGTACTGTTTTCAGGATAAGAGCTAACTCATTTAAAATATAAACAAACACTGAGGATATCATGGTTATCAATTCTGCAGGCTTTATTCTCCACTAAATTTCACAAAAATATGTTAAATAAATCTAAAGACAGTATTGTGCCTTTCTGTAGTTCTATAAAATTGAGGCAGACAATCTTTTTTTTTTTTTTTTTTTTTTTTTTTTTTTTTTTTTTCTAGTGGTTAGTACCTATGTACAGAATGGGCTTGGTTGCCATATATTTTGAAGCCCAAGTATATGAAACTATGAACTCTGCAGAATCTCTTCTAAATCCTCTCATACCAGTTTTGTTTACTTAATATTCCTCTTCAATACTTCTATAGTCTGTGGCTCTAAACAGTAATATATGTAGTTAAGAGAGTCACCAAATAAAAAGGAATTTCAGGCTGATGCTTGTAAGTGATATGCAGCTCTAACTTGTTTTATTTACTGGCTACATTGATGAGAATGTTATTTTGCCCTTGGCTTCAACAGAATTTCAGTCATAGTACCTTTTGTTATGTTACCACTGTATTGATTAGCCCCTTGCTGTTTTGCGTCCCTTGCGTGATTTCTATGCATGTATTTATTCGCTGGTGGAACAGCAGGTTCAGATAGGGCCAATAAGAAGACAAAAATTAAACACCACCCCACCACCACCATGCAACTCTCCCCCCCCCCCCCAAAAAAATAAATAAACAGACCCACAAACAAACAACAACAAAAAACATATTTCTACTCCCTTCTTATCTCCTACAACAGCTACATTAATACAGTTAGTGACTACAAACCAGCCTAGAAAAGATTGCTTTGGCTTGCTTAACAGAAGGTCACTCACACTAATTTTTTATGGTTCTTTGCACTGTATGCTTTGTGATTTTGAAAGATTTTGGTGTCGATCAAAGACAAATCTGTTCCTTTGCTTAGAAATTATATTTATACTTTTTTCATTTTTTTTCTCAAAGCAGAATTCAATTAATTTCATAATACATTGAAGAGGAAAAAATTATGCAATGGATTTGAGTTCCACATGCCTAAATAAAAAATTATGAATCTGTATGTTTATGACACAATCAAATCATTAAATGGTTAACTATTTGTTGGTGGTATCCCTTCATGCTCCCTAATAGATAATATTTGGCTTCAGGAATGAAAGTAGGACATGAATAAGAAACAGAATATGTGATAAGGATTACTACTTCATCTTTTCTTTCTTGGTTTAAATCATTTATTTTTCTCTCTCCGTCCAAACCCAGAAATTTAAGTTGCAGAATGAAAATGTATTGACTTCTGGATTCGAGCATATAATAGTTATTTTGTGTTCTAATTAAAGGTAAATTTGCAGGGGCATTTAGAGCAAGTCAGGGAACATGGTCTATGAATTAGCCTGTTTACATTTTCTGACCAATATTAAAAACTTTTTCAGTCATATGGTCTGGTTTAGGGCTGATGGTCACTAGAATGCATTTAATGAATTTATTGTTTTTACTGAGGAAGAACTAAAAATGTCGTGGATGCTAGACTAAATTCTACTTTCCTAGCAATTAATGCAATGGTAAGCAGCCCTTTTTTTCTCTACTAAGTGGGTAGGTCAGCTGTGTTCTAAAATTCTTCTCTAGAGCCTTTCTGTAAGTGACCAGAGTTCTGTGGGCTTTTCTAACAACTCAGACCACTAACCTCCTGAAAACATATGCCTTATTTTTTATTTCCACTTTTCAAACTACAAATCCATCTATGTTTTAGTTTAATCTTTTCTCACAGTGTTACTCTCCATGAGTAAAAGTACAAAGGAAGCTACTTGTATAAACTGAAAGGTTTGGTAAAAAGATCATAAATTCCTCTGCCCTTTTTCTTTTCCAAATCAATAACCAAGCAATGAGCTGGTGTTCATACAAAGGAAATGGAAATAAGGCAGAGAAAATCATGTAGGAAATGAGCTCTGAAAAGTCACTACAATACCTGTGGCTCAGAATGATTAGTGTTCTAACAAAAAACTAGAAAAGTTGGCAGATAAAAAGAGGGAGATCTGACTATCATTTAATATTTTCTTCTAACATTGCTCAGTAGAAAAAGTTAATTAAGATTAATTTATTATAAGACTTTGATTTTATTATTTTTAATCGTGTTGTAAATAGAGCTACATTTTACTTTTCGCATAAAATTTGCATTAAGGATTTTAGCTGTTTTGGGATGTGCAAAGAATGGAAATATTTGTTTTTGAATTTGCTTAGCCTTGCTAGTGGGAAGCAGTCATTAATAAAAAGGAGATAATGATAGAAAATGTCAATAATAACAATTATATGCAAATGCAGATGCCCACTTTGACATGATAAGCCTCTATATAAGTGACTACTATGTACTGCATCAAATACTAATGATGGAAAAACAGGAAAGGTTCAGAGCTTAGTTTTCTGAATAACTCAGATTTGCAAAATAGATGTCTTTTGTCCATGAATTTAGTAGACTTTGCTACTGACATTGTCTTAATTCTTCTCCATGTCTATAAAGCTGTGATCAAAAGGACTAGCTATCAGCCTTGTAATTCTGGTGGTGGAATTTCTACAACTTGTGGATCATGATAAGATCATGTCCACACCAAACATGATTTAAGAAGGGCACGTAAAATTAGCTATGCTCTCAAATTCCTGACTGAATACCACCGTTGAATTCTCCAGCCTTTAAAAGACTCCCTCAAAAATATTTTCATGACAGGGAAAGGGCACAGTGTCACTTCACAGTAACTGAAATGATTCTTAGTACTATTCACTTGTTGTACAGAATAGCTATGTGTGTTAGGTACGACTTTGATTTCAACGATCCCCTATCTTTTCCCCTGTATTAAGATGTAATGTATTATTTTCTTAGCCTAATGGTAATAAAGAAACATATTTGTTGATGCCTGTGTATTCTCAGCATAATTATTTTGGTTTTAGTCCATATTTTTTCAGGTCTTCACTGACTTCCCATAAGTGCTGATTCTTTGAAGTGATGTCAGGGAATTCCTTCATTGGCCAGACAGACTGTTACTTAAGATTGCCCTGGGAATTTGTACTGTAAGCATCAGTATTAACAATACTTCCAGTCCCCTATTTTTAGGGGGGATCTTTAGTGGAAATTGGATTTTACATGCCCTTACATCAAGACTGAGGCACATTTGGAAAGTCACGTTGTTTACGAATGACCCTGCTCTGAATTGTGCTTCTGACGTGTCATCATGGACCAAGCTCAGAACGTGGTTTAGGAGTGAAGCATCTATGTATGAGTTATGTGAGAGAGTGTTCCAGCTTTATTCTTCACAGTTAGTTTGGCAGCTAAGTTGAAAGAAATAAAAAAGTTCTGGGCAGACTGGGACCAATGCAGAATTGTGAGATGCATGCATAAAGGAGTATATTTTGCATGCAAACAAAGGCTAAAGGGATAATCCCCTTTTTGATTGCTTTTATTTGTGTGACAGTGCTGTCCTTCATATTGGCTATGAGCAGCAGTGTTACTTGTTCCAAAAAAAAACACTAAAAATGAAAACTAGGAGGAAAAGTACAAAACAGGAAGTTGTGGCTCAGCAGCCATCAAGGGGTATTGGAATAGGGTATTGGAATAGGCTGTCCAGGCAAGTGGTTGAGTCACCATCCCTGGAGGTCTTTAAAAGACATTTAGATTTAGTGCTTAGTGATACGATTTAGTGGAGGACTAGTTAAGTGTTAGGCCAGAGGTTGGACTAGATGATCTTGGAGATCTCTTCCAAACTAGATGATTTTGTGATTCTTTATTTCTGAAAGATTTTATATGCAGGCATGTCATGATTTACAAGTTCACCTAAAGCTTGAAATAGATACCTGAGTCACAGCCATGCTCTTGTCTCTTGGCCAGCAATATTAGAGCAGGAACTCCAAAAGTACTCGTTAAAAAACAAACTAGCTCTTTTGGTCCTTGCGAACAGTTCTGCACTTTGCCACTGTAGCAGTGAGACAAAATGGAAGATGCACCCATGTTTAAAAATGTAGTGAGATGCACAAGTGCACTGACTGCAGCTCAGCTTCAGGGTATAATGGTGGATGTTCTCTGGGAGGTGTGTTAATGTACATATGGGTTGAGACCACCTGAACTACAGAGGAGGATATTGACTAGACTTGACATTCTCCCCAGATGATCACTCCCATGATGTCCAATTACATTTTAAGACTCCAAGCCAGAGGGGAAGATAAGGGAATTTGACCTTGAGAATGACTTTGAAGCAGCCTGAGTCAATGAGTGTTAAGCGTTCTAATACTAAAACCAGACAAACTTTTATTTCCTTAAATTTAAAAACAAACAAATAAAACTAATGAATTACATGATATATTATAGAACATAGTTCTAGAAACAACAACAAAACAAAATAAAAAAGGTAGAATTAAATATCATGCAATTTAATACATTCAAATTCAAACATGAATGCTGTATGACACTATCATATGAAGTTGTGCTGTTTATTAGAGCTGAAATATAGTGTAAAAAGAAAGAAGAATATTAAGAACAGAGCTTAAGTTTGCCTCTTCTGGTAGCATGAGTTAAGTCACTGGCACTGTTGAAGATTGCTTACTGTAGAGTTTGATTCCTGTACAGAAAAGCCATTATTTTAAATTGTAAATGGGTGTTGTAGAGTTAGAGGAAGTTAAAATCAGGTGAGAGCGTTGTTCTGCCGGTATGCATTAGCATATTTAAAGATATTTTTTTCTGCATTTTTTTATTTTATATGTTTTTATTTATTTTAAATGTCTTGGCTTGATTAAAAAAAAATTGATTTGGGTTTGCAGCAGACACAGTGTGGAAATATAGGCTACTGAATATTTTATAAGCCCACAGTAAAAACTTAATTATATGGAGTAAATGTAAATCAAGACTATAGAGCAGCTGAATGCTATGAAAATGTAAATATAATTTGTAGAAGTAAAATAAAGCTTACAGTCTGCAAATCAAAGTATCAACTGGGAAAAAAAGTGCTGACATCAGCCACCTTGATATTTTGCAAAATATTTGCAGAATATGGCTGGACTTCAGTTCATATAAACAGATGAAAAAAGATTGTAATTCTCAGTTTAGAAAATGTAGCCATATCAAAATGTTCTTTTGGCTTATCATTTCTATAATTGTCTTTTTCCTAAAATGGGTGCCCAGTTTAGGTTTATGCAGACACTATGTTGTTTTTCCAACTTAATATTTTTGATGTTACATAACTAAAAATTTCTGTGTGGAGATTAGCATGGCCTATAATTTTTCAAGAAGGAAGAAAAGTCAGAATAGTGTCTGTTTTTGAAAAGGTCCCCATACTTTGTGTATTACATAACTATTATTAATTCAAAAGCACAGAAATTTCTTTTTTTCTTTTTTTTTTTTTTTTTTTTTTTTTTTTTTTGGTGAGGGGGGAGGGAGGGATACTAAAAAACAACAAAACAAAACAAAAAAACAACAACAGAAAACAAAACAATCCACATCATATCAGTTAACTTTCTACATGTAGCTCTTCAGTTTGGGGCTGACACTACTATTCCTTATTAATCTCTCTTCCCTTATTCATGCAAATAGCCTAAGAGTTTTGAGATACAGGTCTTTCATTTGATCATTCATTCCACAAAGTTTTGAGTGTGTTTACTTTGCTGAAGACAGAATTGATTCTGTGCCTGATCAGATATTGCATCAGTCATAAGAAAAGCGCGTAGTAGATCAGAAGAATAGAAAGAGTGAACTGCAATGGAAGCCCTGATATGTTCTGTTTCATATTCCTGTCCTGGGAGAGGGTTATCTGTGAGTAGTTTGTAAAGTCAAAGAAATTGATAGATACTATTTCTTTCTCAAACTTTTGCTAGGTATTTTGTTGCTTTTGGCAGTTTAGAGTTTGTTTAAGTTATTTAGAATTGGTCAGTGCCTCTGTGATTCAAGATGCTTTGAATTGCTCCATTTTAATATTAACCTGAAATTTATGAAGATGCATTATTATATGTATACACAAACACAAAGACACATTTCTTCCTTTACTGAACATAAAAATGAAGAAACTAAAAACGTGAAAAGAAAGATTTTGGGAAAAGAATGTTAAAAATAACAGTAATGTTAAGAAATTCATCTGACTCACGCATTCACTTTCTTCAGCTGTATACTAATGAACAGTTACAGAGCCTGTATATGAGAGTCTGAATTTTAAAATATTCACCAACGCTCCCCAACAAGCACAACATTGTAAATCCATGCAAAAACTATCTGATCACAAAGATGTTGAACTTTAAAGGTCCAAGAACACATCCAATACCTGTGAAAATTGCCCATTTATATGAAATGCATTTAAATTTTCTTTGTCCAGGTCGAATACAGTGGAAAAGCTCACTGAAGGAGCATAATTATGTTAAAATGATTCAAGAAGGGTGACAGTCTTTCATGAAGCCTAATCAGTACCTTGTCTGTATCTATGGGCATAGAATGGTCAGGAGCAATCTACTGAACTGCTAGTCCTCAATTATCATCATCTTTGACTTGTTGCCTAAGTACATGCAGTATTCCATCCTCAGTTCTTATGCATTCTGGATTGCTGTGTAACATCTCTGAGGACATTCAACTGCCATTTTTACTGTCTTTTCATCTCCTTTTATATGATGCTCCCTTTTAATTGTTAAGCAATACAAAAAAAAATATTGCCACGGGATGATCTGATCCAACCTTCTTCACTACTGTTTTAGATTGCTAGCTTATACCATGCCACTATTTTATTTGATTTGTGATCTGTAGTGTTAGGTCAAAAACAGTGCTGTGTTTCAGTTGTCTTGGAATCACGTGGTCACTTTCTGAAATGTATTTTTAGGCAAATCCAGTTTAGATTTTTCAGTTTTACCATGTTGACTGACTGATGCGGTTAGTGTATCATAGATGGTCATCAGGTTGGCCAGGTATGATTTGCCCTTGGTGAAGCTGTGCTGGCTGTCTTGGATCACATCTTTGTCTTGCATGTGCCTTGACATTGCTTCCAGGATGATTTGTTCCATGATCTTAGGCACAGAGGTGAGGCACACTGGTCTGTAGTTCTCCAGGTCTTCATTTCTACTGTTTTTAAAAATGAGAGTGATGTCTCTCTTTTTCCAGTCACTGGACACATGGCCTGACTCCTATGACTTTTCAAATTTGATGGAGAATGGCTTGATGACTCCACCAGCCAGTTACCTCAGGACCCTGGGATGCATATCACCAAGACCCATAAAATTGTACCTGTTCAAGTTTCATCAGGTGTTCTGAAATTTGCTCTTTACTTAGTGGGAGTTCTTCCCTAGAGGTTCAGGGACTTGAGAGATGTGGGAAGCCTGGCTACAAGTGAAGACTGAGGCAGAGAACTTTTACCACAGACTTCTCCAAGTCTGTTGTTGCCAGTTCTTCATTCTCAGTTACCAGAGGGGGTACACTCTTTCTCTTTCTTTTTTTTTTTTTTTTTTTTTTTTTTTCCATTTTTTTTTCTTTCTCTCTTTCTTTAATCTTTTCAGTATCATGTCTCTTTTAGCAGTGTAAACCATTTACAGCTGCCAGTCTCCCTTATTTCCATGTTTCCATTGCACAGTATTCAGTTTCACATCCTACACTCTAAATTCAAACTTCTCATTTAATTGGTCTTTTTTGACATTTTATCATATGGATATTTATGATGCTTCTTAGAGATTGGACTGGCTCTATGCATTAAGCATAGTCAGAAACATCTTCCTGACTACCGTTCTGATGAATACTAGTCCTTCTTCTATTCTTAGTATCCTTCCTTCTTATCTATTGGTACTTGAATAGCTGTTGCTATATTTTTGTTTACCTCCCTCGGTGTATTAAAAATATATTGGAATAATTTCATTCTATTTCCCAGTCTTCATTTTTCTGCCTTACAATTTGTCTTCTAAGCTGCACAATCCCAAAGAGGTGCCAACTGCTCTCGGAGAGTTCATCCATTAGTTCTGTTTCTCAATACAATTTCTCAATACAAAACAATTCTGTTTCTCTATACATGTAATTTGAATAACACCTGTCCTTGATGCAGCTGTTGATTTCATTATCTCATTCCCTTTATTCTCTTCCATGAAGGATAAAAAGAATGCAACTGAAAACCATCTGAGCTGTGATTTTGTTGAGGTGTTCAATCATGCTTCATCTGCTGCATTGGGAAATTCTCAGGTGGTATTTGCTCTGGTTTGAAGAAAGATTCGTGATTTTTTTTTTTTTTTCCTTCTGTCCTCAAAATCATAGCTAACCTAAGTTCTGTAGCTCATCTCTTTATATCTATTATGCATCACAATCTTGTAATCTCTAGCTCCTCTGTGATAACAGGTGGTTTATATTTGTTAGCAAAGAACATTGAGTCACATAGATTCCTCTTAGTGTTGGTATTACTTTGAGTCATCTACTGTTCTTACATGCCCCAGACTCTTGAGATATCTCTAAATAAACTAGTGAGATTGTCAAGAGAAATATTTTTCAAAAAGAGTAATTTTATTTTAGTAAATTGCAATTATTCATCTGCGAGAAATGGTTAAATGTAAAAGTGACTGCAAATACTTCCTACATTCCACTCATATGAACTATAAAATTGTTTACAAGAAAAAATATTTGCCTCAATGTAAAAGATTTTCTAGTAAAAAAAGAAAAAAAATATATATATATATATACTTTTTTCTGGGAATGCTGTTCAGACCATCACAGAAGGACATGGTCTACCACAATACCAAGCCTAAGTGTATAAGGCCTTATGTGTTGGTGTTGTTGTTGTTTGTTTGTTTGTTTTCCTGTGACTTGTAAAAAAAAAAAAAACTAATTTACCTGAATTTTTGAATCTGACATACATAGTGCCTGACAATTTAAACCAGAAGTTCTGAGGACACACAGAAATAAACATAGCACAGAACAGAGCTTGAAAGAAAGGCAGAAGAGACAGGAACAACTCCTTTCTATGGTGTGTTCTTATTCAGAAAGCATGTATATCCCACACAGATATCAACATCTTGAGGCCAGCATTAACTTTAATGTCTTGACTAAACTTTCAGTGTGGGAGAAATAGTGTATGAATTATGCAAGTTGACAAGAAGGGTAACAGAGCTCAATGCCTTTATGGTGGAAGAAAAGCACTGAAATGAAGATGGGTGGGTTCTGGAGAGGTTGTTGGCCTGTTGGCCACATCATTTACAAAGCTGAAGGAAGAATTTCTCAAACAAAACTATAACAGTTTGTTTTTTAACATTTTTGTTTGTTTTTTGGTTGTTCTCTCTGTAAAGATAGCTCATAGGTGTCATGAGAAAATATAAATGCAAGAATAATTTGGAAATAATGTGAAAAATTAGATAGAATTTAAGAAAAGCCCTTCACACCCCAGATCATGACCAAATAGTGAATTTATGCAATGGTGATGATTTTATTTCAAATTGTAAAATTACTTATTAAATAAGATTTGGATTGGAAAGTATTCATTTGTCTGAAAAAGAAAATTTTTCACTACATTAATCAGACTGCTTTGTCTATCTAAAAAAGTAGAGGAGGGATCATAAAAATAATATTTAAAAAAATCCAGCAGAGACATAAGGAAACAGTAAAAGGGGGTGGAGGGAAGGTAGAGGAGTAATTGACAAACAGCACAAAACATCTACAAAAATCATATTGCTTTCAAATAGCCTTAAATAGTTGAGAAGATACAGAGATCTGATAGTTGTTCAAAATGTGTGAAAACAAAAACAAACAAACAAAACACAAATAATAACAAAGCAAACAAGCAAACAAACCACCAAAAGAAAACACAAAAACACCTAGAATAATTTCAAAATACAAAGTGAAGAAAATTTTAAACTGAAGAAAACCAGAGTTGGAAAAAATAAATACAAAGGTACACAAAACAAATTAGGCTTTAAAACAGAAATCTCTTTTCATGTTATTGTCAGTCTGATTATCTGCCTGCATAAAGGTTAAAGAAAACCTCAAACTGTAAAATAAGAGTGAAAGTACTCAGAAGCAGAAATTAATGAAATTTCTTGTAAGTTTTTCATCCCATAAAGATGCCTAGAGCCTTGAGTGATTTGCAAATCACGTTACAAGAGTTTCTTTCTCCTTTCCCAAAGCCTTTTTTGCCAATCCTTTTGTACTTAGTCATGATTGGCATAGAATTAACTTTCTTCACAGCACCTTGTGTAGTTCTGTGTTTTGGATTTGTGACTTAAATAATGTTGATAATACATTACAGTTTTGACTATTGCTGAACAGTGCCTGCATAGCATTGATGTTTTCTCTTTTTTTTCCACTCTTCCCCTCTCTTCGGTAAGTAGGCTGGTAGTGGGTAAGAATCTGGGAGGGGACACACCTAAGGCAGATGGCCTGAACTGGTCAAAGGGATATTCTATATCATATAACATCATGTTCAATAATAAAAGCTGGGCTAAGGAAAGGAGTGATGGGGGCTTTTGTCTTTCAAGGTGGACATTAGTCAGAGACTAGTTGTGCATTGTTCTGCTTGTGGTAAAAAAATGATAGCAAGAAGTGGTATTGTACTGCTGACAAGGAGTGTGTATGTGTATCTGAGCACATGCTGAAGCTGTTGGAATTGAGATTATTATTTCAGAAAGTATAATTTACTCTATATTTTTTCACAACTTTAGTCCTAGCACTGTGTAGTGGGTTTACATGGCAAGGTTTTGGTAGCAGGGGGTTATAGGGGTGGCTTCTGTGAGAAGGATCTAGAAGCTGCCCCATGTTTGCTAAGGGCCCCACTGCTGACCAGAGCTGAGCCTCTGCGAGAGCATATTTAAGACAGGGAAAAAACCGCTGCGCCTCTCAGCAGCTGGGAGGGTGAGAGGAGTGAGAAACAGCCTTGCAGGCGCCAAGGTCAGTGGAGAAGGAGGGGGAGAGGTGCTCCAGGCGCCGGAGCAGAAGTCCCCTGCGGCCTGTGGTGAGGACCATGGTGAAGCAGGATGTCCCCCTGCAGCCCATGGAGTACCACGGTGGAGCAGGGTTCCACGCTGCAGCCCGTGGAGGAGACCACGGTGGAGCCTGTGCCCCGAAGGAGACTGCGGCCTGTGGAAGACCCCTGCCGGAGCAGATTCCGGGCCGGACCTGCAGCCCGTGGAGAGGAGACCACGCAGGAGCAGGTGACCCGGCAGGAGCTGCTGCCCGTGGGGGACCCAGGTTGGAGCAGTTTGCTCCAAAGGGATGGACCCCGTGGTACGGACCCATATATGGAGCAGTTCTTGAAGAGCTGCTGCCTGTGGGCAGCCCACGCCGGATCAGTTTGGCAAGGACTGCATCCCGTGGGTGGGACCCCACAGCACAGGGGACAAGAGTGATCGAGAAGGAGCGGCAGAGAAGAAGTGCTGTAGACTGACCATGACCCCCATTCCCCCGTTCCCCTGTGCCGCTCGGGGGGAGGAGGTGGAAGAGGGTGGATGGGGGGGGGGGGGGAAGGTGCTTTTCGTTTCTTTTCTTTGTTTCTTACTTCTCTAGCTTGTTAGTGTAAGCAATAAATCTTACTTTCTCTCTATGCTGAGTCTGTTTTGCCCGTCACGATAATTATTGTGCGATCTCCTAGTCCTTATCTCAACCCTTGAGCACCTTTCATCGTATTTTCTCCTCACTCCTCTTTGAGGAGGGGGAGTGAGAGAGCGGTTGTGGTGGAACTCGACTGCCCACCTGAGTAAAACCATCACACTCATCAAGCCTTTTTAGCTTTTTTTTTTTATTATTTTTATTCTACATATAAATTTATCAGCAGGAGTATAGTGTTTTTTTTTCAAATCAGTACATTAAATATATAGAGAGAACACAAATATCAAGTTGTTAAATTAGAACAAAAAGTTGTATATTTACTGTATTAAATTATATTTAACAAACACATATATGTGGTTAAAAGCTCTGTTTTTCTGATTTAGACTTATGTATACAAAATTAAACCTGCCACTTGATGATCTGCATCAATGGCAGCAAGTAGCGTGAAGGGTCAACACAGAGAAAATTGGATGATTAAAAAAGCTTAGGAAGTTGAATTATTAAAATGTCCAGATTTTCCAAGATTTGAGGTCAGAGGAGATAAAATAACCGTGGGGGAAAAAAGAGGTACTGGGGAAGACAAGGTTGCATTCAGACTTTGTTTTGATTGCTGTGCTTTATTGATTTTTCTGATCTAAAAACTTTCTGAATGTGATAGTTTCAAAATATTGAATGCACTTGAGGCAGGATAATAAGGGGCCAGACTTCAGACTATTCATCATACTGATTTTTTATTGTGGTACTGTCTCAGCTACATACAGAATCTTAGTGTACAACATGCGATGCAAACACTAAGATATGAGAAAATTAGTAAGCTGATAAAATTTAAGAGGTTCCGCAGGTCTCCAGTAGCAGATAAAAGAGAAATATGGGTAGTACTCTATTTTTTGCAAGGAACATTGAGAATCTATCTTGAGGTTGACAGCAAACATCATTGTATAACAACCAAGGAAAAAAGGCATTTATTCCTTTGTCTTTTGTACAATTTTTAAAACAGCTTTCTTTTTTTTTTTTTTTTTTTTTAATTAAGAAAAAAAATAATGAAAATATTTTACGATTTCCCTATAGACATAAATTCATAAAGATAGAATGTTTACTTCATGTATGTCATTTTGAAGGAGCTGATTCCTCACAAGGGAGATCAGTTTCTGATATTTCTGGTACAGCTAAAGGATTGCCAAAATGTAATTAAAGATAAATTAAAAAAAATAAAAATAAAAATAAAGGGTATAAAACTGGATGCTGGACTACAGTATTTTTACATTTCTTGCTAATGCACTTTAGCTCTTATAAAAGTACTTTAGTTGTAAGGAGAGATGGCTGAAAAGAAATCTTGTAAATGTCTTGTTGCTGTTGTTGTTGTTGTTGTAGTACCTCCAATAACCCATATTGGTATTTATGCCCAACTGAAATAACTATATAGCAGAGTACTGCTACCAGCAAATTCTATGTGTTTATTAAATATTTTCTTTTTAAAATGTAAATGTTATTCATTTTACTGCTAGCACAGGGATTTGCTGTGATCTATGACTGACCTTTCATTGGTACCATAAATGATCTATTAATCATTCTGATGATATACATCTTCTTGAGTTAATGCACATATGAATGACTACAGTCCTTGTTACTGTGCCAAGTAAGTCCTAGAGGCTATTGAGCTGTTTGGCTTTATCCAGCCTAATGTATGACTGAGGAAATTTGGTGGGAAGAAATGTTTGTAAACACCTCAGCCTATTACTTAGGTCAGTAACTACCCCTTAACACACTACGGCTTTAAAAGTTCTGAAGAGAGCACTAGATTAGACATTCTCAAGATTAGGGTGTTTCTTTTTTTTTTTTTTTTTTTTTTTTTTTCTCTCTATTAAAATGGTAACACATTTGTTAGATGACTTAAAAGACACTGCCATTATTTCCATGTAGTTCTAACAAATCAGGTACCCCAGCTGTTGGATGCAATCAGGCCATAGACAGGATCTCACTGAATATCTTGCTCCTGGAATATTTTACAATTTTTGCCCATGTCTTGTCTTCATCATGTTTGAATCCCTTTTACCCTAATTACTTTCAAGTTCATATTGATCTAATAAGCTCATCACCATAAAAAAGCAAATAAAATGTATATATATGTGTGTGTGTGTGTATTTTTGATAGAAATCATAAACTTGGCAATGATATAGAAAGAGCAAGTGAAATAGTTCTCTACCTCTGAATCACATCATAATTTTAGTTATTATTAAGCTGGAGACATAAGCATGGACCCCCCACGGGCAGCAGCTCCTGCCAGGTCACCTGCTCCTGCGTGGTCTCCTCTCCATGGCCTACAGGTCTGTCCTGGAATCTGCTCCGGCAGGGGTCTTCCACAGGCCACAGTCTCCATCGGTGCAGGTCCACCTGCTCCACCGTGGTCTTCTCCACAGGCTGCAGCGTGGAACCCTGCTCGACCGTGGTACTCCATGGGCTGCAGGGGGACATCCTGCTTCACCATGGCCCTCACTACAGGCCGCAGGGGACTTCTGCTCCAGCACCTGGAGCACCTCTCCCCCTCCTTCTTCACTGACCTTGGCACCTGCAAGGCTGTTTCTCACTCCTCTCACCCTCCCAGTTGCTGTGTGGCGCAGTGTTTTTTGTTTTTTTTTTCCTTGTCTTAAATATGCTCTCACAGAGGCACAAAACAACATAACTTATTGGCTCAGCTCTGGTCAGCAGTGGGGCCCTTAGCAAACATGGGGCAGCTTCTAGATCCTTCTCACAGAAGCCACCCCTATAACCCCCTGCTACCAAAACCTTGCCATGTAAACCCACTACAACCAATTTAATAGATACCTTAAAAATGCTGTGAGATGACAATGCTATGGAAATATTTTATTCCTATGAAGAGCGATGATTATTATGTGTTTTGCATGGAATATTATTCTAATGATTTTGTCTGTTTCAATCTTAGATTGTGCCTATCACTGGAACACCTGGAAACCTGATTACTTATGTGGCATGTTTTGTTTTGTTAATGATTCAGTCATTTATGTGATTATAATTTTCATTAATAAGAAAGGGGTCTGTGGAAAAACATGAAAAATGCAGTCAGTACAAGGAATAAGTTGCACATAATATGCCCTCCGTATATACAAATAAACCACATATAAAATGGCTGCCTTTCTTTACTGAATTCAGAGCCATTACCAACATAAAATTTCAAAGGCATAACATGGTGACGTACTTGCTACACTCACATCTAATAAAATCGCTCTCTGCTAACAATCACATCAGACCTAACTATAATCAGCTCCAGTCTAACACTAACTCTTTATAACTCAGTGTTCATCTCCTACAGGATAAAACACATTTTACTGTGCCTTTTTTTTTTTTTTTTTTTTTTTTTTCTTATTAAGATGGTAAATTTTCAACTACCTTCAGGGCTGCTATAAATTCTGCATTACAAATGAGATTAAATGATTGGAAAGGAGTAGCTTGAATATCTCCTTCTAAACAGAGGAAAAATCACCACTAAAAAAATTGTACTACCCACAAACAGAATAAAAAATAAATAAAATTTAAAAAGGGAAATTCTGTTTTAGACCCAAATGTACATATCTAAGGTGGCAGCAATATTTTCTTGCTCTCTTCATGTAACCTGACAGCTAGCATCACTGTTAACCAGAACATTTTCTACTAAGCTCACTCTCTTCGTCAATACCATGGGACGGCTTGAGGATTTTTTTTTTTTTTTTTTAATAGATAAGTATTTGTTCCTGTGATTTATGTTATTTCTCCTGTGAGTTTTCAAGAACCTTAGCTGTCCCAATAAACTTTCCATGCCTCTCATCAATCACTAAGGATGAAAGAAAAAGAAAATAACAAAAGAATGATTACTAAATCCTGTAGTCCTATCATCTCTTCACTGTAATCAACTCCATACACACTATGGCTTTGAAGTAGCTGTTTCTTACTAAATGTGAAACAACATTCATCATATATATAAAGGGACTGCATGATTATCTGGGGATTTTATGGTAGATCTTTTCTTCTGTGCAGAAGTTAAAAACATAAATAAACTACAATCAGTAGCCTACCAATTCTTTCAAAGTAATGATACCCTGATAGTCTGAATGCCAGTGATATTCACAGAATCACAGAATGGTTGATGTTGGAAGGAACTTCTGGAGATAATCTAGTCCAACCCCCCTGCTAACCAGGGTCACCTAGAGCAAGTTGTGCAGGATGGCATCCTAGTGGATTTTGACTATCTCCAGAGAAGGTGACTCACAGACTCTCTGGGCAACCTGTTCCAGTGTTCTGTCACTCTCACAGTAAAGGTGTGTTTTCTCATATTCATCTGGAACTTCCTGTACTTCAGTTTGTGCTTGTTGTTTCTTGTTCTGTCACTGGGCACCACTGAAAAGAGTCTGGCCTCATCCCCTTGACACCATCCCTGCAGATATTTATACACATTGATGAGATCCCCTCTCAGTCTCCTCTTGTCCAAACTAAACAGGCCTAGCTCTCTTAGCCTCTCCTTGTATGAGAAATGCTCCAGTCCCCTAATCATCCTCATAGCACTCTGCTGAACTCACTCCAGTAGTTCCATGTCCCTCTTGTACTGGGGAAATCAGAACTGGACACAATACAAATTTAATTCCAAATGGCTTGGCCTTCCTCATCACATTCCTGCATACTCTGACAATATCCTTGTAATCCTTCCAAGTGGGCAGTCTCTTTTTCCACATGCTGTATACTTCCTTTTTGTGTTTGAGTTTTGCCAGGAGCTCCTTGCTCATCCATGCAGGTTTCCTGCCCCCTTTGATTGCCTTCTTACTCATATTCCTACCAGTAGAGTCAAAAAGAAAAACAAAACAAAACAAACAAACAAAAAACCCACTACTGACTAAATTAGGGAGTATCTATTAACTTCATATTACCACAGAAAACAAAATTCAGTATGGATACATGGATAAGTCTTTTGAAAACAAAATAGTATAAATACAACTACTTTTCAAAAAATATTCAGTATAATATCTCAGAAAATAATTGGTTTTATGTTACAACAGAAAATCACTACATTGCTTATGTTCTTCCAAGAGATTTCATGAAATTTCACATTCTTTCATTGCTTACAGTAAAAATGTTTGTGATGTTAATATATTCATTTTGTCAAATTACCATTTTGAAAACTTGTTTAACTTCACTCTTGCTGAGAGATTAATTTCAAACCTTCAACAGTCACCAGGCCGGCACTTACAATGGCCTCTTTGAGTGGCTACATGGCTTCTATCATGAGCACATATTTATCTTCACAATGCAGATGTCAGAGAAGAAAGTATTAACATCTCATTTTAATAATGGGAGACTAACACAGAGAGTTGTTGTTCATACAGAGCTGAACCTTTCCGTCATATAGCAGTGTTACAGCCCAAGAAACATTCTTCACATTGCAGTGAAATAGTAAAATTGCTCTCTGGTCATTGACTAGATAATGCATGCTGATATTGTGGAGTTGTTTAATCTCATTTTCTCATGAGTGATCTTACTCTAAGCTCCTCATGTATAGCTATTTACTACAGTCTTCAATTTACATTGACCTTCAAGGAGCAGAAACATAGTGCTGTGGAAATTAATTCTTTTTCTTTAATGTTACATAAACATTTTGTGGTAAATATTTAATTATTTTTACTGTTTTTTTTTCTGTAGTCAGTCAACATGCACGTGTGTATTTTTAATAAGAATTCATGTAATCATTATGCATAAAGGTGGACTGTGCTTTTAAGATGGAAACATTTCATCAGTCTATTGATGTTCTAATACATCGTATTTGGTGTAAATGGCAAGTAGTGAGAAGACTGCAGAGATAGCTTCTGTAGAAAGACATCAGAGTGCAACCATATTTAGTGAGTGCTTTCTCCAACTTTATTTCTACCCACAAGTTTTCTCACTCCTGATTTTCTTTCCCATCCTGCTGAGCAGGGAGTCAGCAGCTGCAGGGATACTTGACTGCTAACTGGGGCCAACCCACCACACATGTAGAAGTAAAAATCATTCATAGACAATAGCCAGTATTAACCAGGAAGTTTTTTGTACTTATGGCTAGGTAGGCAATCCTTCATTGATATTGTTTCTGTGTGAATGCAGTGTACTTTTACATGTATTTTTCAGAAATATAAAAAGAGTTTTAATGGAACTACATTGACACTTCAATTTAAAATTAACATGTTGTGGCATAAATAAAATAGTAGACCTAAAATATATACTATGTGTTTTTTAAAGCTAATAATATTTTTAAGGTGACATGATCCACAATTATATGCCCTCCAAGCTTTTCTACACTTCTCCATCTTCATACCTAATGCCATACATCATACCTGAAATATGTTCACTCATTCAGCAAATCCTTTCCACAAACTTCCTAATTGCTGAGGATGGATAGCAGAGTAAATACTTAACAGACGAGTGAAGTTAATAAAATCATTCAACTTTCTTTCAGCTGTTTGTATGGCATTTTTGCTTGTACCTTGCGATGTCTGACCTTTTAAACTGACAGGATGTTCACCACTTACCTATCTCATCTCAGAAAAATGGAAGCCAAACATCCAAGATGGACTTGCATTTGCCTCTGAATCAAACTGTCGTTTTTGGTCTGTTAGTGGCTATTATCAAGTCTGGGAAAGCAGTTATTCTGTAGATTAGTTCATACAACCTTGAATTTTTAAGAAAGTCCTTGAGAGTTAATGCAGCCAGATTGTAAAACCACAATTCATGTATATAAGTGAATTATACAGAACCTTGGCAGCTAGCACTGATAATAAACATTCAATTTACAACCCATACAATCCTTTTAAATTTGCAAAGTGCTTCATGTATCCATGATTGATCATAATCACTGTTTAGATTAAGTTACATCTATGAGAAACCCTCCATGGCGTAAAAAACAGGACTAAGGTATGAACTGTTCATGATCCAGAAGGAATCATGTTAGGATTTCAAGTTGATTTAGTAAATGGACCAAAACAAACAAACAAACAAACAAACACCATTTGACTGAGACCAAGGAACTCATTACATCACTGCAAAAAGAAATTTGATCCTATATATTGTTATAATATGGTCAAACAACAAAACATTTCTGAATAGCAGAAGTTTCATACATTGCAATTTACATTTGCATAATTCACAACAAAGGGTCTTAACCAACCAGATAAATAGCAAAATCAATACAAAAAGCTATATTTCTAGGAAAATACGTTAGGTCAGAGATCAGAAACTAGTCACTGAACCACCTAAATAATTTTACAAGCGAAAATACTATGTTGTACTTTATTTCAACTATTTTTTTTCTTCCAGATTTTAGTGCTCTTTCTCTTTCGCAAAAGGGTAATGCAATAATGACTTCAGGTAATTTCAGTACTGATCTACTCTGCCTGTTATGATAGGCAATGTGTTCCTAAATAATTTGGGCATGTGGCAGTAGAATTCTGAAGCTACATTATGTAAGTGTACAAACACATGAAAATGATTTTTGGCATATTTGTAGGATACTTTCATATAAAAAAAAAAATCAAAATGCATATGACCTGAAAGGATTTGAGTTCAGAATATTGTACTTTTCTCAGGAAAATGTTGATTAAAAAATAAACAATACCACAGCAAGAGTTCAGATATCTTCATTGCTACGATTGTCATTATTAGCTTCACAAAAGAAAAAAAAAAAAAAGTTTAAAAATGCCGATGTCTTTGTAATGAAATATCTTGTGTTTGATAATCAACACCAGGCAGCAAACACTAAATTGGTGTTTTGTTTTGTTTGTTTGTTTTTGGCCTCTATCCTAATTTTGCTCACTTTTTCCCACTTCCTTATGCCTATTTCAGTGCACAATTACGGAATGCTATTATAATGCTGATATTCTCATATGTTCTACGGTTTCACTACACTAACCAATACTACAGAACATAAATAAATTTTCAGCTTTATATGCAGAATGGCCTAAATCCAAGACAAACATCAAGAACAATGGACAACACATTTCCAGAAACATCTGCTTTTGTTAGAAAAATATTTTTGAGAGCTTTATAAGCTGACTTTTTGAAGTTGTCTTCCACACAAATGTGTTCTATGTGTTATTCCTGTTTCATTTTCACTAGAAATGTAATTGGACATTGTAACTGTAGGATTCAAGGAAGTTTTGTTGATATTTTATTGAAAATTCCTACTGTATCAAAAAGCAGGTCAGATAGTTAAAGTGACAGTCATTACTGTAAATAAATATTTAAATGAAGGGCAAAATTATTTTCAAATCTATATAGAAACGTACTTTCAGTATGTGCTGTAAAATGTTGTCAAGGGAAGTGTCACCATACTTATAGCCAAATAGTAATGAACAGCTTCCATGATCATGTCTGTCCAAAATAAATCTAACTATCTTCTAGGCTGTCCATCCTTATTCTTCCTTACAGGAAATGCCTGGCTGTGATAGTCAGACTGTCTCAAGTGCTATGGATACTTTATTACTAATTCATTTCCAGATTTCATGGTGCTTTAACTTTTCAGGCTTTCATTGGGCTTAAAATCCAGAAGATCCCTTTAGCATAGTCTCATCGAACTCCCTCACAGAATCTGCTTCCTTACATCTGTTGTTTCAGATATTACACAGTGATACCAACCAGAAAGACCCCTCTGCATAGTGGCATATCTCTGGGAAGATACAGGCCAAATAGAATAGCTCTCATTAAAGAGGTGCATGTAAGTGAGCAAAAGACAAGACCAGATCCGAGGTGTTTCTAAATTTGCTGCTGAGATTTTTCAGCTGTATTAATGAAGGACTATCCAATGAATACACATATCTGATGAATTTAATGATTACTGGTGGCAACAAGTCTAACAATAAGACCATTTCAGTGCAGTTTGGTGTCACAGATGAAGTGAAACAAAGTTTTGCCTTAGGTTTAATATTTTTATATTAATATATGTTAACAGTCTGCACCTTACAAACTTATCAGTCTTCACTTTAACAATCCAGATCATGATGCATTTTTCTTTCCTCCTATAAAGTTTACTTTCTTTTGTTCTCTCAGGTGTATGAAATTTCAACAGAAATTCTTTCTTTGCAAGGAATAATAATAATTATATATATATATACATATATATATACCACTTGTCAGGCTTTCTAGATGAATCATTGAAAATCTTGATCTCCTGGTGTTATTCAGATTCTGAGTTCTTGCATCTCTCAATGACCCAGCAGTCACAGCTCTGCTGGCTTGAGACATTAACATTGATATTCACATTTTGTCAATCTCAGATCTGTATTTAAACATTTCAAGACATTGGGGAAATCCACGAGAAGACTAAGAGACAAGGGATGTGGACTCAGACTTTTCACAAGGATGTTGATGATATAGTGTGCTGGAGAGGACGTTTTCAGCAAATGTTGAACTGTTTTTTTTCACTAAGAGAATTTTTATTAAGAAAGGACTTGAAGTAAAGAAAGTTAACACATCAGCGTGAATACTATTTTTTTTTCCAGATACAGTCGGTGATTTCTGAGTTTCCCAGATAAGAAATTTAAAATATATTTTTAAATATTTCTGTAGTTTTTCTGAGGTAAAATTAGGTACAATCATAAAATTTTTCCCCCGTGATTGCTTATGAAAAGTAAAAAGAAAAATTCCAATACAGCATAAAGTACATAAAGCAGAGAAAGCTTGGAAGCACTTTGCTTCGCTAATTAGAGCTGGCTACATAATTTTAATGAATAATAGTAATAGTTCAATAATTTTTTCCCCATTCACTTTTCAAAAAGTAAATTATCCAGATTACATATTGTTTGAACTTATTTAATATATAGAATTATTTTTATGTTGCTTTGATGAATTATTCATCTCTTGCAAGTACACTATAAATGGAAAATATCCAAATCCATTAGTTACAAGGATTTTGCTTTTCTTCACTGATTGACTCACATAAATAACTAATGAAGTTCACAAGTTATAAAACCAGATTTTACACAGTTCTTGGTTAGTCAGCTACTATGATTATTACTTTTAGTGAGCACTCAATTTCTATTGTCCTATTCAAAGCTGTTTAGACAGAAATATACAGATTTGACTCTATCCTAACTGCATGTTTAGTAGTAGATACTTTCTTTGTTATTGGGTTATTTAATTGTTATTCTTTCTCTATAAACATAAAAGGTACCTAACAGGATCAAATCTACTGAAGCTAACTGAAGATCCTGATGAAAGAATAATAGGCCATGACTATATATAGATTCAAAACCAGAAGCTTTCTTACTTCTTTCAGAAACCTCTTTTATTTTTTTTTTTTTTTTTTTTTTTTTTTTTTTTTCTATTTTTTTTTTTTTTTTTTTTTTTTTTATTGAATTCATTTTTTTGATTTTTAGGTTTTTCAAGAAGTTAGGTTCCTGAATGGCCTCAAAATCCAAAAAATGGATTCCATGACAGAACCTGGTAAATGGGGGTTGCTTGTAATAATAAGGGTGTATATGTAATAACCCAAGAATTGAGTAGCTGTATTTTAATGAATTCAGCTTTTAAAAAGTTTATTTATTTTATTTTATTTTATTTTACTGAGTGTATAATGTTTTTGGTATGCAATAGTAAAAAGCTACTACTTGTCATTCATATTTCTTTCCAGCTGATCTTACCCATAATCATCTTTTACTTTTAAAACCTGGCTTGCAATAACTAGATCTTGTAGTATAATATGACTGACAGAAGTCCATACTTCATTTTATACTTGATTCCACTGCAGCCTTTTGATTCTCTGGAATCTGATGCCAGAGACACTTGATGTCAGTGACTTAGAAAGAAATAATTAAGGTTGTCTAATATATACAGCTGGGGAAATAATTAGTCAGTGTATCTCTATAGGTTGACTGGCTATAGAAACTTACTTTTGGACTGTAGAGCTTTCTCTCTGCACATTCTCTCTTTCCCCCTCTCAATCTCTTCTAACTAGATTATAATCAGTGATTTTAACATCAGCCAAAACAGTCATCATATTTTAGCAATATCAGATGAAATGTGTATTCATTGAAAATGTAAACGTGTATTCATAATTTAGCAATTTATAGCTGCTATAATTTATTACTCGGGGATGTTCTTATGGGATCTTGTTTGAATGAGTTCTTATTTGAATATGGTTCTTCCAACCAGTGTCTTGTACTTTTTGTAGGGAAAAAACAACAACAAAAACAAACAACAACAACAAAACAAACAAACAAACACACACTGCAATATTTAACTCCTCTGCTTTCATTGAAGAATTAGTAACTGATGAACTTCAAACTCCTAACTGATCAAGGACTCAAGATGCCTAGGCACGTAGCTATGCAAATTACCAAGTGTCCTGGTTTTGGCTAGGATAAAGTAAGTTTTCCTCCTAGTAGATTGTAGGGTGCTGTGTTTGGGATTTAGGATGAGAATAATGTTGATACCACATTGATGTTTTAATTGTTGCAGAGCAGTGCTTACACTAAGCCAAGGACTTTTCTGCTTCTTACGCTGTCCTGCCAAAGAGCAGGCTGGGGTTGCATCAGGAGCTGGGAAGGAAGAGAACCCAGACAGCTGACCCAATCTGGCCAAAGGAGTATTCCACATATCATCTGACATCATGCTGAACAATTAATATGGGGGGTCTGGCCAGAGTAGGGAGGGCGGCTGCTCAGGGATATGCTGGACAGCGGTCAGTGGGTGGTGAGCAATTTTACTGTGCATCACTTGTTTCGTATACATTATTATTAGTAGTACTATTATCATTATAATTACTATTTTCCTTTCTTTTCTGTCCTAATAAACTGTCTTTATCTTAACCTCCAAGCTTTCACTTTTTTCAATTCTCTTCAATTTTGTCTGTGATAGTATGTATAGTATGCTAGCTGAGAGTCCAAAACAGAGTTTTGTTATCTTTGTAGTGTTATGGAGAACAAACGGAAATATGTCTCAATAAACCATTGTTGATATATTATGTAATCTCTGAAATTGTTAAAAAGTGAAAATATAAATTACCTGTAGGTGTAAAAATTATACTTGCCCCTACTCATTCCAAATTTTAAAGGAAAATGAGACACCAAGGCTGCAGCTTCTTACAACTATCAAACTTGTGACAAAAGGATTGAGATTAGTTTTGTATTCTCAGTATTTATCCTAGGTACCCAAAGGAATAGGAAAAAGACATTTTATATCCTGAAACTGAAACTTTGAAAAGCTTCTAGTCTTAAAATTAGGCTAAAATATCACTACGCTCATATCTTTTTGAATATAGGAAACGTAAATTTGAATCTGAATTACAGACAATGAAAATTAAGGTGGGACACTCATGATAGACAAGCAGTTGTACCCTAGCAAATAATTTAGGAGTTACTGTGGTGATTTAGCAAAGCAAACAACCAACCAACCAAAAATACCCACCAAGTTCATAAATTGCAGTATGGAGGAATTGGGGCAAAAGTCAATAATAAACTTTGAGATTTTGATCTCATCTCTTTAAGGAAAGTATTTCCAGTAGTCCCCAAATTCCCCAAATGACATTTCATTAAGATAAATTGCTCACGGGGGACATCTGCTGGAAAATCCATGAATAGTTAGATCTTGATGCCAGCTGACTCATAACTGACCTCTGCTGAAATTCACCTTTTTTTGTTACTTGCATTGACATTAGGTTGGGCTTCGCGTGCAGTACTTAAGCCAGGTGCATTGCTGCCAGTCTACCTAACTGGCTATCACTACGTGCAACATGAAACCTATTTAGATGTGAGCACAAAGATCAACAGTGTATAATATTCAGTGTCAGGACTGCACCTCAAAGTTTTGTAAAACAGAAAGAAGACTAGAACTGAGCATTTATGATCATACGAATGTACAAGTATGAACCTACCCATTGAAGACATGTTGGCATCCAAAGACATATGTCTGTAAAAATATATGTACATCTATAGTTTGCAATATTGTTGCAAAATGATAAGCAGATGCTTTCACAGAACTAGCTATAATAAAGAATAGGAATTTCAGCAGTGCATGTAGTTCTAGAACAAGCAATGCCTATTGTGTATTTTTTCTGTCCAGTTTTAATTTGCTTTTCTATTGGCAAAACTGAATTGCACCTACTACTTGACAGGTACAGCTTTTGATTTGCCTATTAAGCCATCACACTTTCCCCAAAGTCTTCTTGCCTTCTGTTTTCTCTCCAGCCACAGGAAAAGGGAATGGTGAGTGGTTGGGTCAGTGTTTGGCTGTCAGCCAGGGCCAACCCACTACCCTGCTTTTTGAAGGGCAACCTTCTCTTTAAAGTCAGATTACTTGGAATGGAAATAAGACATGTTATTTCATTAATTAACTTTATTTTTCAGAATCAACTAGTCTATTTAATGTCTCCTACATTGTGGGAGTTTGATACATAACACTGATTCAATATCTAAAATCCTTATTAAAGATGTCCCAGATTTCATGTGAATTTAATGTTTTACCAGAAGTGTAAGATATGTCATGATTAGAGTTGATACCTCAACGTTAGGGAATCCCATTAAATTTGTCTGTACAGAATGATATGTATAAAGAGAAAACTTCTTACCTTGATCTTTGCAAACCTAATTAGATGTTTATACCCATTTTTTGGTTTGTTTATTTTTATTTATTTATTTTATTTTTTTTCAAAGTGACTGTACTCTCATCTCCATGTAATAGAAAGTTAAGGCTAGAAAGGCTAGAAGGTTAAATCAAGGTGGATAAATGAAAATCAGCCTTTAGAAAGACAATTGTTTATCTTTCAAACCAGTAAGTTAAAGAGAGTCAAAATTTAAGTGTATAGAACTTTACATTATGGCTGATGAATGCAGAAATAAAGGTAAGGACACAGTGCTTTCTTTCAGAGCATTCCTTATGATAAGGTAGTAATACCAGCCATTGGAAAGAGGGCTGGCATATGTTAGTAATATGAAAAAATCACAAAGCTTGAAAATTAATGCATTATGTGCTAAATACCATTAATTTAAAACCTCTTGCAAAGAGAAAGGACAAATAATAAGACTTTTGATTTAAAATTTCTAGAAGTATTTGAACAGATGTTTTTTCTTCTATTTGGGAGGGTTTAAAAACACTAGGGTAGAGATTAAGCCTACCAGAAAAGAAGAGATGATGTATAACAAGTCTATAGACAGAAAAAGAGTTTAAACATTTTAACAGATGAGAGTTCAGTGTTGATAAATGTAGAATAACGATGATTTTGATGGGGCTTTATCACACAAGGCCATGTTCATCATAAATTATAAGCTATGAGAAAGGAATTCTATAGTCAAAAGAGAAGCCTGTTCGTATCATTAGTGAATGAAGAACAGACAAAAACAAACAAACAACAACCAAATCTCAATATGAAGAATAATGACAACTTTGATAAGTCTATTACACAGGCATCTTCATGCTTCATAAAATAAGCAGAATTAAAGACAAAGATTTCGATTTTTAAATCCCACCAGGGAAGCCTTTGTATGATTAAAATTTAGTGGCTCACTGTAATAATTTTTAAATGAAAGAATGAAACTACTTAAAACTGAGAAACATGTAGATTACAGGCTTAATTAAAACAAATCAAAGTGAAAAGGAATTCAACATTAATTTATTTTAGAGTGCACTTATTGACACTTTATGAATTATGTATGATTATTGCAGTGAATGGCATCATATACAAATAGTATACATAGTATATCTTTCTATATGTTAACACAAGACTGGATTACTCCAACATTTTCTGCCCCAATATACCTTTCAACAGACATAAAGAACTATTAGGAGCAACAAAAAAACAGCAGCTTTGTATTTGGTAAAAGGTCTCTTCCTACAATAATTTTTTTTCTCTGAATCAGATATTAGTATGAAAGTTGATTTACAGGGGACAAACAATACTGTGAACAGTTTGTGTTGCATCTGAGGGACACACAAAAGGGCAAACTGAGTTACAGTTTGCCATTAGTTTGTTGGAAGAAAATATAGATTTGTCTCTCTAAAGAGACAATGTTGAATTTGGTTCCTAATCTCGAGATGACAGAATAACAAGGGATAATGCAAAATTAATAGGGATGATAACCACAGATCTAATTTTCAGTATCAATTTAAGCTACTGGGAACAAGTGAGGGTGACATACAAGTGGATTATGCAGACTCACCCTTTCAGTCTGCTCCTGCCTTAGGGTCATTTTTTCATCTACTTCCACAACAGAGCAAAATTCTAAAACAAAGTGACTCTTCCTGGACCTGACAGTTTTCAGTGCAGTACTGTTGCACTATTTACTTCACAAGGTAACCAGTCCTTTTCCAATTGCAAAGGGGTAAAATGTTGGATTGTTTTATTCTGATAGAAAACGTCTGAATTTATGTGATTTTAGGATGGTTTGGGCTGGAAGAGACTATAAAGACCATCTAGATCATCCCGCCCTTCTACCATGGGCAGGGTGACCTCCAACTAGACCAGGTTGCTCAAAGCTCCATCCAACCTGGCCTAGGTCACCTCCAGACATGGGGAATCCACAATGTCACTGAGCAACCTGTGCCAGTGCCTCACCACCTTCATAGTAAATAATTTCTTCTGAATATCTAATCTAAGTCAACCTTCTTCTAGTTTAAAGTCATTACCCTTTGTCCCATCACTACACTACACTTCAGCCATTGTCCTTTTATGAAACTGCAGAGGGTGAACAAGTTATGAACAACAAATATGGTGTTCACTAGTTCAGACCTATGTACTTGTACATCTGCTGTCTAAGTTTAAGCTAGTCATCCCAGACTCACTCAATATTCAAAGCAGATAAATAAGGATGATTCCCTTCACCTTTAAATGCTTATTTCTCCCCAGACACCATATCTGTTGTAGTATGCTGGTTGTACCACAGGCAACAATGCTTAAAATTTCTGCTGCATCCAAATTAGCTGCTTCACATGGGAGAATCCAGAGTTTTCAATGAAATATTATGTAGATAACAATATTGTATTGTTACATGAAAAAATCCTCTTGTTTTGACAAAACAAACAAAAAATAAACCTAAGACTGGTGCATACAAGTTGCAGATCCCTGGGAAATTGCCTTAGTCTTACTTTAAAAGTTTAGATTATTTTTGATTATTACTTATAGATGACAGGTGTAATATTAGTGAGTTAGTGTACTGTGCGTTTTTTTTTTTCCTTCATTCAAATACATTTTTCCTAAAGAATTATATATATATATATATATTTTTGCATACATTTATTTACTGCTAGGCAAAGGGCAAGATAGTCCCAAGGACAAGTTATTCAGGGACTGGGACTACAGAAATTCCTAGAAGTAAATCTGAGAAGTTGATTTGACAAGGAATTGTCTGTGAAGGTGTCCTGAAGGATGCCTGTTTCTGGAGATGCAAATACCATTTTTGTCTCTCAATTACTTGAAGATAATCTCACAGGTTTGTGTGGCTTCTGGTCCTGTGAGCTGGACAACCACATCTCATTACATTCCTTAACTCTGAGGATGAATTCTGTTGTAATAGCTAAGCTCCAAAGCATATACTTATAAAATTGAAGCCATTTATACCAACTTTGAAGTTCTGAAGAGGGCCTGGTAAGTAATTGGGGAGCTAGGGGGGGACACACAATACATGGGAGGACCACAGTGCTCAAATGCTTGTAGTGTCAACCCTAGACTGTAGGTCTAGGAGTTTCTCAAGTGTTTCCGTTGCCTTCTCTGTCCCAGTTTTACATTCTCTGTGGTGTCCTGCTTCTTGAGGAACTACTTACTGACTATGAGTTTTTGATGACAGTGGAATGAATTCACAGATTGCTTGAACTTTGCTTGGAGAGGGTGTATCTCAGCTAGTAAAGGAGTCAGAAATCTGCAAACTGATATTTGTAAGGTTTTGCTGAGAAGATGAATAAAGACTAAAGAATCAAATGACCTAAGTCAAACTTTGGAAAACTTTTTATAGAGGAGTTCTGAAATCTCTATTAAAATGATTTCTATTTGAACGCTTTTAAGAAAAGTTTTGACATACGCATTTGGGGGATAATTTTGATAAAGCTCTGGGGGAGAAATTACCCTAGATAAATTTGTGTAGTTCCATCTAGCCTTACTGTCTGTGATTCCATGGAGGTGATAAAGCAAGCAGTGAAAATCTTTCAAAAAATGTTATAGTGTTTATTGCTTTCAACTTTTGTAGTATTTCTGACGATACATATAATTTTGTGAAACTTTAATGATAACCTCTCACCTGGATAATTTTATACCAGGGTATGTGAAAGTGTGAAGGCTTGTTAAGATTTTTTTTGTATCTGCCCATAAAAATAATAATAATAATAATTCCTTTTCTATATTGGATAAATAGACTTGCTTTTTTCATAAGAAAGAAAGTGTCTCTTGGCCTGGAGAACAAGTCCTACGAGGAGCGGCTGAGGGAGCTGGGATTGTTCAGCCTGGAGAAAAGGAGGCTCAGGGGCGACCTTATCGCTCTCTACAGGTACCTGAAAGGAGGCTGTAGCGAGGTGGGGGTTGGTCTGTTCTCCCACGTGCCTGGTGACAGGACGAGGGGGAATGGGCTTAAGTTGCGCCAGGGGAATTTTAGGTTGGATGTTAGGAAGAACTTCGTTACCGAAAGGGTTGTTAGACATTGGAACGGGCTGCCCAGGGAGGTGGTGGAGTCACCATCCCTGGAGGTCTTTAAAAGACGTTTAGATGTAGAGCTTAGGGCTATGGTTTAGTGGGGACTGTTAGTGTTAGGTCAGAGGTTGGACTCGATGATCTTGAGGTCTCTTCCAACCTAGAAATTCCGTGATTCTGTGATTCTGTGATAAGCAAAGACAAAACTATAAGGGGGGTTGGGTGTAAAATCAGATATGAAGTCAGACATTGCAGTCTCTTTTGACAGCTCTGTTTTTTAACAACAATCCCTCTCTCTCTGTCTCTCTCTTTAATTAATGTTTTTGTCCCTCATGAAAAGCAGAAAGAGGAGGTGGTCAGTCTATTTTAGCATGTTAGCACGCTTTGATGTATGTTATTATAAGTGTGCTTATAATTTATTTCTTGTTAGAGATTAAATAGAAATCACTTGGAACTGCATATGCTTTCTGATCATTAAGTAGTATTGTTCAAATGGACTCTGGCCTGACTAATGTTTGAAAATGTCTTCAATTAATTTTAAGCAATCAATGTTTGATATTTGAACTTGACTAACTATCTGAGTCAGGTGGTATTGCCAGCTCTTTGTCTAATATCTTTTTCTTTTACTTATTTACTGGTGCCATTTTTTTTCCAGCTTTAATGTCCCTTTCAGGACTTCCAAAAATAGTTTCTTTCTTTGTACAGTACAACTTTCATTCAAGCGAACTGTTTTTTGGAAATAAAAGTACGAATATTAAATATGTTCACTTTTTCTGAGACACTCTGTTCCAGATTACTTTACCTTCTGTATGAGGATGGCTAGGCTGGTTCAATAAATGCTTCATTTTTCAAAAGCACTAGTAAGGCAAACATATTTTGAATGACGACAGTAGTCTTTGTTCTTCATTCCTGTTCAGAAATTTTGCTTCTTGTTTGAATGGGAAAGAGTGTAGAGTGTAGAGAGAGAATCCGGGCTGATGCTGATCTGATGTTACACCTGCTAAAGACTTCTCCTTTGAAAAGCATTACAGAAAAGTGAATGGATGTGATCTGGATCAGATCCTCTTAGAAATATTTTATATTTTGGCTTTAAATAACCAAGTGCCTTGCATTTATAATTATGTTTCCAAGGTTACTGTGGGATGCTGACATACCTAGCTTCTTCAATACAACCCCAGGATGTGTTGCTTCTCTGAGCTAGTATGTTATGTTGTCACCAAAGAAGGTTCTAGGAGAAATGTAGTCTTGCATGCCTGTGTATTTGTTAATGTTGTAAACCTGTCTCAAAATCTCAGACAAATTGAAACCTGCAAGAGACTCATCTGCACTCTCAAAAAGTCCAATATGACAACCTTTATCAAGCTCTAATTTCAGTGAAGTAAAATGTGCAACAAGCATTTTGGCTTCATCTTCCTTGAACAGAAAGGAGCTCACAGCTGTATAGATAATAAATGTTTATTTCAAACTCTCTTTATTTTCATGTTGGGCCAGTGACGTTTTGATAGATAATGATGGCATAGTGAGATGAAAGTCAATCATGTTGGGCCAGTGACGTTCTGATAGATAATGATGGCATAGTGAGATGAAAGTCAATCAGAAGGGTACATTAACCCACTTGGTTTATGCTGATATGCTTGGCTTATGATGAGAAGGTGATAACTGCTGATAACGTGCTGATAGATAATTATGAGGATGACATCCTGGTCTTTTATCACAGATTTAGTTTTCCTGGGTCCTATGCTGTCTGACTTTTGACAGTGTTCTTCCTCAGTTGATTTTTGAGTTTTCTCTTGACTTTTACATTCCTTGTTTCCACTGTTGAGCAGATTTGGAAGAAGTCATATTTCTTGGTCAATATCTGTTATTTTATGTCAAACAAAAATGCCTGGGTTTGAAGATCAAAGATATTAAGTACTTACTTAATTAAGTCATAAGTGTTTTGTAAGTTTTGATGAGAGATCAACTTTTCAGGTAGTAGAGCACTGAAAATGTACTTTTGCTACTGTAACTGTACAAGTTTTTCTTCTATTTTTTCATGATTTTTGTTTTTTAAGGTGCTTTGTGTGTAATAACTTTTATTTATTTATTTATTATCCAATAAGATCAATTTTACTGTAATTTTTATTTATTTATTATATATTTTTTTATTATCTTTTATTTCTTGTGGACTCTTATCTGAGTTTTTGTCTTATTCTGGAAAAAAAAACAACAGCTATGTGATGAATACAGATATGTATGATACTATTGTGTGCTAAAAGCTTATGTTGAACAACTGAATCACAAATGCATGGTTTTGAAAAAGACGTGCGTGTGTGTAACAGGTCTAAATAGGTCTAATATATATATTTTTTTTTGTCACAGTTTTTAAAAATTATAACTCTATACACTTTCTGATAACTGTTTGACAGAGAATGCTGACAAAAAAAATCAGGTAAAGATTGCTTTTAAGAAATGTAATGAATTTACAGCATTAATCAATTTTTAATATATAATATATATTTTTAAGATATAAATGTTCACTTTTTTTTCCTCTGATTTGGAATATAAACATATTGGGTAGTATAATTTTTGTGAGACCAGAAATTCACACCTGATATAACTATATAACTTAACTGAGTGAAAGCATAAAAGATAATACAGAATAGCAAATACATAAGAATTGTCCCTTTTACAGACAAAATAAAAATCTGTGGAAAAGAGTCTAAAGTTTAAAAAAGTCTAAAAGTCTATGGAAATATTTAGAATATACTTTTAAACTGTGTTCATAATATTAAGTATAACATCATACTTACCATTTAATAGCCTTCCTTCCAAGAGTTCATTTGTAACAGTTAAATAGAAAAGCAAGATTAAAATAAATAAATAAATAAAAAGCAGCTTATACAAATCTAATTGAGATTTTAATTAGTCTTATGTTACTTTTAGGCTATCTTAAGGCTTCATAATTGAGCCTTTATAGTTGTACAAACAAATAGAAGACCGGTAAGAACCTGAAATTCATGATGTTTACTAATGAAGTCAGACTGGAAACCTCGTCATTGAATATTGCAATTTGATTGCTATCATGTTCTGATTGGACCCTTGATTTGCATTTTAATGAGCATATAGTATTTGAAATGCTAAACAGGGTGTTATCAGGGGTATTTCACTGGAACTGACAAGATTAAAATGAAAAACTTCTTATGTTCTGTTTTACACAAATATTAAAAAAGGAAGTGCAGGGCAGACTCATTTTAATTTATTAGAAGCAGCAACTGACATTAATTATTTTTAAATTGCAAGAAATTCCTGTGGAAGAATATATTTTAATCTCCTTACCAAGAAGTGGATTCATTAAAATTATTGTTTTTACAGTGGACACACAAATAGCTACCTAGACTTTTTCATTCTCATTAAACTTGAAATGCTCATTCATTAAGACAAATAAGAAACAGAAGAGGAAGAGAAAGAAATTTCTTCAAACATTTTGTCTCTAAGTACATATGAACTATTTTTATTCTAGGTTCAGGAATTCATCAGTTTAATAATTTTTTCTATTGAGGTTATTATTTTTTCTATTGAGGTTATTATTTTTTATTTATTTATTTATTTATTTAAAGAATATTCCGATCTTTTTCAAAGTGCTACTTAGTAGTAGTAAACTTTATAGTAGAAAGATAATTTGCCCCCATAGTTCTAAATTCAATGATCATCAGATTGAAGCATAGACTTTCTGTCCTCCTGTCTATTCTTAATTCTACCACGGGCTAGACTAGTAAAGGTTGGCAGATAAATATTCTGCTGGAATAAACAAGAAAAACTTTGTTGAATTGAATGAAGTTTTCCTATAATGCAGTAAATAAAACAAGTACACAAAACTAAGATGAACACACACAAATCCAGCAGAAGTGAGTTTTTAACAAAGCTGCAGGACATTGGCACGGGACATAGTCATTAATCCAAACACTCTTCTGTCGTAAATGAACAAATTGTCTGCTCTTATAAATGGCTGAAATTCCACTACCATTAACAAAGCTGCCTTACACTAGACCTGTCCAAATTTACGAGAACTAAAAATGAGCCCTGAAGTGCTCATGCATTTGATCCTGAGAATGAGAGAGGAAAGGTAAAGATGACAGGAAGAAAAGGCTATTTGCATGCAGTAATTTATTATTTTGTTATGTTGATTCTATTTCAGATCTTCTTAGAGCTTGTTTTAAACACAAAACATGCAAGTGAATGCAACTTCTCAAGTAGTTGTAGAAACATCTGTTTTGACTAATCTGTTACATTTTTCTCTATGCATATTTTGCAGGGGGTTAACTTTATTGCTTATTGGACAATATTGCATGTCCTTCTGTATGAAATACCTTGTGTAACTCTGCCCAGACTGTTGATCCTACTGATAGGGTAACCACTACAAAATAATCACTGTGCAAATAAGAATTTTATGGAACATGCTTCACATTTTAGTTCCTTAAAAGAATCCAATATCATAGTCAACCATTCTTCTCTGTTGACAACCTTTTCCTTTCAGTAATCTCATCTGCACTCTTTTCATCATGCATATTTTATGGATATCTAAATAATACTACTTAATGTGTGGTCCACTTTCTGTAAAGAAGACTCCCATGCTTTTTTTTTGATTTTTTTTTTTCTTGTCCTTTTCTAATGTACCATTCACTTGAGATATTTCTTTTCCATTTATTTTATTTTCATTTATTTTATTTATCATTTATTTTTAAAATTTTATGATAGATTTAGTTACTTCTTTTAAGAATATAATTAAAAACAAGTTGGAAAGATTTGATAGGTGGCATTTCTTTTCAGGATTTGAGAACAACTGAACTTTTCTCTGTTTCTTTCTGCATGTTAAAGCATTGATGATAATAAATGCACCCAATCAACAGCTGACCTAAGGATCTGAAGACTAAGAATGTGAATAGACTGATATCTGAATCATACATGTATTCATAGATGAGCAGCTGAATTTAGCTTTGTTTTCATTTTATTATTCTGGAAATAGAATCTCTGGTGATAAGGTACTGTAATTCACCAAGCTGGTCAATGACCTTTTCTTCTTTCCAGCATGCTTCAATTGCAGCCTTTCTCAAAAATAATAAAAACATATTGGCAAAAGTAGTAAAATGTTCCATGTCCATTTATTTTGTTATGTCAGGTCTGGTGATATTGCTTTCAGCTCATTCCAAATCAGAAATCTTACATGAAGCAGTAGTCAGTCCTTGAGAATGGAAGCACTCAAGTGAAACTTCAGATTATGAGCAGAGAATCTGAGGCAACTTTGACTTTTTTTTTTACAAACAAGTGGTTATGTTCACAGCATAAGTTTCTATTGTTAACATAATTTCAGTAAATACAAGCAGGAATTACATTCAAAGTTCCCAGTGTAACAGGTAGGCTAATAACAAAAATAAAGTATTTTGCTCAAATTAAAGCTGTCAGACATTACCAGGGCTGAGAACTGAGCAAAAAGGCCTTGAAAGTCACTGATATTTTTAAATTATTTCTTATTTTTTCTTTATATCATGATGCTTGCTCTGCATTGCAAAATAAATGT
Organism: Nettapus auritus; assembly: GCA_011076525.1. Taxonomy (NCBI): domain Eukaryota; kingdom Metazoa; phylum Chordata; class Aves; order Anseriformes; family Anatidae; genus Nettapus; species Nettapus auritus. The sequence continues at coordinate 41,245,300 of CM021769.1, forward strand.
GCCCATGTGCAAAATGGAAAGGTAACTACAGAAAAAGAGAAAAAAAGAACAAGCAGTCACAGAGCTGGCAAGGAACTGAAACTTAAACCAGAGCAGAAAGAAAAGGGTCCATTCTGATGTATGGAGTAGCATTCAGAAGATAAATGTAATTTTATGATTCTTTTTTTCCTTAACATGATGAATGCTTTCATCAATCAATATTATGAATGACAAATCTGAACACCAGGCTGTATTAGCAGGAAAGGTAAGGAGAGAGGTACCATCTAGAGAGCATTACTGAATATCGTTTCTTCATATAAAAGCTATGAAAACATTTGAAAGAACAGTGGTAGTTTTTAGACACATATTGTGTTTTTAGACACGTATTGTATTGCACTATATAATTAGGTTTCAACCATGAAGAGAAAAAAAACATTCTCCTAAGTGACTTTTGCACTGATATTCCACTAGCTTTCAGGGAAAACTAAGCACCCAACTGACTTACAACAGAATTAATTTCCCTGAATTCATGTACCCGAAACTTAGATGCACAGTGTACAAAAGGTCTTCATGTCTTTCACTGTCAAGTGAGATAAGTAAGCCGCAGATTAAAGGCCTTGTCACCCTTTTAATCTTTGGATGAATCACCCCATACAGATTCTCATTTCTTGCAACTGGTCACAAAGAGTGCAATTTTTGTTAAACTTGGACTAAGGAGCTACTTCTTGGAAGGTTAAAGCTAGTTGAAATACATCGTCCTGCAAAAGATTTTGGGAAATATTAATGCACTGCATAAATCAGAATTAGTTTTTTGGGGGCAGGAGGAGTCCTGAGATAGATCCACCAACAACCAATAACCGCACAAGAACCTTATATATGGAGCTTGATTTTGCTGGAAAACAAACAGTAAAATCAAATGCTATATAACAGAAAAATCCACATACAGCAAACTAGAAATAGAAACATTTGCAAATATCTCTTGCTTGTCTGCTACATCCTTGCACAAAAGGCTTTTTCAGATTTGGCCCTACACCTGCAATCTTTCAGTCACAGTCTGCAATAGTTTGGCACAGTCCTCTCTAGGTCCCAGAAAAAAATAAAAAAATAAAAAATAAATCTGACATTTTTTCAAAGGAAAATATATTTTTTAATGTTCTTCAGAATTATTCAGATTATTTAGAATCAGAATTGTTCAAATTGTCATTAAATGTAGAACTGTCTGATACACAATGAGATAACTAACGTTTTTGGTTAGCCAGAATAATGGTTCTTTAGCTATTATACATCCTCTCCATTTCAGGTAAGGAGTATATAATAATATCTTGTTCTCAACTATTTTGCTGTTTCTGAGAGACACTGCATTCCAACAGGCAGAAAAATGGAAATTTGTGAGAAGGAGGTGCTCCATAAGAATGTGGGTTTAGTTTAATCACACTAAAATATGTGACTTAAAATATGAATGAAGACTGTTTTAAATTGTTTACTTATCCTTCAGTGCAACAAGCCAGAAAACAAATGAAAGTATGATGAAATATAGGGAGTTGCAAACACTGAATGGGACTGTTGAGCTGAATTGCAATGAGGATAGTGATGAACAGTTCAGAAGCTTCTATGTGATCTGGAGTGCTACTGAAACAAAAGATAGCCCCTTAAAGCTTTTCTGCATAGTAACGCTAAAATAATCCTTATGAAGTCACTCCTGATTATTGTGTCTTTTATGTATACAGTATTTAACTTAAAGTCAACTTCAGGAATTTCGGCTCCTTTTTTAAAGACATTACTTTTTTTGCCAGTCATATTATCCTTTAAATTTCCTGTTTGAAGCTGTTTCCTCCATTATTACATATTTATTTATTACACTTTTACAAACAGTTATGGCATGACAATAAGAAATCTTGGTACCACTCACAAGTTCTTTTCAGGTCAGATTGTCATGTTTTATAAAACAAACTCTGTTCATACAACAGGGGTGCTTATTTTATTCATGTATCCATCACTGTCCAACATGGAGACCACTTTTTGCAAATTCATTGTCTTTTCCCGGTTAAAGAATTTGCCATGAGCTTTAACACATTTTTATATTAGTCACATTATGTACTTGAAATTATTTATCAAATCATTTTGATTTAAATATTAAATGAATAATTTTATTCAATTTTCTCCTTTAAAATGAAGTGTTCAGAGTTTAAAATGATTGTTTAGTTAGGGGTTTAAAATGTGTGATATTTTTTCTGATTATTTTCAGAAAAATAGAATATTTACCTACCATATATAATGCAAAAAGAATGTCAGAAGACCTACTAATACAAAAAAATCTGAATGAACAATACCATATGCTTAAACTATGATTTTTAATGGAATTCATAAGAAATTTTCTTAAGTACCCAAGCGCTGTCTGAATTCTTGCAATTAGGTGGACCCTTAGTAACACAAGCCCAATGTTTTAACTGCAAAGATATGTGTTCTTAAAATTAAACAGACCAGTCCCTATTGATCTAGCATTTTTTCAATAGGTATGGTAAAATCATTAGATAAGCAATTTAATAAAAGTATGTATACTAAGTCCTGACACAAAGGGAAGTCTTTCAAAAGAGATGACATTTTCAGTGCTCTATTTATTGCTTATCTAACCCAACCATAGCCTTATTCCTATGCCCATGGGAGACATCTTCACTTATGACTTGGCACAGTGTGAACTTAACAGATGGATAGAAGTGTAAGTAGCCAAAAGCCAGTACTCTATGTACATTTGGGGTGTTTGCTGATGACAGGATTCTCAGACATGAATTTCCAAGCAGCCATCAGTCCTAAAGCTATAACTCTATGTTTAAAACAATACAGCACTACTAATTCAGCTTTGAGATATTTCCATGAAAACAAAACAAAACAAACAAACAAACAAACAAACAAAAACAAACAAACAAAAAACAACTTCCAAGCTATGAAAGGGAAGCTTTTAGTTTGGGTTTTTATTCCTTGGTGTATGTGAGCTTCAACAAGTACGTAAAATGAGTCTTTGAGTACTGCATCCTGTTTGCCCCTGTGAAAAGAAGCAATATCCCTTACAAAATACAGATGAAAGCTGAAGCTGATGAGACAGGTTTGGAAACCAGACCAAGTAGAATGGTGCCATTTCACCGTGAGTAGTTGCATTCATGCTGCAAACAGAGTTTAAATCTATGTCTGCTGAGGACGTCAATGGGACGCTTTTTAACCATCCCATTCAGGCAGGGTAAAGCCAGGCAAAATGAACTGATTACTTCTTGAAGACATTGCAGTAAGTCCAGTTACTCCTCCCAGATCGTTTTGTCTTTGGAGTCAAAGGATCACATACTGGGTCTGATCGGTTTTGTCAAAAAGAGCAGGAGTTTTGTATTATCTTTAAACATCTGTGATAAATATTTGATCTGTGACATTCTGTTTCTAGGGAATACTGCCAACAGGGATGCTAACCAGAAAATCTTTTGATTGTACTCAGAATGCTAAGCATTTTTGGAAGCTGTAGAAAATGGTTGTGCATTTCAGAGCAGCACACTATCTCTATGGAAAGGAATAAAATCACTTGGACAGAGAATATTGTGGCTTTTGTGTCCTATATCGTAATAATGTCCTTGCTTCTAGTACTGTGTAACACTGTCTAATGCACCTATCTTTTCTCTACTCTGGTATAGCAACTTACAAAATATTGCAATAAATACTGTTGGCCATTTAATGCAGATTTTAATAATTAACAGATATCTATACATGCTTTGAGATTCTATCAGTAAAATGCTACTTGATTAGTGTAAAAAGTTAAGTAACTTTAAACTGAAATTTCTATTTTTATTAAATGTGTGTCAACACATATTTTTTATCCACAAGGCGACACAGAAGTAAATCTGGGCCACCATCAATAACAGAATACAGTAGAATTAAATCTTGATTCGTGATATTAAGCTTTCAACATGAAATATGTTAATGAAAATTTAAGAAGCTTTGAAAATCTGAAAATACATATTTTTAATACTGTATATATGTTATTATTTATACATAGTTCTCAGTGAATATTCTTTTACAAATGCCTTTTTATATTACTTTAAATGTATTTGAAAAACCTTGTCTGAAATGTCAGGTTTCTGCTCGTGATACAGTTGAATGTAACCAAGTTATTTGAGTCAAAAATTAAATCACTAGCTGTTTTTATTTTCTTGGTGGCATCTGTATATGTGTTTAATACACAATGACTACCTGCAAATACAGTCAGCCACAGGATTTAACTGATTCTATATTCTATTTTCTAGGTTAAAGGTTGGACCAGATGATCTTAGAGGTCTTTTCAAACCTAAATGGTTCTATGATTCTGTAACAAGACCTACATGAGAGCCCTAGTATTTTTCAGACTTTTACACATATCCAAACTTACTTTCATATGGTCTGGACAAATAGGAGACAGGGACTGCTGAAAATCACCTCACTAGTCTACCAGTGCACTCTGCATGCTGCTCTGCATGCTGCTCTGCTGTGTGATCCCAGCTTGGTTTTGCTATTCCTAAATTTACTGTGAATGCTTTGAGCTTGATCTGTTGCTTGGCTATTAGACAACATTATGCTTGGAAAAAGCAGATCATGGGACCTGGTAGGCATAAGCCCACTCATCAGCTCATCAGCTTGCTCTTATCTCTGTTGCTTGGATCTACATTGAAGAAAATGGGAAAAAAAAGAAAGAAAAAAAAAAAAAAAAAAAAAGAGAGAAATGAGAATCTGACCTTGAAATCTGACCTTGTACACAAGCTTCACTGAGAAAGTTTAATAAGAAGGAAATAGCCTTAATTTTATCTATAGAAAATAGTGTCTGATAAAAATAGGGGTACCAGAACTAGCAAATGAAGAAAGCAGGTAATAAAGAATATCTTAACACAGTTTTAAAAGAGAAATATCATATCTCTAAAAATCTCATTAGGATAAATAATATCTTGTCTCACTTGGGATCATTCTGAGCACATTATATTGAAAATAACTTATTTTTCACTCACTTAAAGGTGAGTGAAAATGCTTCATGATGGAAAGCAGCTTCCTTTTCCAGGAGCCTCCTGGGCATGTGAAGAAATGGTACAGGATGTTCTAGCTCATGTTTTTGGCAAGTTGTTTAACTGCTTTTGCTGAATCACATTTTAAAACCTTGACAGTGACTTAAATGACCATAGATTTAAGCTTTGCTACTGACATACCAAAATGTCACAACTTTGTTCAACAAGGCAGTGATGAGCCAGTTTAAGCAGTGCAATGCACTCTCTGTGTGCATGTAGTCCCTCATCCCTCCTTAATAAGCATGCAGAGTTATATATTTTACAAGACACAGCAAGCTAGGGGAAAAGCACCCCATTAATCTCTCCAGCAACTGAAGTGGTTTGTTTTGTAATGAAATTTTGTTCTCTCCTCCTAGTACAAACTGGTGCCTGTTTCCTATTACTTTTTAGGTTCAATAGAAGAGATCTTTAATAGAAAATTGCCCTTTCACTCTCTGCAGGTCATGCATTCTGCACACAAACACAACCCTGAAATACTTTTCCTGCAGAAAAATACTCAAGAAATAAACAATCTGCTTTAAGTATGTACTTGGCACTTCATTTTCTGTTGGTGATTTTTTTTGTATTTGTCTTGATCGTTATAGGACAAAAAATTATTCATGCAGTATATGCATGAAACTGTTTGGTTCATTATTCACCCTGTTCCTTATTCAAATTGAAAGAGACAGAATAGCCTAAGAGTATTATTCTGTATTGATTTTCATTCTTTCCTACCACAGTAACATTATCAATTGAAAAGCCTGGTCCTCAAAAACAGTAATATCTGTAATTATGGATCTGCTTTGATTTTCAGTGCTTAGGAGCATTTTGTGCATACTCTAGGCCAGTGCAGTGGTCTTTTCCTTTACCTACATATAAATCTGAGTCATGTCACTGTTACCTCAGATAACGGTTAAGCAAATATATTCGTTTAATAATTGAAGTACTGGCATGAATTATATATGTTGATCAGTTTGGGTTCCAGCTACTTTGACATAAAGAAAAATCCCATTTAGTTCATTAATTTGTGATCTCTCACTGGGAACCAGTTACCTGCAGAAGACTTTTGTACAGGCAGACAGAATTACTGCCTTTCTACCAGCTCCACCAGGCCAAGGCTCAATATATATATCTAAATATTTGTTTATTCCTGGTTATGGACCCCACAAAGATTCCCTTTAGGCCATTACAAACCAGAACTTCGCAATAACCTTCTGCCAGTGCTTATTAATGAATACAAAGTGTATAATAATGTATAATAATTACTATATAATAAATGTTTAAGGAGATAAACACTGTTGTTTTTTAAGGAGCTGGCCTTGAAAGGACTGTTTATTGGAACAAATGTTTCTGGAGCAAGATGTAGGACAAAGATGTGAAAACTGTAGCTGATATCATGTATTGGATGGTCTTGAGCTAGAAGCATATAATATTTTAAAAAAAAAAAGAAAATAACACAGTGCAACCTCTTCTGCTAAAGTACAAGCAACAGCAGAAATATTCAAGATTGGCAGGGAGTGCTTAAAGTGGCAGGCCTTTATTACTGGACAGCACTGGTCCATAAATAATAGAATTCATTCTTAAATAAAGGAGAATTTGATTTGACTCTAAGTCTGGGCCACTGTATTTATTGTTTGAGAGAATGCTGGTGCTATGGAGAATTTGTGCAGTGGTCAGAACTTCACAACATTTATAAAATTTACAAATACTTGTCTGGATATTTCTTGACCAAAGGCATCCACTTTTACTGTTCATTTTTCTCTTCTTGGAAATGGTTTGCATGTTCAAGGTATACGCATGTTCAAGGTATATGCATGTTCAAGGTAAGATGTAATTCAGTTTGTCAGCGTCACGGCATGTATAATATACTCTGAGCAACTTGCTCAGAAACCTTTTCTTCTAAACAATTCAGGTGTAGAATTTCAAAGAAATTTCAAGGAAATCAGGATCAGCTGTAGCTCATCGTCTGACCAAAAGCACAATTCTGTTTATAATTATTATTGTTCTTTTGGATAATTAAGCACATTGAAAATGGGCAGAGTTGACAAGATAAACATACTTCTTAATACATCAAAAATAACCAAAATAAGGTTATTAATCATTAATACAATTCTGCATCATTTATAGTATTATAATTATTATTATTTTTTTTTTTCTGTGAAGGTAAAATATGGCTTTATTTCACACTTAGAAGGATTGATTTAAAAATTACCCTTCAATTTTTAAAGGCTTGCAGATAGAGGTTTTTGGCGTGAAATGTAATGGAATTACATTTACTTCATAGTGATAATTCTGGATTAATGTTTTCATTTTTGCAGTGCATAAATGCCTCTGAATTCAAGTTAACTGAAGCTTTGCAGATGATTTACAATGGAACATTAAGAAAGAGGACTCAACTGTCATTCTGGATTAATTAAACCCTAATATAAAGAGAATTAATTTTGTGGATATCCACAATCCTCCTTTTGCTTGGAACTAAAAACAAGAATAAAACCATGAATATGAGATTTTTTTCTCTCAAATGTTCTCCTCTAATCCTGTTTAGTTGCATTAGAATCCCATTAATTCAAATGGAGTCCTCAGCTGTGTATGCATTTGCAGAAAAAGTAGTGGTCAAACCACATTTTGACATATGAAAAACAGATTCCATATGCCTTCAGAGATTTGAGCTAATAAGATTAAATCTTACCGTTTTTAACGTATTTCTGTCACCTTCTAACTTCCCAGTAGGTTTTTGAAATATTTATTTATTTATTTATTTATTTTTTAGATGGAGTGTAAAACAGTATTCCTAAAAATGTGAAAATACAAACTTTTTAACCAAATCCTGTGTAAGACTCTGTCCTCTCATCCACATTGCAATGATGTGTACAATGTAATGTGTTTTGTAGAAATAACCGGTGTGTTAGAATCTTTTTATGTTGTTCCTATAGTAGTTGGATTCTAAAGTAAGTGAATACCCTCAATCCAGAGAGAAACTTTGGAAAAAAGGCCTAGAATGTCCAAGAGAAGAAACTCTTAAAAGCCTTGATATGCTGAAAACAAACAAACAATAACAATGGTAAAAAAGAATTTAGAAGCAAAGTGAAAAAAAAGTCACAGATTTTGAGGTTGCTGAATATTACTCAAGGCCTGAGCCCATCAGGAGCGCTGGGCATCTGAATGGTTCTCTGCACACAGGGATTTTTGTTTTTATTTTTTCCTAAATATGCAAAACTACATTCTCTCTTAATCAATGTGACTGCTGATAGTTGGACACAATTTTGAGCAGTCTTTACCATTCTTTTGGAGATATATCACTGCTCAGACCTAGCTAATTTCAGGTTTATGGAGAAGCTTTCCAGATTAAATAGGAAATACCTACTGTTGGTAGATGGAAGTAAAGTTGATCCTGAACAAGATTAGTCATTATGACAGTTTAGACATATATGCTGCAAGGTAAAATTCAGGCAAGTTTCCCTTTGCCTTGACCCTTGTAACTGCATAACTTTAAAAGCCTTATTTTGTTGAATGTCTTGCACAATGGTTGCTGGTAGAGCAGAAATTATACCTGGAGGCACTACAGATAGAGATGATGACTGGGCTTAAGTAAAGTCATTGGCTCTACACGATGATATAAAAGTTTTCGTGCACTGGTCTGAGAACTACCTCTGCAGTATTTGTTTTAATTGCCATGTAGGCTTTGCAGAAAAACATGTCAAACCAAACCAAACCAAACCAAACCAAACCAAACAAAAACGAACAGTCAAACAAAAAAACCAAGCCAGGATTATTTAAAATGCTGTAAGTATCAGGTCAATAGAACGAGAAAAATAATGCAAAATATGTTCTGCTTTCCCTGAGAACTCCCTAAGGAATTATTTGAGAAGCCTTTTCAGCTTAGCTGGCCATCCAGTACAGAATCCTTGAGTTTGGTTTCCATCATCACCCTGACAAGACGCTGGCTCTAGCTGAGAACTTTCTGACTTGAAATAACAGTAGAAATCAAATCAGCCTAAAAGCATTATAGATTTATAAAACAATAACTCTGCCAAACACTTACAATGCAGTCATGGTATTTGCAAATTCCTTCATGCAGCTAGATGATTAAAAGGAAAACATTTGTTCATACTTAATTTACATTTATTAAAGTGCTAGTGTACTTACTCATCCAAGCAATGGATATATTCAGGACAAATAAGTTAAATTTCAGAAATTAATTACTAAAGTAATTATGATTATTTTTGTAAGTTAATGAACTTCAAGCAAATCTGCACCCAAACTGTATTCTTATTTGTGTCTAAAATTACCTATTTTGAGAAAATTAATAAATTATGACTTTGAGGCGGTAGGGCAAATTCAAATGGATTTATTGTGAATACAGGACAAGTGAACTTTTGAATAACATGCAGTTTATTTGTTAGCTATTAATATCCCAGAAAGGTATTTAAGGTCATATTTAATGTAGTGAAACGTGACCTGGAATGTCATGTAGAAATGTGTTCCTTCATGTTTAAATGTCTTTGCCGCAAAAGGAGCTATGGCTGCTTATTATAAACATGCTGGTTGTGTAATCACCATGGAGGGGTAAGAAACATGTAAGCAAAGTGACAAAGCAGTAACAAAATAAATGCATATAAATTACTTAAAAAGAAGAAAAAATTGGTCTTGATCCATACCTGTGCAATGTGTTTTATTCTTACTGTAAACTGGGATTTAAGTTCACTGATTCCTTTGACTTCCATATATTTCCCCTCCATATTATAGATTTTAAGCCAGACAGTACAGATGAACTCCGATATCTTGTACTGATCTAAACTCTTTCTATGTTCAGTTTATATAAATCTCATAACGGGGAATGTAGGTACATGCTTGGGCTCTCTCCTTTTAGTATTCCCTGGTGCTCATAACAGTCACCACTTTTGTGAATAAACATTATGATGGAAGATACGAGCCCAGGAACCACCACATTTCCATTCCCAGAGGAACGTACAGAAGCAGTGCTTTACAAGGAAGGCACTTGAAGGCTTAGTACTTTACTGTATTGTTGACAAAGAGTAACAGATCAATGAGCCTTCCTCCTGAAATACAACACAAGTTTCTCATATATGCAATACTTTCAATATCACAAATCACCTGATCCTACAGTGGTATTGTTGTGGTTAACCTAGCAGGCAGCTAAGCACCACACAGCTGTTTGGTCATCCTCCCTCAGGCACCCCTCTCCAGTGGGATGAGGGAGAGAATTGAGCAGGAAAAAAAAAAAGTAAAAGCTTGTGGGTTGAGATAAAGACAGTTTAATAGGACAGAAAACGAAGATAAATAATAATAATGATAAGAGTAATAATAATATGTACAAAACAAGTGATGCACAATGCAAATGCTCACCACTCACTGACCGATGCCGAGCCTGTTCCCAAGCAGTGCTCCCGCCACCCCTCCCATCCCCAGCCAGCCACCCCATATTAATTGTTCACCATGATGCCCTATGGTGTGGGACATCCCTCTGGCCAGTCTGGGTCAGCTGTCCTGGTGCTGTCCCCTCCCAGCTCCTTGTGCACTCTCAGCCTACTCACTGGCAGGGTGGTGTGAGAAGCTGGAAAGTCTGACTTTTGTAAGCACTGCTCTGCAACAACTAAAGCAAAAGTGTGTTGTCAGCATTATTTCTAAATCCAAAATGCAGAACCATATCAGCTACTAGGAGGCAAATTAACTCTATCCCAGCCCAAACCAGGACAGGTATGTATGGCAGACAGTGGAATCTCAGAAGAGTTACAGACATCAACAAATTACTTTGTACTTCATCATATTATTATTTGCTATTTATATACATCAATATACGAGTACATTGTTCTGTCAGTTAAGTGACAATCTAAACAAGTAGTTTGTACTTTGCTGGGGGTGAACAACAGAGGGGCTCTACAACACAAAGCCTCCAATTGCCATATGTAAGACAAAGACTTGTTTACAATATCCGTATCATTTAACATCTCATACAGGTCAGGTGTTCAGCCTGTAGCTCCCTTCTCTTGTATCAGCTAGATTTGCCAACCATTCACAATCTAATGATATATTTGCCTGCAGAAAATTGTTCAGCTGTTACATGGCATGGCTGCATGAAACAGCAGCAAGTGGTGGTGAGTTTTGGTAAACAAGGTAGATGAAACCTAGAGTTGAAGCTCTATGGAAATTTTATAGCTTTGCTTAGAATTGTAGCTAAGTGAATTACATTACGTAAGATGAAAGAATGGTAGAAATGATGTAGACCAAGGGTCACATCACCCCTGTATTATGTCTGCAACAATGACCTCTGACAGTTCTCATAATGTGACCACAATAGGGACCAAGTTCTCCTACCCTATAAGCAGTTCCCTATTCATCACCATAAAGAAGCCAGATGATACGTCTCTCTGGACTGAAAATTTCAGCCAAAAGAATTAATCACTATTGCAGCATAAATATCATGACAGATATCAATACCATGTGTTGCTGTTAGTTTTATGCTTGATCCCTTTGTAATTGTGCAGCACTGCAGCAGAATAAGAAGGAAAGATTTGCAGAATAACTTCACCTTGCATTCTAGCAGGCTGGGCCAGCTTTCTGTTACTATTTTAGAGATGAGTCTTTTCTGCAAATTCTTTGCAAGTAGATTTAACTAGAGACAGCTTTTGAATAAATAAATAAATAAATAAAACTAAATTAAAACACAATTATTTCAGATTGCTGAAACGACTAAGAATTCCAAAAAGTGCTTTCAGTCTTTCAGTTTTAGTTACACAGTGAACTTGGCAAATTACAACATGACTGACTGAATTATACTGAATTATACTATATGACAGCACTGAATTATACTGTCCAACTTTTGCTGTAACAAGCAAAAGATACCAGATGACTGCAATGGTTAGTGTTGATATAGACACATAATCAGTACAATAAACCTAAAGCAGCTTCCATCTTAAAGGTAGGTTAGTGGTTTATTGGAATGGGTTGCCCAGGGAGGGGATGGAGTCACCATCCCTGGGACTGTTTAAGGAAAGGTTGGACATGGCGCTTAGGGACATAGTTTAGTGGTAGGTTTTTAGGTAGAAATTGGTGGTAGGGGGATGCTTGGACCAGACGATCTTGCAGGTCTTTTCCAATCTTAATTATTCTGTGATTCTACGCTTTATTTTATTTTATTTTTTCTTAAAGCTTGGATCAAACAGATCTGAGTGTGACCACATTGTTTGCATGAAAGGAGATTATGGCTCATCACTTCTTCCTTCCTGATCTGTAATAACAAAAAAGGGTTTGTGTGAAAAGCCAAACATTTCTGGGAATTTACTGTATGCTTACCAGAGACACCCAACAAGAGGGAGGGAAGAAGGGGAAGGAAGGAAGGAAGGAAGGAAGGAAGGAAGGAAGGAAAGAAGGAAGGAAGGAAGGAAGGAAGGAAGGAAGGAAGGAAGGAAGGAA
>CM021769.1:41257767-41288473 GCA_011076525.1 Nettapus auritus
GAAGGAAGGAAGGAAGGAAGGAAGGAAGGAAGGAAGGAAGGAAGGAAGGAAGGAAGGAAGGAAATAATTTGGTTACTTCTGCAAAACAAACAAACAAAAACAACAGCATTCAAAATCATAGTTTCCACTAAGCACCTTAAAGTGTATATGTGTATATGTACATAGATATGCTTTCAACTATATGAATCATTCCATAATACCTCATGATTACATTTTTCTAAAATAATTAAAGATGCACAAATGTTATTCTGTGGCCTAGTTCATACATTTTATCTGTTTTAGAAAAATCTCTCAAAATGTGTAATCCCTGAGGGCTTTTTTAAGCCAAGTTTCTTGGAATAAGAGGAAGACATGTAACTTTCTAACTAGCTCATTTTGGCTCAGTTTTTCTGAGACAGATGTTACAAATGATGGGACTTGTCTGTTCTGGGCCTCAGTGTAGAAATTATTCACCACAGCAGACACAGTCTTTCTATTTTACTGCCAGTTATGAGCTTGTGAGTAACACCCCGCAGTGCCCTGATTAGTTTTTGTTTTCACTCCCTCCTGATTATTGGTAGGACTGGAACAGAATGATAAGGATATTCTTCCTGATAAATCTGATTTTGAGAGACAGCTCTCTTTCAATTTCTTTGTTCACTTGGTTTTGTTAAATTAATCTAGCTATTAGCTCTATCAGTCCTTTAAAAATAATTAAAGAACTCAACTGTCTCTCCCCTTGTACTCTTTAGGATAGCATATTTCTTACAGACCTGCTGTAACACTACCTTGACTGAGGTCTGAAATACATGGGACAAACTTAGGGTTACCAAAGGAGCTATTAATACTTATAATTAGATATCACTTCCCTTTCTGTTCACCTTGTATAATCTCTTTCGAGTGTGGGATATTTTCTAAGGATTTTTTCTTCCCTTTTTAATGGGAATGCCAAAGATTTGTTGTTGCTTGGTTTTGTTTGTTTTGTATGTTTGTTTTGTTGTTATTATGTTTTTTTTTGTTTGTTTGCTTGTTTGTTTGTTTGGTGTCATGTTTCTACTGAAGCCTATGTCATATTTTCAATAAGAATATACTGTATATATACAACCACTTTCCTCTGAGGCCATCATCATTCTTCATAGTCTATTTGTGATTATATACAAATGTGTAATAGTTTAAAAGTCATTAACAAATATGATCTTGAAAATGGCCTTTTGACAGTGGGCAGAAGGGTGGAGAGGGGTGGGAGAGAGAAATTATTTTTCCAATTTAATGATAGTGATTTTAATTTGCGTAAGATTATACAGAAAATATGTGACAGGGCCAATGGCTGAGCTTGTGGACACAATTCTCGTCCCATCTAAGTCATCTAATTTTAATTCATTTAATTTACTGCAATAGGTCTTCAGCCCAAGTCTCCTCACTGCTGATATCACGGCTTAATTACAAGGCAACTCAGTGAACTACTTTGTGATGATGTTCCAATATTTTTGCTAAATTAGAAGAATTCCTTATCATGTGCTAATAACATTAAAAAAAACACCAACCAAACAAAAAAACAACCCAGCAACACAGCAACACCCTGATGCTTATTATAATAAACCATATTGCCATGTTGGTGCTCTACCACCTGCACAAACAAGATATTCAGGATGAGGTTCCTACAAGCACTGAGTTTATTCTGAAATCTGTACCAGTTCAACTCAAAATGATCTTTCTTCAAAAATGATTCCATATATCAGTGATGCCTAGTTGATTTACATTATCAGATACTTAGACTATCCTACTACTACTACGGTAACACAGAAATGAAAATGCTGCATGGTTCATGGTAAACATTTTTATTTGTATCCAGTACAAGCTTCCGGGCCTGCAAAGATGTAAACAGGAGTAATCAGTTAACTGCAAAAACAAATACTATATATATCACTACTAGCAAAACCAAAAAGTAAAAATTGTTCTAATTGTTTTAATTTTCTATAGCTCAGTCTTCCTTTTAAATGGCCAAAGCAGATAAAATTGTGTTATTAGCAATTCTGACATCTCTGCTTGGAATTGCTAGGACATTTGCTAGGACATTGTAGGACATTTATTTTCATGTCATTTTGATGCAGCACAGGGAGCCTGTCAGTAGTGGGTCTATAGCATTTGGTCTCGAATCCATCAAATGATGTCCTGTAGAAGCACAGCCATCACTATTAAATAAATTATTATATTTAAAATCACAGGCTTGTTTGTGATATTGGAAAGTGTGGGTGGAAAAGAGAAAGATAAAAGTTATGTGCCAAAGCATTTAAAGTTAAAAAAATAAAAAAAATAAAAATAAAAAGAATCTGAAACAATTTCATTAGCCTCTCCTCTCCCCACCCACAAAAAAATCCTTTTTGAGTGACAATCATTTTTTTCTTTTCCAAACTGAGCTGAGCTGTGATACATTCTGAGAAGATGAATTTTATACTGGTTATAATCATTCATCATACTCTGCTGTAAGACAGGATGTTGGTATTCTTGTGTAACTTTCTTGGTTCATTTAGCTAGATCATTAAAATCTGATAAAAAGACTTCTTTCTGGAGGCCTTACTCTGGGGAATATCAGCATGCCCTGACGACCTACAGTAGAATGGACACTGTTAGCATCTATAAAAACGGATTATCCAAATAAGTCTCTTGTTCAGAAAATATCCAGATTTTGTGTAGCAGCAGCTCCACCTTTTCGTTTAAGGCTTAAAAAAAAATAAAAAATGATTTTGTTATTGTATTTTGCAGAAAAGATTTTTTTTCATTCTTCGTATAACATTCTTGGGTGGCTGAGAACACATTAGTAAGTATCAAATGTAATATATAAAAGATGCTTTTCATCAGTGTTTCTGTCTTTGAATGGCTGTGCTGCAATTTGCTTTATTTTAACCATGGAAAAAAGCTGCAGTGTATACAAGCACTCTTCATGTTTATTTCCATTCTGGTTTGATAAACACTGATTAAGAACAAAAATTAGCTCTAAAATCCCAACTATTTAAAAGACTGGTGGGAAATAGGCTAAACAAATAGGTTCCTTATTTTCCCTAGCAACCGTCATGCACAGTAATAAATGTCACAATGGTTTTAAAAAAGGATGGCTCGTGTTTAGGTTTAGTTATCAAAATCCACAGCATATAGGCTGACAGCTTTTGAAATACATAAACTGTTTCTGTCCTTTTTGTTTCCATAGCAACTGAGTGCTCAAAGCTTTAGTTTTGCACATGAGGAAGAAAACAAAACAAAACAAAACAAACAAACAAACAAAAAACACAAACAAACAAACAAAAAAACACTCTCTCAGCAAGATCTGGAATTGTCTGGAACAAAAGAAGAATGGAATGGGGGGAATGGCAAATGAAGCAACTGTAATACAAAACCTAGCACAAAGCTTTTCTTTCTTTCTTTTGATTTTATACTTGTTTTTTTTTTTTTTTTTTTTTTCTTGAGTTGGTGGGTGCATTGCCTTGGACATTTACCTAATCAAAGGCTAGATTCTTTCATTGTGCAGTGCTTTTAGAAAGTAAACCCCTCACAGTGACATTTATTTAGATGATCACTCTGTTCACCTTGAAATGGCATTTCATTACAAACACAATCATATTAGATACCCTATTTCTTCTTGCATTACAGCATATTGCTATTCATGAGTATATTATTAAGAGCCTGTCACTGTTTTTAGGTTTGCTTTGTTTTGCTGAAAAACCTGTTTTAAAGAGGAATGCTGTTTGCTTCAAAATATTTTGGTAAGATTTGCCATGAGGGAGAATATTTTACCGAACTGAAAGAGATATTCATGCATATGTGGAAGTATATTTATTTAAGTTGCAAAACATTCAGTGGAAACAAAATTAAAACAGAAACAAGAGTGCACTGAGAGTTACAGAAGGTACTCCCTGGCTAATATACATTAGAGTAGAAATGTGCTGTTGTTTAGAAGAGGACTAGGGTTTCCAAACATATTCAGTTTTGCCATTTTTTTTCCATGGAAAAATGAAAGATAAAGATAAGAGAATAACCCTGGTCAATTCATCCCTAACAAACAGAACTATCAATGCACATTCAAAAAATGGAAAGACTTTGTTGCTTTCAGATATCAAGGGAAATAGACTTCATGTTTTCCTGGTTTGAAAATAAGCATATTTTGTCACTGTTATACTTGCTGATACTACTGCTATATAAAATGGGCAAACAGTAAATGCAGAGTAGGACTAGTTTGGGCATGCTATTCTGTATCATTTCTATTACAAAATGAACTTGCATGTAATAATCTTTCTCTCATCTCTGACAAGAAGAGCAACGGTTTACAATTCATTGTGAAATGACATTATACTTATTTCCAACTGAGCTGTTCTAGATTTCCATTAGACAAAACAAAAGGCCTTAAAGACAAGTAAAAAGCAATTTTTAGTTCCAAAGGTTTTACTTGTCCAAAACACAGTCTCAAGATCAACAACTAAACTTGAAATGGGTGCATATAACATTGCATGTGGTGTTAATATATGAAAAGTAAATTAAAATAAGCTAGAGTAAGTTCTCCTCCAAATTTTAACATAGTTTTATCAAGAAGGGATAGTAACTTTAATGCATAATGACCTGATTAACCAAAATAGCTTCTAAAGATCCATTCCAGTCTACTTAATAAATAATAAACTATATAAAACAGTGTATGAATGAATACAGCCTGGAATGGCTTCTTCATGTCTGTTTTGCTTTAGTAGATAAATACATAAAACATTTATTTATTTCTTTATTTAAAAGCTGCAAAAATATACTGTCTCAGTAGACAATGAAGAATTCCTGTAGGATACATAATATGTGCTCTTAAAGGACAGAGAGCTTGCTGAAGTTCCCACTGCTCTGTCTTTGAATGAACCACTCATGCTTTTGAGTATGAGTAACCATTATATATATATATGTATAGTAACAATCTGTAGATATGCCTTAGTGATAAATTTCATTCTTCAGTCCAATTTATTCTAGTGTTATGATTAGTACATGTAATATTTCATTTAGCTCCTCATGTAAGGTGCAACCACTTGCATTATAAGTCTTATTTTTATCTCCTCACAGGGCTTCTGTTCCAGGCCTTTCACCAGCTTCCTAGACCTTCTTTGTACAGGCTCAAGGGCCTTGATGTCTTTCTTGTAGTGAGGGGCCCCAAACTGAAAACAGTACTTGAGGTGTAGCCTAACCAGAGCCAAGTACAGAGGGACGATCACCTCCCTGGTCCTGCTGGATACACCATTCCTGATACCAGCCAGGATGACATTGGCCTACTTGGCCAGCTGGGCACATGGCCAGCTCATGTTCAGAATGTATATCTGTGGGTTTTTTTTTGTTTGTTTGTTTTGTTTTGTTTTTGTTTGTTTTGTTGTTTTTTTGTTGCTGTTGTTTGTTTGAATCACTGGCAAAATGGAATTATGTTCTTATTCTTTTCCAATTGGAGAAGATAGTTAGATCAACTTTATTCTTTTTTGGATCCACAAATTCTTCCAGAACTTCACAATAATACATAAATGGAAGGATCTGGGAGGAGTTCAAGACAGAGATTCTTCCACACATTTTCTAGTGTAGGATTAACCCCACAGCTGAAGCACTTTAAGAACATGGAAATCATTGAGGTAGCTTAATTTTGAAGAAGTAAACTGATCAAACCACACTTAACAATCTTGCTGCTCTGCATGTGCTCACTACAGGAAAGACATTGAGGCCCTAGAGAGTGTCCAGAGAAGGGCTACGAAGGAGGGTCTGGAACACAAGTCCTATGAGGAGCAGCTGAGGGAACTGAGGTTGTTTAGCCTGGAGGAGGCTCAGGGGAGACCTTATTGCTCTCTACAACTACCTGAAAGGAAGGTGTGGAAAGCTGGAGGTCAGTCTCTTCTGGCAGATAACTAGGAACAGAACTAGAGGGAATGGGCTCAATTTGCCAGGGGATGTTCAGGTTGGAAATTAGGATAAATTTCTTCTCAGAAAAAATAGTTAAGCATTGGAATGGGTTTCCCAGGGAGCTGTTGGAGTCACCATCCCTGGGGGTGTTTAAGGAAAGGCTGGATGTGGTGCTTAGTTTAGTGGATGACAGTGGTAGTAGGGTGATGGTTAGACCAGATGATCTTGGAGATCTTTTTGGTGGTAGGGGGATGGTTGGACCAGATGATCTTGGTGGTCTTTTCCAACCTTAATGATTCTGTGATTCTGTGTATATTACCATAGAACATAATGATACGTGAACATGGCTCAGTGTCAGAACTGACTGCTTTTTTAACAGAATAATTTTTTGCCTCTATAAAACTTTTTTGCTATGTTCATAGAATACAAATAATAACAAACAAAGGGACAGGGACAAAAATATATGTCCCAGTTAAATAATTATTTCCTGTCTATATTCTTTATGATAGCACTTCTTTTCTGAAGCTATTATGGAAATTATGATGTGCTTTGAAGGAGAAATAAAGCACCTTTGACCATAATACAATTAGTGTTGTACTGCTACAGTATCAAATTATGAAAGAGAATAAATATATGTTCAATATATAAACAATCTAAACTGAAATGTAACTGGTTTACCATCAATAATATAATCCTTCCTAAAGGGACAAATTTTTTCAGTCTTGTTGTACAAACTGGGCTGGAAGATATGTCACAATAGGAAGCTGGTTATACTTACCAGGACTTTACTTTTGCCACCAGAATCATTATTTTATGATTTGTCTATACTATCAATAAACATTTTTACTTTGGTTGTGAAACAGGTAAATCACTCTGAATCTTTATTATTATTGCCTGTCACTTACTGAAGCCTGTTATTAATTTAAAGCTAGGAAATAATTTGAATACACTGTATGGTTTTATGTCACTTAAAATCATGTGGCCTTTTTAGTATTTTATTATTGACACAATTTCATGGAAATATCTCAGTTATTTCTCTTTTCTTACTACTATTTAATGCATTTTTAACCACACTGCAGACATAAAGGAAATGCTTCTTTTAATTTCAGTTTGCATTTCAGACTATTTTCTACTTGTTTCACACTTCAAACAAAACTCTAGGTTTATTTAATGGAAGAATTCAAAGCACAAAATTGCCCTGCTCTTGTTAAATCCAGTGACTCTGACCACAAGATGTCTTGAAACAGCAAGCTATATAAATGCTAATAAATGACCACTGAAGAAATGTAGTAAAAAAATGAAACACAGACATGAACAAAAATAAGGAAACTAGCTTAATCCCTCCCCAGTCTCCCTCCTGATACAAATTTATTTTCTACATAGAACCTATCTATAAATCACACACAAACAAACAAACAAAAAACAACAACAACAAAAAAATAGAACCAATTTTTAGCTTTCTATACCAGCTTGAAATAGCCTTATACTCTTATTTTCCTCTCTTTTTAAATTATTTTTGTGACCTTTTCCCAATGTCATTTATCAGATTTTCAGTAGCTGCTCTGCAGTCTTTGTTAGATGTTCTTAGGTCTGGAATTTAAACCAGTCAGAGCATAACAGCATGTCTATGTTCTCATGGTTATATTGTATTGGGATATTTTTAAGGGTCTCTATGCATATAAGAAGATTAAGAATACAAAAATTTAATGTTGGTACACTTCTTAAGCATGGACAAATTAGTATGTGTACAGCATCTTCATTTTTAAGTTCTTGCTGACCATGGGACCTCTGCAACCACAGAATAGAATAAAAAAGTCACAAGTCAGCATCAAGAAGTGAAGGAACAACTGGAGGGTGGATTTTCATTCTTAGTCAGGGACAATTGAATGTTTTCTCACTGTTTGAGACAAGAAGTGTGAATTAGGTGACAGAACTGAGGGTACAAGGAAATGGAGGACAATGAAGTGTGTATAATATAAAAATTACACTCTATGTAACTAATAATAACAATAACGATAATAATAATAATAATGATAATAAATATAATGATAATAATAAAGATGTATGTGCTACCAAGGTTAAGGGATCTCCAAATCAGAAGAAATATGTAGGCAAATTTACATTTTTCTGTATTCATACTCATGCATCTGTTTTGAAGTTCATTCTGAAATATGCAAATGTATATCTATAAATGCAAATGCAAAATTAATGATATGAAATTATCATGAAATAGAATAGAATGATGGTGCTATTTCAAATGCTAGGATTCAAGATTTCACTTATACTACTGGAATCCATTAAATCAAGCATACTGCATAACAAGCACACTTAATTGCCACTCACAAAAATTTCTGCCAGAATGCAAAGGTGTCATTTACGGTAAACAAGACTACCAGGAGCTCTGGTTCACAGCAGTGTAAACCAAAGAATAAAATTGCAAAGCTAAATGCCACTAAACCTTTATGGGTAAATTGAACATCACAGGAAAGACCATTGTTCACTTATAAAATAGTATTTTACTTTTCATTCAAGTTTTCTCTACTTGCATGTTTGAATAAAATAGTATTTTACTTTTCATTCAAGTTTTCTCTACTTGCATGTTTGACACTAACATTTAAGTATAATAGAGTAGGAAAAAAAAAAAAAAAAAGATCAGCTGGCAATAAAAGTAAAGCAATAGCATATTTCACAGTTTTAGATTTCTACAGCAAATGGCACAAAGGAAAACAGAATAAAATTTGTCTTTTGCCCCATAAACATAGAATGACTGAGTCATCTAGTCCAACTCCTGCTACAGCCGGATCACCTAGAGCACATTGCCCAGCCATGTCCTGGACCATGTCTGGACCATGACTTTTCTAGTATCTCCAGAAACAGAAATTCCACAACCTGTATTGGCAGCCTTTCCCAGTGGTCAAAATTAGTGAACCAATGAGCCTTTTAAATTGTGATTGAAAGACAGTGCTGGATGCATTCAAGGGCCTAAACAGAAAAGTCACTTGTATTAATTTCCTATCTCCTATTTATTCATTTGTTTGTTTTGTTTATTTATTTTTCTGTGTTTATGTTTGTTTGTTTGTTTAGACAGCTCTCATGAATACAGATCCACTCAGTAGGGGGTCACATAAACAATGTTTTTCTGTGTGCTTCCTTTTCTCTAATGAAGATTTTCAATCAACATTCAGCCCCTATTATGTTAGATTAGTATATCGAAAGAGAGCCAGAGGAGTTTATTGTAAAATTGCTTCCCAGGTTTCACTTAAAGAGATCACTAAGAGTCAACTATGCATGAATGCTTATACACAGCAGTCTCTAAGATGACTGTAAATAAGCATTCTTGGAAAAGGGAGTGCTGCTCTTCAGGAATATGCAACAGCAGTGGTCTTAGTCTGATATGAATGATATAATTTCACTACGTGTGTCTTGGCTTTGGCTAGCATTTTTATTTTTATTTTTAATTGAGAGGCTAATGTGATGCTGTGTTTTGGATTTTTGATGAAAATAGTGGTGATAACACACAAATGCTTTTAGTTGATGCAGTGTTTGCATGGAGTCTTGGACTTTTCTGCTCCTTGTGATGCCATGCCAGCAAGGAGGTTGGCAGTACACAAGAAGCTGGGAGGAGACACAGTCAGGACAGCTGACCTAGGCTGATCAAAGAGATATTCCCTACCATGTGGCATCATGCTCAGCAATAAAAGCTGGGGTAAGAAGGAGGAAGGGGGAAACATGTTGGCTTCCCAAGGAACAGTTATGTGTGATGAGCCCTGCCTTCCTGGGAGAACCTGAACACCTGTTTGCTGATGGGAAGTAGAGAATGAATTCCTTGTTTCACTTTGCTTGTGCACATGGATTTTGCTTTAGTTAGTAAATTGTCTTTATCTGAATCCATGAGTTCTTGCAATTTTACATTTCCTATTCTCTTCCCCTTCCCCTCTGGGGAGAGTAAGCGGCTGTGTGGTACTTAGCTGCCTGCCAGGTTTAAACCAGAACAATGTGAATGTGATTAATTTATTGAATTATAAGAGTCACACCTAAGAGATTTTCTAAATTTTCTACAATCTTGTTTAACTGGGGGGGGCGGGCCGCGGGTAAATTTAAGGGCTTCTGTAAGAAGAGATATAAAATAACATGGTAGGCAGTAGATTTTAGAAACACTGAGAATGCATAACTGCAGTTTTATTCCTTGCCTTCTACATATGAAAATTGAAATGGAATTGTTTTCTACCCTGCCTAGGTTTGAACAGGTGGATTTACAAGCAGATTTTCATTTTCAGTCAGCACGAGAGAACTGGAAAAAAAGCGAGGAGGGATGGATAGCTAGTTTATCCTTGTAAAAAATAGAGAAGCTGTATTTGTTGAGAGAGTACACTGTTAAGAATCACAGAGAGACTATGCCCTCAATTTCACTGCACTATACCAGTGTTCATTCAACTGATGAAGTTCTCAACTCAAAGGGCAGCATACACTTTGTTCTAAGTTCCTGCTGGAATGGAAAAGCTGACAGGGGGAAACTTGCACAAAGGATATTGTGCTGTTAAAGTTTGTTCAAAGTGACAGTTGTCAGACCTCTTTGAAACAAAATTGAAAAGGAAAAACCAATTTTCTTTGAGGACAAAGTTCAGCTCATTTGGTGTGCTGTACCTGTCTAATTTGCTTCCCTGCAAAAGAAATTTTGACTAGGTCTATTTGAAAACGTAGTTTATGCTAGTACAGGCATAGCTCATAATATTTCATTCCAGTTTGAATAATATTTATATAAAGTTAATAAAAAATGAATTTATTCTGTTTAAAAGAATCATAAATGCTACATTTTCCTAAAAGGGTTCGACTTCTGTCATTTGTCCTACCAAACATAATTTTTATGTCATTGTTTTCAATTGAGAACATAATTTTTAATGTTTTCTTTATTTATATTTTAGCAATTGCTAAATAATGAAAGTTGATATGCTTCAGAAGTGATTTGCACTGCTAGAAAATTTAAGCTCTTTTGGGAAGATTTAAGTATCTAATTTTGATAAGCAGTAAATCCAAGTGTCCTACATATTCTGAAATATTTTCCAATATGCATTAATTTCACTCTGGATAATAATAAAATATAAATACACAATTTATAAACTATAGACTACACTTTTTATTAACTATAAAATTCAGTAGTGTTTATAATTATAGAAATATAAGATATTAATAACACCTGATGCTTTATGGCAAGATTGAATGTGTGGATACAGAATACTTGGATGTATTCAAAAACTTGAAATGTGTCATCATTATGTTTCAGAGTGGGTTAGAAGAATTGGCTTACTGTAACAGTCTGCAGGATATTTTATGTTTCTCTCTGTTTTTCATGTTTTTTTTTCATGTCCTGGTGAGGTACTAGCAAACATTTTGGAGATAAAATGGTAGATAAGAGCTAAAGATTAGATTCTTGACTATATCATTTAAAAAAATATATATATATATATTTTTAAATAAAAACTAGGATGAGGGTACTTTGATAAATATGCAGTAATAGAGGCATGTCACTCGGTATATATAATAGATACATTTCAAGAATCTAGTCCTTAAAAAATAAGCAAGTTGGTCATAAAGTGCTAACTAAACAAATATGTTTGGATGTGTCCTGGTTTCAGTTAGGACAGTTTCCTCCTAGTAGCTGGTGGAATGCTGTGTTTTGGATTAGGATGGGAAGAATGCTGATAACATGCCGATGTTTTGGTTGTTGCAGAGCAGTGCGTGTACCAAGCCAAGGACTTTTCAGCTCCTTGCTCTGTCCTGCCAGCAGGCAGGCTCGGGGTACAGCAAGAGCTGGGAGGGGACAGACCCAGGACAGCTGACCCAAACTGGCCAAAGGAGTATTCCATACCATCTGACGTCATGCTAAACAATATATAGGGGTAGCTAGCCGGGCTGGGGGGGCCGGCTGCTCGGGATAGACTGGGCATCGGTCAGCGGGTGGTGAGCAATTGCATTGTGCATCACTTGTTTCATATACACTATTATTATTATTATTGTTATTATTGTTATTATTATTATTATTATTGTTTCCTATCTTAATAAACTGTCTCTATCTCAACTCTCGTTTCACTTTTCCGTTTCTCTCCCCCATCCCAGAGAGTGAGGGGGGAGGGTGAGCGAACGGCTGTGTGGTGTTTAGCTGCCGGCCGGGTTAAACCACAACAGGATGTTCACAGTGTGTGCAACACATATATTGGCAGCAGGATCACAGACAGAACAAAATTGTATAAGATAGCTAAACTCTCTTGGGTGAAAAGCTGCATTCAGAAACGGTGGTCATTCAGAAGTAGGAATAAGTAACTTTTACATGCCATCAGCTTTCAAAACAACTGTTTTCCTTCAGTGATGGAAGACAGTTTCCATAATTGTTGCCTAAGGAATTCTTCTGTTTTGTTGTCACTATTAGGAGAGAAAATTATTCCATTTAGGGGGTGATGATGCATCCTGGAGGGACAACAAAATGCACATATGCATCCAGATGTCTCAGGATGTTGGAGGGACATGCACTGTGGGGGAGGGACATGCACTGTGGGGGAGGACCATGCTGAGTCATGTGTGTTGCCTGCCAAACACATTTTATTTTATGCATATATTATACGTAAACTTGATTTTGTAACATGCTGCTGGGAGCTAAGAATTTCCCCCCTCACACACCCCAACAAACTTTTTTTTAACCTTGGCTATTCCCAAACTAACCATATTATTTTCTGCCAGAAGCAGAAAATAGCATTAGGCTCAACCTCTTTCCAGTGGGTGAGTCCTGGCCAGTTGACATAATGGTTTACATTACTGCAAAAATGTCAACAGACTGGTGTAACAGCAAAGAGGTTAAGCTTCTGTTTAGTTTGCAAATTGGCAAACAGATGAAAATCACTGGTATTTCAATTATTGGTGAACCAATGGCCTCTTCTGGATATGAAAGAAACTGAAATGTGTTCAGTCTTGGGAAACTCAACAGTATTATAACATCTGCTTTGAATTCATACTTGTTTGACAGGATTGATAGAAATAAAGTTCAGAAAATATCAACGTACTATGATTATGTCACTACAGTCTTGTGGATAGTCACAAGGTTGGAAAAAAATAATTCTATTTCAATAGCAGAAAAAAAAATCTGCCTGTTAGAAACAACATATATTTTAGAGATAAATGATACATGGTATGTACATTTATACTGGTCCACTTGGAAGAGATGCATTTTTGTAGCATACTTTGAGCAGTTAAATTTCAGGTAATCTCTGTGTATCTCTGTGACACCCTGGAAGTAAAAAAAAAAAAAAAAAAAAAAAAAAAAACATTTTAATAAAAGTGTATAAGAGATACGTGAATTTAGTGAACTGTAAGTCACAAAGTCACAAATACTTTTAAAAATAATAAATGTTGATTTGCAAGAAGCTTTTGTATATGGACACAAAACAAGAAGCCCTGTGCATTTATAATCACTTGAACTACATTTGTCTACCATGGGAAGATCTACATCTTGTCTAAATCTCTGAGATTGGGTCACTAAAGGGCCCTTCTTACATCTTGTGATGAACAGGGCTACTGTCCAGTGATTTTTCATGGACAGGGGAAGCTTGTTTATTGTTTTGTAAGGATCAAAAGCATTGGCAACATTTATACCCAGTTGGATCACACACTTCCTGGTGTTCCAGAAAGTAAAGCTATGATGCCTGGCTTGCTTCACAAATACTCTTGGCAGGCAGCTAATAACATCACAAATCTTTCACAGATACATAAAGAAAGAAGCAGAAGCTACATATAAACAGTATCATTAGATTCCAAACTCCAAAGCTTGACAAACTTACCTAACTTGTAATCAGTACATTTTCTTGCTTGATCTGCAAATTTTTTTTATGGTTCATGCTTGAAAAATAAACAAATGCAACTGCTGAACAATTCTTTGATAAGATAGTTATACTGACATGGTTTTAACTAACAGACACTGCTAGGGCGTTGCTCCATTCATGCTTATATTTTAAATATGAATTTGTTTATCTGCAGGTCAGCTAAGAGGTAGTCTTGTCAGAGAGTGGATGTCATTGGGCTATGATGTGATGGAGCTGAAGTTGGCATGCTTTAGAATAAAGGAGGGAAATGGCCTAGGAAGACAAAGACAGTCTAGGCATTCCTGTGGCACTTCCAGATGTCACAAAAACTGCTGATTTGACAATAGATTAGAAAAGATCAGGTATGTTTGCATTTGTAGGTGATTATGTCAACAAGGCACAAGGAAGGATGAGGATGAAATTAATACATATATATTTTTATACATATAAACATAATAAATAAATAAATAAATGTTTTACATTTTCATTAAACCTTGAACACCAACAAACCACCAGTGGTTTACTTTTTTGGGGAGGTGCCAGGGGAGTAATTATATTTTTCAGTCTTCATAAAATAGTCATTTATAGGTAAATTTTTTATCACCCTCAAGAATGAATTATATCACCTAAGGGCATAAGTTAAGTTTTATGTATGTTAAGCACATTAATATTTTGCAATTAAGCTTTAATGTGTTTTTATCTTTTTCATTTTTCACACATGATTAACAACCTGCTTGAATTTCAGTTTTCTCTGAGCTGCTCTCCCAGGTTTAAAATCTAAGCTCTTTTCTGCAATGTTTTCTTTATTAGCAGAGTTTAATTCATTTTCCATCTTACAATTTCTGTTTAAGCATGAGATCAGTCATTCAGAATGACATTTTTCAAAAAATTACAAGTATTAGTTAATGAATGGGACAAATCTATAGCCATGATATTTATTCTTGAAGAATTTAGAACTACTGAGAAGCTATTAAAAGAGTGGGAAGAAAATAATCAAAAACTCCACTAATTTTTATAAGAAAGATTTCATGATGGTCTTTTTAGGATGCCCTTCTTTCACTACTAAATAATGGAAAAAATATTAAACCGAGAAGAGCTAATCTATGAACTGTAGATTTTTTTTGTTCACGGATTTTTATTGAGCTTATATGTAGCCTTTCAATACTAGTACATCTACTGGAAAGCAGAAGAAGACAATAGTACAATGGCCTTATGAAAACATCTCATCAGTCGCTCAGCATTTTTAATTGAATAAAAGACCTAATATATGAAAAAAAACAGTTCCGGTAATTAAGTGAAACAAAGCAGTTCCAGATAGTTAAGTGAACATCTAGAGACTCATTTGGATCTCAGATACCTATTTTCTCTGTTTTTCTACTCTGAAATATCAGAGAAAATGTTAGAAGGACTAAACAGTGACGATGGTAGAAAAGACGGCAGTATTATATTGAAAGGAGGTATTTATTGTGATACAGCAGATAGTTATATTAGGCCATTCTTTAATGTATCCATGATGTGGAAGAGGAAATGCATGAACTAATTACATCATAAATTGATGATAAATTAAGGATAGAGAATGAATAACAAAATGAGACTAAGAGACTACTTTAGAATACTCCAAATGGTTGGTGTGGAGAAAATATGCATGCTCAGTAAGAGTGGCTGAGAAAACAAAGCTGAAAATTTACAAGAGTAGGAATTTGTAATAAAACTACAAAAAGAAACAGATTCAGTCATAGGTGTTCAACAGACAGGAGATTAGTACAGTTCAATTGAAATCTATTTGGGATCTGATTCTGTCCCATAGAAATCAGTGACTTTTAGTCCTCTTCATTGGAGGAAGATAAGTCACACAAAGCAATGTTTATAATAAATGTACATTTTTGACTTGGATAGGAAGTGTTATGGTATACAAATAATGGAGTAAAGTTGGTTTTCTTTACATCCTAATCTGTATGCATATATACTTGTAGAAAGTATATATATATAAGTACTTTGCTGGTACTTTGCAAAAGAAAACCAGCAAATGAATGATTCTCTTAGCCTTCTTCCACAATAATGTGGAATATTCCTTCTATGACAAGGTGACACGCTTAGTGGACGAGGGAAAGGCTGTGGATGTCGTCTACCTTGACTTTTGACACCATTCCCCACAACATTCTCCTCAAGAAACCGGCTGCCCATGGCTTGGACTGGAGCACGCTTCATTGGGTTAAGAGCTGGATGGATGGCCAGGCCCAGAGAGATGTGGTGAATGGAGTCAAATCCAGTTGGAGGCTGGTCACTAGTGGAGTCCCCCCAGGGCTCAGTACTGGGACCAGTCCTCTTTAACATCTTCATCGATGATCTGGATGACGGGATGGAGTGCACCCTCAGTAAGTTTGCAGACGACACGAAGTTAGGTGTGTGTGTCAATCTATTTGAGGGTAGGAAGGCTCTGCAGGAAGATCTGGATAGGCTGGGCCGATGGGCCGAGGCCAACGGTATGAGGTTCAACAAGGCCAAGTGCCGGGTTCTGCACCTGGGGCACAACAACAACCCCAAACAGAGCTACAGGCTAGGAGATGAGTTTTTGGAGAGCTGCCAGGCAGAGAAGGACCTGGGAGTATTGGTTGACAGTCAGCTGACTATGAGCCAGCAGTGTGCTCAGGTGGCCAAGAAGGCCAACAGCATCCTGGCTTGCATAAGAAACAGTGTGGCCAGCAGGTCCAGGGAAGTGATTGTCCCCCTGTACTCAGCTCTGGTGAGGCCGCACCTCGAGTACTGTGTTCAGTTCTGGGCCCCTCACTACAAGAAGGACATGGAGGTGCTTGAGTGAGTCCAGACAAGGGCAATGAGGCTGGTGAGGAGCCTGGAAAACAAGTCCTACGAGGAGCAGCTGAGGGAGCTGGGACTATTTAGCCTGGAGAAGAGGAGGCTCAGGGGCGACCTTATTGCACTCTATAAGTACCTTAAAGGAGGCTGCAGTGAGGCGGCGGTTGGTCTATTCTCCCATGTGCCTGGTGACAGGACAAGGGGGAATGGGCTAAAGTTACGTCAGGGGAGGTTTAGATTGGATATTAGGAAGAAATTATTTACTGAAAGGGTTGTTAGTCACTGGAATAGGCTGCCCAGGGAAGTGGTTGAGTCACCATCCCTGGAGGTCTTTAAAAGACATTTAGATGTAGAGCTTAGGGATATGGTTTAGTGGAGGACTTGTTAGTATTAAATTAGAGGTTGTACTCAGTGATATTGGAGGTCTCTTCCAACCTAGATGATTCTGTGATTCTGTGATATTCTGACTCTCAATCATAGATTTTGAAAGCTACTTCCAGAAGCCAGTGGATTGTGCCTTACCAGTATGTTGATCTGTTATTGGTATCAGAAATAAAGATTAAGGAATTAGATTTTTGGCCTCTTTTAACACTTTCACAAAGGGTCAGGTAGATTGAACAAAACACTGTACAATAAAAATTGTTTTGTTTAGTTTTTAGTAATATCTTCATGAAACAGTGTTCTTCACTGTCAGTGATTCTTCCTGTGATCTTGGTCAAGGTCCATTCTTCACCTAAGTGGGCTGACACAAACCCTTATCCACCTGTTGCTCTGATTAATTTATGTACAGAAATGATAACACTAATCTCAAAGTGATGGTGGGAAGGTTTTAATCCAGCTTTTAATTCAGATTTTAGCACATTCAATTGCTGACTGTGGTGAAAGTAGAGTTCTTTATTGTGTAATAGCAAAAAGTCTAATTCTTTGTAAACTATAGGAAACTAGGAAAAAAGCAATGGAAGGGAAATGGTTGGAATGGGTTGGAAAGACTTTATAGAATAAAAATCACAGTTGTCTTGAAGTCAGGTACAAAGTTTCTGATGCCTTTAACTTCTGAAAAAGAGTTTATTATTGTTTTTGATTTGATTGTCTTTACTCAATGGTCTTCTAGCAGAAGGCAAATGTTATCATTATTTTTGAAAGAATAAGAGGCTGTTGATGATTAGTTTTGTACCACAATAAATTTAAAGGGTTTATTTAGAAAAACAGATGTAGGATAAAATAATATGCTACTATGAAGATTAAAAAGAAAATTCTGGAATGCATAAATCTTGGAAGAAGTGAGATGATGCCTAAATGCCAGTTTAATTAAAATGAACCTTAAGTACTTCATTTCCTTTTTAATTATTCCAAAACGCACTAGAAATCTAAGAGATTTTTTTTACATTTGCTTTGAATCCATGAACACATTTTATCTCTATGCTGGATGTGTTGATTCAGGGTTAATGTACAAACAACTAAAATGAACTGAAGATTGCAAACAGCCCTGAATAGTCTTTGTAAATGAGGCTTCCACATTAAAATAAATAAATAAATACCAGCAATTTTTTGCGATGTCGTATTTTTTAAATATAGCTATTTATCTAACTATAGCAGTTCAGTGTCTCTTCACTATCTGATAATTTCTCTGTTTACTGGCATTGCATTTACAATATACAACAACATACAATATACAACAATATATAAACCTGGTATTGCTTATGCCTTGATGAATTTCAATTATAGAATGAATCACAGTATGGTTTGGCCTGGAAGGGACCTTAAAGACCACCTAACTCCAATCCCCCGGCCATGGAAATGACACCTTCCACTAGACCACGCTGCTCAAAGCCCCATCCATCACTTCCAGGTAAGGGGCATCCACAACCTCTCTTGGGCAACCTGTTCCAGTGCCTCACCACCCTCTGAGTAAATAATTTATTCCTTACATCTAATCTAAATCTACCCTCTTTTATTTTAAAACCATTAGCCCTTGTCCTGTTGCTACACTCCCTGCTTAGTCTCCATCTTTCTTGCAGGCCCCCTTTAGGTACTGGAAGGCCACTATCAGGTCTCTCCAGTGCCTTCTTTTCTCTAGGCTAAATAATCGTAATTAACATAAGTGTTCCAGCATCCTGATTCCATAATATGCTGGTTGTTTAGTTGTTGCAGAGTAGTATTTGCATAGAGCTAAGGACTTTTCCGTTTCTCATGCTGCCCTGCCAGCAAGAAGGCTGGAGGTGCACCAGACGCTGGGAAGGGATACAGCCAGAACAGCCAGGCTGATCAAAGATATCCATACCATATAGCACTGTGCTCAGCAATAAAAGCTAGGGGAAAGAAGAAGGAAGGAGAGGGGGGTGGCGAACATTCAGAGTGATGGTGTTTTGCTTCCCAATAAACAGTTAGGCATAATGAGCCCTGCTTTCCTGGGAGTGGCGGCACAATTGTCTGCTGATCGGAAGTAGAGAATTAATTCCTGGTTTTGCTTTGCTTGTGAGCATGGCTTTTGCTTTACTTAGTAACTTGTCTTTATCTGAACCCATAAGTTCTCACACTTTTACCTTTCTGATTCTCTTCCCACCTGGGGAGAGTGAGTGGCTGTGTGGTACTTTACTGCCTGCCAGGTCTAAACCACAACAGAGTGGTTTACAATTCAATCTGTTTTCCTCACTTTAGGTGTAATGCAGTATCACACTTTTAAAGCTATGTGTTAAAACATGTTATTCAGCACTTAAGGCACAGAAGATGCAACTCTCAACCAGAAACCAACCACCAGTCACTGATAAATATAGAATATGCACTCCAGGTACCTGAATGTGTATCTTATTTAATAATCATGTGAGAGTGAGATACATAGGATAAGACATAGGCTGAATATATACACAATGCAAAACTCCCTTTGCCCCTGAAATAGCCTGTCTCAGTGTTTGCATATATATCATAATAAACACTTATATGTTAACTACTTTTTTCAGACTATTTTTTTTCCAGTTTAGTGACCATCTGAAGTTCATTAAACTCTGTATATAGTGATTAGATGGTATTTAAGGAAATCTCTTTGTCATTAGACAGGTTTGAGCCAAAACTCTGCATCAGTATATCTATCATGAAGAACGGAGTCTGGTATTTGGATGCTTAGGTTAACAGTTTGAGAATCTTTGTAAGATTAGAAAAAAAATCTAAGCAGCTATTATTACTGCTAGTAAAAACAACAACAACAACAACAACAACAAATTAATTATTGTTTTTCACAAGTTTTGTTTTTTGAATTGCTGCTTTAAACACCTCAGGAAGTACTCCACCCCTCCTGTTATAATGACTAAAAACCAGAGTGAAAAAAAAAAGTAAATGAAAAAGATAATGGGTTCAGTGGGGGGCATTAAATAACTAAACATCACAAAACAAAGTTGCTAATCCAATACATTCTCATGGCATCAAAGTAGACAATTAATTACTGCAAAACAGAAGAAACCTTTGTGAAGAAATAAAGGCTGAAATGTTTGGTTTCCCAAATATGTAAGACACAATATTTTTTTCATTTAATTAGGTATTATGTTTAGAAAAACCTTCATATGGTAAAGCAAACTAATGACATTGTCTCTTAATGACTGATAAAGGAATGAAATGTGACCTTTCCTTACCCCTCTATCAAGTCTATACTTATAAAATTTCACCATTAGCATCACTGTTAATCACTTGCATTGACGAAGTTGGCAAGAACTATCAAAAGCCAAGTACTGTAACATAAATGCCAGCTTCACAAAATAATCAAGGTCTTGTGGGATGTATAATAAAATATGCCAGACAGTCATTATAATGTACTTTTGAAAGAATTATACATATTCATTCTCCTCATTTAGCACCTGAATGACAACAAGCAGGTGAGAACATCAGTACAATACATCAAGCAAGACAGTTGCTATTACAAACAAAACATAAAAGAGTGTGACAGAGCTGAAAAATTGTAAGAATGTTCTGTTCATACCTTGCAGGCATTGTTATTCTTTGATAGCGAAATGAAGCTTGCTGGCGAGCTGGGTACGTCTTGTTCTCATCTCAGGTAGTGCTTCTGTGACAAATTGCAAGAAGTATGTATTTTTTAATAAAAACCACAACAAGTTTTTTAAAAGTATCGTCTGTGTATGGAAACTGCCAATCTGTATGTACCCAAACCCCCCCTTCTTTTTTTCTTTTTTTTTTTTTTTTTTTTTTTTTACTGTAAAATGCAGGGCTAGATTAATCACTAACGAAATACAAAAACATGGCTTTCTGTTGTAATAATGAAAGATAAAATTATACCATGACATTACTAAGCGACAAAATAATCAAGTCTCCCACCTATTTCTATAACATGTTTCTGAGTTGCAAAAAACTGCTTTACGTAAACCAAATAACTAAAAGGAACTTTCTTAACTCTTATTTCCCCCCTTCCTCTGCAATGTTTCAAAATGCAATACTGGCAATATGTTGTCTCCTATCCTTCAAGCCACAGTCATTCTCTGAGGAACTTTTACTTTCCATTTCATTTGATTTATTCTTTAGTATTCAATACCAGCACTGTGATGAAGAGAACCTTCATAAATATGCCTCTTGTTACACAAAGACTTCAAAATGGTATCTCTGCTGTGAACACAAATAGTGGTAACTCTTGCTTTCAGGGCATTTCATTGTATGGCAAGAGTATTTTGGAATACTAGAATATAAAGTACTTCATAGATTTATTTTTTTTTCCTGTCTGGAAAAAAAGCTAAATATTAAATTTAAAACTTCTACAATGACAAGAGCACAACGACTCTTTCAGTGTAACACAGCAAGAACTTAAATAAAAAAGCATAGGTAATAATTTATTTAATGATAAATAATGTAACATTTATTAAAGCTTTGGAGAACTATAACTCTTGAATAAATATTTGATCTAATCACTCCTTTTTTTCCTCTTTCTTTTGTTAAGTTATGTAGAAACAGGGAATTTCTGAGGAAAATGCTGTACCAAAAAGGGCTCAAAAGAGAGGAACACAGCTTGCTGAGATAACAAATGTGTCATAGTCATCCTCACTGGCCACTCAGGAAAAAAAAAAGCAATATTAATAATAATATTAATAATTACATTAATAATATTAATATATTATATTAATAATAACATATATTATGTACAACATATATATTATCATAAATTCGATATTGTAACATATTTTATTGTTATATTATATAGTTTAAAAATAAATAAGTTAAATTTAAAAATAAATGAAAAATTACTTGCCAATATTTTTTGGGGTAGAAAAGAGCAGTAGTTTCCAAGTACAACTTCCTATTTTTAATTTGTTATGTTTAAAATTTTGCATTCTTTACTTTACTTGCAGATACACTTAAGCATCATGAAATAGTCACTGACTAATATTTGATATGATTTATACAAGTACTTTGACTTTGCTGTGCAGAAAAGGCAAATATATTGCTTATTTCCTGCCAGAATGTTAAGTTCTATTGCAATGTAGAGTTACTTTCTTCAATGCATTCAAATCTGATTGCAGACTGACTATATTTGGTCTTTAGGATTAAGTGGCAATTATAAGATCTACAAACAACAGAGGGGTAAAAGAATTTGAATTGTTTTACCATACTAGAGATGTGCTGAGAATTTTGGCAAGCACATGGAATTTTTGAATGGGTGATGAAAACACTGGGCATGGGACAAATGAAGCAAAATGCTGTGAGATTAAACAGCCTAATCAGCTGTATGTGTTTCCAGAGTGAAGGAGAAAACAACAACAACAACAAAAAAAACCACAGTACTGAGTGTAATTGTATAGAATATAGGTCATACAATACATGGCCTACAGTATATATGTATGCCCTATATAATAATTGCACAGAATATAGAATATATTTGGTTAACTTTTAGGGACATTTTTTATGGATTGAATTTTCAGACACAAAGGCAAGAGAGTGTGAAACTTACTTATAACTTGATAGAAACTGATGGACTTAAGGGAGCTTAATTGCTAATACATAATGCTACTCAAAAATATGTAATGTAAATCTGCTGGAGTTGTGAAAAAAAAAAAAAAAAAAAAAAAAAACAGTCTCAAAACCTGATAGCCCCAAATCAGCAACCACCTCTGAAAGAAAATTACACAAAATCACAGAATCACGGAATTTCTAGGTTGGAAGAGACCTCAAGATCATCGAGTCCAACCTCTGACCTAACACTAATAGTCCCCACTAAACCATATCCCTAAGCTCTACATCTAAACGTCTTTTAAAGACCTCCAGGGATGGGGACTCCACCATTTCCCTGGGCAGCGCGTTCCAATGTCTAACAACCCTTTCGGTAAAGAAGTTCTTCCTAAGATCCAAACTAAAACTCCCCTGGTGCAACTTCAGCCCATTCCCCCTCGTCCTGTCACCAGGCACGTGGGAGAACAGACCAACCGCCACCTCGCTACAGCCTCCTTTGAGGTACCTGTAGAGAGCGATAAGGTCGCCCCTGAGCCTCCTTTTCTCCAGGCTGAACAATCCCAGCTCCCTCAGCTGCTCCTCGTAGGACTTGTTCTCCAGGCCCCTCACCAGCTTCGTCGCCCTTCTCTGGACTCGCTCAAGCACCTAAATGTCCTTCTTGTAGCGAGGGGCCCAAAACGGAACACACTATTCGAGGTGCGGCCTCACCAGAGCCGAGTACAGGGGGACGATCACCTCCCTAGCCCTGCTGGTCACACTGTTTCTTATGCAAGCCAGGATGCTGTTGGCCTTCTTGGCCACCTGAGCACACTGCTGGCTCATATTCAGCCGACTATCAACCATCACTCCCAGGTCCTTCTCTGCCTGGCAGCTCTCCAAAAACTCATCTCCCAGCCTGTAGCTCTGCTTGGGGTTATTGCGTCCCAGGTGGAGGACCCGGCACTTGGCCTTCTTGAACTTCATACCGTTGGCCTTGGCCCATCGGCCCAGCCTATCCAGATCCTCCTGCAGAGTCTACCTACCCTCGAGCAGACCGACACATGCACCTAACTTGGTGTCATCTGCAAACTTACTGAGGGTGCACTCAATGCCCTCATCCAGATCATCGATGAAGATATTAAAGAGGACCGGCCCCAGCACCGAGCCCTAGGGAACGCCACTAGTGACCGGCCTCCAACTGGATTTGACTCCATTTACCACGACTCTTTGGGCCCGGCCATCCAGCCAGTTTCTAACCCAACGAAGCGTGCGCCAGTCCAAGCCAAGAGCAGCCAGTTTCCTGAGGAGAATGCTGTGGGAAACAGTGTCAAAAGCCTTGCTGAAGTCAAGGTAGACCACATCCACAGCCTTTCCCTCATCCACCCAGCGCGTCACTTTGTCATAGAAGGAGATCAGGTTCATCAAGCAGGACCTGCCCTTCATAAACCCATGCTGACTGGGCCTGATCGCCTGCTTGCCCTGCAAGTGCTGCGCGATGACTCTCAAGATAATCTGCTCCATGAGCTTCCCTGGCACTGAGGTCAAACTGACAGGCCTGTAGTTTCCCGGGTCAGTCCTCCAGCCCTTCTTGTAGATGGGCGTCACGTTTGCTAGCCGCCAGTCAACTGGGATCTTCCCCGATAGCCAGGACTGTTGATAAATGATGGTAAGCGGCTTGGCCAGCTCCTCTGCCAGTTCTCTCAGTACCCTCGGGTGGATCCCATCCGGCCCCATCGACTTGTGCACATCCAAGTGCCGTACCAGGTCAGCAACCATTTCTTCGTGTATAGTGAGGGCCACATTCTGCTCCCCATCTCCTTCCACCAGCTCAGGGTACTGGGCGTCCAGAGAACAACTGGTTTTGCTGCTAAAGACTGAGGCAAAGAAGGCGTTAAGCACCTCCACCTTTTCCTCATCTCTAGTAACTAAGTTTCCCCCCGCATCCAGTAAAGGATGGAGATTCTCCTTAGTCCTCCTTTTTGTGTTGATGTATTTATAAAAACATTTTCTGTTATCTTTAACGGCAGTAGCCAGATTGAGCTCCAGATGAGCTTTGGCTTTTCTAATTTTGTCCCTGCACAGCTTCGCAACATCCTTATAGTCCTCCTTAGTGGCCTGCCCACTTTTTCAAAGATTATAAACCCTCTTTTTTCTCCTAAGCTCAAGCCACAATTCTCTGTTCAGCCAGGCTGGTCTTCTTCCCCGCCAGCTCGTCTTTGGGCACGTGGGGACAGACCGTTCCTGCGCCATTAAGATTTCCCTCTTGAAGAGCGCCCAGCCTTCCGGGACTCCTCTGCCCTTCAGAACCGCCTCCCAAGGGACTCTACCAACCAGTGTCCTCAGCAGCACAAAGTCAACCCTCCGGAAGTCCAATACAGCGGTTTTACTGGTCCCCTTCCTGGCCTCGCCAAGAATACAGAACTCCACCATTTCGTAGTCACTCTGCCCAAGACAGCTCCCGACAATCACATCCTCCACCAGTCCTTCTCTGTTTGTGAAGAGAAGGTCTAGCGGGGCGCCACCCCTGGTAGGCTCAGTAACCAGCTGCGTCAGGAAGCTATCTTCCACGCTCTTCAGAAACCTCCTAGACTGCTTTCTCTGGGCTGTGTTGTGCTTCCAGGATATGTCAAGGAAGTTGAAGTCCCCCACGAGAACAAGGGCTGATGATTTCACAACTTCTGTCAGCTGCCTGTAGAACTCCTCATCCGTCTCTTCATCCTGGTTCGGCGGTCTATAGCAGACCCCGACCAGGACGCTAGCCTTGTTGGCCCTGCCGATCCTAACCCAGAGGGACTCGACCTTGTCATTCCCAGCCTCGAGTTCTACAACATCAAAAGACTCTCTAATATAGAGAGCCACACCACCACCCCTTCTGTGCTGCCTGTCCCTTCTGAAGAGTTTATAGCCAGTCATTGCAGCACTCCAGTCATGAGACTGGTCCCACCACGTCTCCGTGATGGCAACCAAGTCGTAGCCTGCCTGCTGCACGATGGCTTCCAGCTCCTCCTGCTTGTTACCCATGCTGTGTGCATTGGTGTAGATGCACTTCAGCTGGGCCATTGCCTTATCCCCCGGCCTTGCTATTGTTCCCCCTGGCACAGCTCCAACAATCCTTGCTTCAGCCCCGTTCCCCTTCTTACCTAGTTTAAAGCCCTCTCAATGAGCCCCGCCAGCTCCTGGCCCAGCATCCGTTTTCCCCTAAAAGATAGGGACCCGTCTGTGGCCATCAGGCCAGGTGTCGAGTAAAGTGCCCCATGGTCGAAAAACCCAAGATTTCTGTGTTGGCACCAGCCCCTGAGCCATGTGTTTAACAGGTGGGCTTTCCGTGTCCACTTTGTACCCCTCCCTGCCACCGTAGGGATGGACGAAAACACCACCTGCACTCCCGCTCCATCCACTAACCGTCCCAGTCCCCTAAAGTCTCGTTTGATAGCCCTCAGGCTTCTCTCTTCAATGTCATCACTACCTGCCTGGACTATCAATAGAGGATAATAGTCAGAGGGCCGAAACAGGTTGGGAAGCTTCCTGGCAATGTCCCTGACCCTGGCCCCAGGGAGGCAGCAGACTTCCCTACGGGTAGGGTCAGGCCGACAATAAGGGCCCTCTGTTCCCCTGAGGAGAGAGTCTCCCACAACAATAACCCTTCTGTCTTTCTTGGTGGAGGCAGTCCTGAGGCGTGGAGTCGACCTCCTCGCCCTAGGCATCCTCCTGGGTACTCTTGCTACCTCTTCCTCACACACTGGTCTCTCAAGCTCCAGGGCCTCAAACCTGTTATGTAAGGGCACCTGGGAAGGTGGGGCTGGAAGGGGAGGGCATCGCCTGCGATGTCGAGCAGGGACCTGTTTCCATTCCTCCTCAACTCCCAGATCCCCTCCCTCTGCCTGACGGCGACAGGGCAGGGGGTCCACCCCCGTTTGGGGGGTCTCACCCCGGTACCTCTCCTTGAGGCCCTGCAGGGAGTTGCTCCACCAGTCTATCTCCCGCTCACACTCCCTGATATCCCTCAACCTCTCCACCTCCTCCTTGAGCTCCGCCACCATGCGGACCAGGTCATCCACCTGCTCGCACCTCACGCACCCAGTTTCTCTACCTCCCGCTGATGGCAGCAACAGGCTCAGACACTCCCTGCATCCGGTGACCTGAACTGCTGCATTTTTTAACGGGTAGTCGGTCTGGGTGTGTACCGACTTCCTGGAGAGCGCACCGTGCCTGGTGGAAACCATTATCACCTAGCTAACGGCTGTCGTTACAGGAGGTGTTACGTATGGGCAGGGGAGAGCGCCCTGCCCTTCCTGCTCGCCCTGCCTGCGCGAACTGCCGCGCCACTCCCTTCTGACGCGCCACGCCCTGTTTGCCCGCCCTGGTCGCCGCGCTCCTGGTTGCTCGCGGTCGCTCTGCCCCCTAGGGGCAGCTTTTGAACGGCTGGGGAGGGGGCGCTGCTGGTTCCGCCTGCGCCTCGTCAGTCTCCCTCACGAGGGCTGCCGGGTCCTGGTGGCTCCCTCAAGTAGGCTCGATGCCGGAAAATTAGCCCTGCCTGGCCCGATCCCCCGCTCCGCTGCAGAACGCGTCTGCCCCGGAGCCGATCGCCTCAGCAAATGGCCAAATTAGAAAATTAGTGTGTCTCTGTGTAATATGTGATCTATGCAATATGAAATCACCTAGGTTCTCTGAAATAGCCAAGAATATACAGGTTATGGCTGTATTCATTTCTGTATTTCATTTATCCATTTATAGTATTTAGAAGAAACAAATATTGCTAGTTTAGCATATTTTATTCCTTTTTCCTAACACTGATTTTTCATCATGTTGTCAGTTGATCTCCAGTGTGTATAAAACATTTTGCCTTTAATTAGCAACTATTTAATTTGTTAGATCAGTATTAGTTTGTTCCATCATTTTTCCTTCTTTTGACGTAAAATCTTCTTTATTTCTACACATTTCAGCTAAAAATAAATTGCTTACTGAAAAGAATGATTCCTAATATGCAGTACTATAACAGGGATGAATAAAATTTAATGAGGACACAGTCATTTAGATGACAGTTTTATCACTCTTCTAGCATGAATAATAATGAATTAATCACAAACATTAAAATTCTAAAATATCATGACAGCTGATATGTTAATAGAATTCTTCAATTCTTTGTTTTATTTGGATTAATTGGGCTTTTTTTTTTTTTTTTTTTTTTTTTTTCTGTGTTGTCTATGGCTCTTTGATTTGTTAGATTGATTCCATTTGTAAATAAAACCTAGGTTATTGAAGATATTTTGGAATTACGGCAGTTCTGCCTAATGAATACTTCAGTAGTCTCAAAATAAGGATCTGTGGAAAATATTCCAATCTCTTTTTGCCCTCTCTGATGTTTTGTATGTATTAGTTTAAGGTTAATATATCTCAGTGCAAAAACTGAGAGGTTACTCTTAACCATTATCTAACACATACACAGTACCTATTCAAGTTAATTACATTTATTGTATTACCTTTTGTATGCCTTGGCAATTGTAGGAATATATGTGTAAGCATATTACCGAGAGCACATACCGAATTCAGCCTTTGGATTCAATGGAGATTATAGGACTAATGACTTCACAGGTAAAGTTTAGTAATTCTGCACGTCAGGAGTGGTCACTGTTATGTATTTTTCATCAGTGAGGATCAGATGTGCAGTTTTTAAAAGAGAAAATATAGCTATTATTGACAACATTCGGACCTACAACCTGCTATCATATTTTCTATTATAGTAAGAATTTCTGGATGAATGCAAAGAACTGTAATGAATTAAGACAGCATGTATTTTTACTCCTTGACATAAAGGTCAGGAAAACATAAATGTCTCCAAAGGGTCCTGCTTGGCAAGAAGAATCCAAGTAAATATTCCTGAAATATTTTTCCAAGATATTGGTAATTTATGGCCATTTATTACAATAATTCATTGCCTCACCTGATAAATTTCTCATACTTGGTGTAGAATTACTGTTATCTTTTTTTACAGCTGGAGAACACTGGAAGTTCAAGGGCTCAAGAAAGGAAAATGGAAGAAGTCTGTAGTCTGATTCATGGACTCCTTAACACCCTCTAGAATATATGGTCTCCACAGCTGAGCTGTTCGTCTTGCCATTTTCCCAGCCAAGTTAGAGAATTATGAACTAAGCATCTTTGTACCTAAACCCTTTGAGTGATTATATTACAAGATGTGTTTGGAAAATGTTAGTATGGGCAAGGAACAGCTTATAATTCACAACCACTTTCATCCAAAGACATAGCAGACCTCCATTAGAGAAAGACCACTGGCTGGTAAGAAATATGTTCTAAAAGCAGCTGCTGACTATAAACTCAAAGAAAGAAAGACACAAGTTAATGTTAAAAAGTAATGAAATAAACTAAAATTGAAATTAGTTTCAGATCATGACTGAAGATGTCTATATGTATAAGGTAAATTAAACGGTGGATGTGTGAATGTCACGTATTATGATAAATATTAATTGTTAATAGCTCTTGTTTCTCAAAACCTTTCTCTGGATTATTTAATTCTGTCACAAAAAGAATTTTTGTTTTTCTTTCCTTTGGTAGATCTGTCTTTTCTCAATTGGATGGAATTGTGTATTTTATTATATGAACACTAGTGGAGAACTTACAGTATCTTCTGGAACTGAAGATTAGAGAAAGAGTACATTTTCTTAACAAGAATGGATGAAAGTATGACTCAGTTAATGGCCTGCAAACTTGGAGATATCAAAGACTTATTTCCTTTTTTAGGACAGTGTTTGATCAGAACCCTGTTGGGGTTTAACCTGGCAGGCAGCAAGCCACTGCACAGCATTTGCTCTCTCCCTCCACCCTGAGTGCAACAGGAGAGAGAACTGGAAGGAAAAAAAAGTACAAAGTCATGGGCTGACATAAAGAGAGTTTAGTAGGATAGAAATGGAAGGGAAAATAATAATAATTTTGATAATAAATATATATATATAAATACACAAAACAAGTGATGCACAATGCAGTTGCTCACCACACACTGACCAATGCTCAGCCACTCCTCAAGAAGCGGTCATCACCCCCTGCCCCCGACCAATTCCCCCAGTTTTTACTGTCTCACATGAAGCCACGGAGTACGGAATACCCCTGTGGCCACTCTAGGTCAGCTGTCCTGGCTCTGTCTCCTCCCAGCTCCTGGTCCACCCCCAGCCTCCTCACGGGCAGGGCAGTAAGGAGAAGCTGGAACATCCTTGTCTCTGAGTGAGCACTGCCCTGCAACAATTAAACTATCACTGTGTTATCAGCATTATTCTCATTCTAAATCCAAAACATGGCATATACCAACCCCTATGAAGAAAATTAACCTTATCCCAGCTGATTATTTCGTAATCTCATCAATGCAGAAAAGGGAGATTTATGGTATTGAGCTGAGAACAAGAGTTTGACACCTACCTGTGAGCTGCTCTCAGGAAGATAAAGCAGCCAGGACCATCAATAAAAGTTATACTTTCAGTGCGGTTGAAGTTTATTTTTCATTACTTTGCTGAGAAGAAGCTCATGCCTTTCTAGCCCATTATAACTTTCTATAACAGAAAATGTAACTAATTCACTATTTCTCTACTTTTCATTACTGTACTTATTTTTATTTGAAGGCAATGAAGGCCAGTCCCAACTAAGCAACAAGATATACGATATTCTGAAATGGAAAATAAAATAATATGAACGTGTGAATCACCTTGGAGATGAATCATGTCGCTGTAAAACATATAATTTACATTTCAATAACTTATCTGCTTTTCACCTAATTTAAAAGTAATTTTTATTCTTTTTCAACTAATCCCCAAATTTATAAGCTGGTTTGATCATATTTGTGCAATAAAATTGAAAATTTTAGATATGGTAGGTAATCAATTTTAGTCTCCTCATCTGTGTTTCCAATCTCATTACAAATTGCAATTTTCAGTGCAGATTACATGATGACCCATCAGTGGCTTTGTTGTTTCTGAATTACCGATTCCTTGCCTACTGCCAGATAAGAACAAAGCCTATGCATCAGTCTGACAGCTTGCAAACAGAAAATGGGCTTGTAGGATTGGATTTAAATCCCAGGTGTAGGGGATAATTACCACATCAGTCATGCAGTAACTGAAAAATGGTATTTCAACAAGAAAAATTACATTCCTTTTATAGTGCCAACAGAAATCATTATTTGAGGCTTCATACTGATTCAGTGTATCATTACATGTGCACTGTAGTCATTAAACGTAATGTTT
>CM021769.1:41288873-41350834 GCA_011076525.1 Nettapus auritus
GGGGGGGGCGCGGGGGGGGGGGGCCCCCCCGCCCCCCCCCCCCCCGCGCCCCCTGGGGGGGGGGGGAGGGGGGACTGGGGACTGGGGGAAGGAGACTCAAGCAGGAAGGCATAAATCCTACTTTAGAAAATCCTCTGGGGTTAGACCATTTGATGCAGGCCTTTTTCATTAAAATAAATAGAATGGTAATAAGTGGCCATCATAATTTGTGTGGGCTTGTCTATTCTATACTTTTCAGTAAACAAGATACTGCTTTCAATTAATTATGTTATAGGTCAAAAAATAAAAAGCATGTTAAAATATACCACTAAAACAAATTAACGTCACACCATTCAAGCACAAATTTACTGTATTTTTGATTTTACAGCTTGATTATAGTCAACTCTATTTTGTAGTTTAGCAAACAGAAAAGTAAAGAAGATTTAATAGGCTACTTTGTGGGTCCAAAGAACTAGAAACTGACAATTTTCAGATGAAGGGGAGGGAAGATGCAGACTTGTTAGTGATCTCAAATGGGAATGATTTCCCTTCTGTTCCATATCATCACTTCATGTCTGAGTTGTACCAGCTGAACCACCAGTGCCCTGGATTTCTCAGTGAGACCTTTGGAACATCCAGCTTTTGTTTTTAAGGGCAGACATCTTCTGCTTCATATTTTACAGTGTGTGATTTTTAAGTGGTCTTATTACAAACACTCCAGATTAGTTGCTCCTGACATAAGGAAGCAAGGAGAAATACTCTTGCTATTTTTGGGAAGCAAACACATATATGGATAGCTCAGTTAGTGCCTGTACTAGGTAAGGGTGTCATCTCAGTGAGAAGAATTTTAATGAATGTGCCTCCCATGGAGCTTTTGATATAGTTACCCAGGTTTCAGTCCACCTTTAGTCCTCTCAGAATTACATGTTGGATACACACTTAGATACAGGAGAAGCTATGAACAAAGACAACTGTTTACAATCCACTAACAGATTTTTAGACATCACTTTTAGATTTGTATACAGTTAGCCTGGCTCCAACATCTCTCTTGTTTCTGCACACTGCTCTCTCTCCTCTCTTAGCAGTCTGTCTAGAAGAAATCTATCTCCCAGAGGTAATGACTTCTATCATGAACTTCTCCTGTCAGACAAAATCATTTTGGAATCCAAACTAAACTACAGAGAGAAACTTGTTCTCATCCTCCTCATATTGACCTTCCTTATTGATTTGGACTTTACAAACATATGTCTACAGGGAATCATGAGCCCTTGGATCGAGGGGCTGTGTGCTTCTATCGTAATGAGTTGCATGCAAAAGTGTCAGGGTATCCCCAAGATGCTGGTTGATTGGATTCAGCACTGATGTTCATAGATCGCCTTTGCTAAATGGACTTAAGCAGTCTTCAAAACCAGCTCCTACATAGGTTCAGGAATAGTCCAGAAGTGCTCGAAATAACAGTCAGGCAGACTCTGTTAAACACAGGGCAGATTTAGGATATTTTTTTTTTTTTTTTTTTTTTTTTCCAGTGAATTATCTTCTTTATGAGATAGGTCCATAACATTTTTTTCAACTCTCTGTACAAAGTCAAACAATGTAAGAAGTTCCTT
Organism: Nettapus auritus; assembly: GCA_011076525.1. Lineage (NCBI taxonomy): Eukaryota > Metazoa > Chordata > Aves > Anseriformes > Anatidae > Nettapus > Nettapus auritus. The sequence continues at coordinate 41,290,460 of CM021769.1, forward strand.
TAATTGCCTGATAACTGAGCATGCTCATGATGCAATATAATCCATATTTGGGGGAAAAGGGCTTCATCAGATATATAGTGGCTGAGTCTTTAGAGAGGATATCAAAGACCCACTATCATAAGTCTTTCATGATTTTAATCAGGTAATAGTTCAAAAGATCATAAGTAAACAAGAGATTCTGTCTCAATATCATTGTTCTAAAAGTACAGAACTATAACTTGCAGGGAACAATCTTACTTGCTTCTCTAGAAGAATGCGAGGTGAGTAGTAGTATTAATTTGCAATTTATTGTTCAGAATTGCAGCTTTTTGCTTTAATTTGCACTGTCTTCTGTGGAACACACTAACAATTACATGCACAGAAAATTAGTTACACAGTTTGTAACAGCTTCTAGGACTACCAAAAGAAATTGTAGTGCTGTGATCCTGGGAAGAATAATGAATAGTTACTTGCAGATCAGGTAGTAGTATTAATGCATCAGTATCTGGCCAAAGTGAATGAAACTATAAATTAGCATTTTGTTCTGTTCTGGAAATGCCAGCTCCTTTAATGCTGTGGAGAATGGAATTTAACTGCATGAGTGCTATTAGTGCCTTACATGTCATATATAAACCGTCAGGTCAACACAAAACAGATGTAGGGATTACAGAATATGTTGCAATTGCACAGCATTGTGAAGACAAGTGTGTTTTAAATCTTGCTTTCTTTACATCACTTTCTCTTTCAATTTTCATGGAGTATGTTTTTACCTCAAGCATCTTCATGCAAAGGAGTTATTTTGAGTTCATTGTATTTTAAATTAAATACATTGGAAAAAATAGCTTTTAAATTAAGTATTGTTGTAAAAAAATAGCTTTAAAAATAACAGTACTGTTCTTATTTTAATTTTTGGTTAGTTGATTTGTGCAACTAACTGTGCATCAATCTGCATGTGTATGTTCTGTAGCACTGACTGATATGGACTACCACTACATGATCTGAATACGTCTTGTAAATATTCAGTGACATAAGCATTATATTTCTCGCATAAGAAGGGCTACATTTTTCATTTTTATTTCTTCTCAACATTAAAATTGTTTCTCCTTTTCTTTCATTTGTATTCTGAGTCCAAATTATCAAAGACTGTCAGCTAATTTGAACACACAAAATATAAAAACAGCAAACAGGTAAATGGGCATGCAAAACACTAATTCACACTTGCAAAACAGGTAATTTCACGCACTGGCAGTAGCCTGCATATACAATTATTCACTTGTTATTGCATATGCATGGATTCAGCACAATTACCTTTTTACATATGTGCATATATTTCACAGGTACAGTTTAGCCATTGATATATAGTCATTATGATTTGTGTCCATGTTTAAACCCTGCTGTGTTCATTCACAATAGAATATAAGTTCATGATTCTTTTGCAGAAGGTAGCTATATCATATCATGTATTGGTCTCTAAAAAAGACAGCTTCAATAAACCCCAACCTTTGGTGCATTCCATATTACTCAGTCCTCTATTTCAGTACCTTTTCTTGTTTTCCTAAAACCTGCACTTCCCTCTTCTTCACACATTTGACTTTCAGTATTTTCAAGCATAATATATAGAACAAAACCACAGAATGTGATAGGGTAACAAATAAAAGGTCCTGTCAGATTGTAATTTTTAGCCTATGCCACTGCGAACCAGAAGAGTGTATCTACAATTACTGTGGATTGTTGAAATTTCAAAAGTTGCCTTTTCTTTACTATGAAATATAAAATGCCAAAGAGCAGTCGTATACCTTATCAGATCCATTGCACAAAATGTATCTTCTTTTATACAGTCCTATTTCTGGCACAGTCCATATAATAGGTGAGGACTAGACAAAAGATGGTCACTGCAAACAGTGCTTTAGGTAAAGGGCTGCTTAACCTTGATACTACGGAAACACTGAGGACGGATGTCTTAAATCTTGTATGTCTCTACACTTCATATAATTAGTACAGACTTGAGATTTTTCATTCCTGGACTTCTGACAGTTAAACCTTTGACTTCTCCATAGTCTTCTAACAATCAAGCTGTATATTAACTTGAATTAGAAGACTCAAATTCTCCTCTTGTATTAGATGGCATTTCTTTCTTAGGGCAGCACATCCTCCTTCCCTCCTGGGATTTAGCAGTGCTGCCTGGGAACCAGCTCAGTTACAGGGCAGCTGAAGGTACCTCCTTGTCCTCTGTGGACCCAGCCATGCTGTATTCCCTGAACCTGACCTAGGTATTGATCTTCCCAGCGTTAGCTTGGATCTGCCTACAGAGCTGCGTTGCAATCACAGGGCTATGTCTGAGCCCAGTTATGGTTTACAGGTCTGATTCTAGCCTGGACCCACTGATTTAATTTCCCAGCTTGTCCTCAGACAAGTTGCCATAGGAAGCCTCTAGTGGCGCCTGTCCCCTAGACAGCCATTCACTCAGAGGGTGGTGACCTTCTCAGTGCCATCTCAAAGAATTAGGAACAGTAATAGTAGCTAAATGTGACAAGCACTACAGTCATCTCCTCAACTAGAAAAATTTCTTTTAGGTCAGAAAGACTTCTACCACATATGCAAAGAATCTTTTATATATTTTACTACACACAAATGCTGAGTCAAGAAGAATAAACTGAAATTTACTTAATGATGGCATAGGATATCAGTCTGTCCATAGGCTGTGGAGTTACAATGTTTATATGACAAAACTATTCCTTTAAACATGGGGTTATTTACAAATCAGCAAAACATTTCTTATTTTAAAATGGTCAGCTGGAAAGGATTCCTTGATGCCCCCTACCCCCCCAAAAACTATTCACATATTTCAGAAATTAAAAAAAAAAAAAAGAAAAAAAAAAAAAGAAAAAAAGAAAAAAAAATTACTTCCATGCTATTACCAAGTATGGAAGCTTTCAACCTGAGGAATAATGCTTCAGAAAAAAATTGAACAAAGCTAATTGAACAATGCAAACAAATTATTCATTAATTCACAGAGGAGGAAAAAGGCAAATCTATTGTAGCATATTGGTTAAATAGCTTCAGATATAGAAGGGAAAAAGATTAGTTATTCTATAGTTATGTGATATGTGATGGGATTTTAAAAGGCACCAAATACCATTCAATAACCATTATAAATTAGTAGAACTTAGGCATTTCCTTACTTTCTATAAATGAAACCTGAAAAGTTGCATTTGAGCTAAAAGAAGGTAAATTCAAAATCCAAGCAAATAGAGAACTTTTTAAAATCTGTATCATGATGTTGAAGAATAATTACAAATCAGAACATGGTATTTGCAATTTATACCGCTTTTATGCCTGAACAATGGCATAGAATCCATGTCTGCAACATGAGAACTACTGACTATCAAAAAATCATATTCTACAAAACTGTTACATTAAAAAATAAATATATCTACATATACCCCAAAGTGCGCATTAAATGTTACAAATAAGCCCCCAACAGAAGGCCCTCTTCCCCTCTACTTCCTATTTTCCAATTCTTTGAACATTCAGAAAAAACTTGGATTTTAAAAATTTGGATTTTCAAGCCTTTATGTTTTCTCCAGCTTGAAACCAGAAGACCAACTGAAAGAAGAAAAGAAGTCATTGGCTTTAAACAAAACAGTATTAACTGGTAGATATACATCACCATTATAAGAAATAACAGAAGTTCTCAGTGTCAATCAAGATCTGAAAACTTCCTATATCAGGGGCTAAATATCATTAATATCATCAGGCAGATATGTATAAATTATAAACACTAACCCCAAACTCTAACCTTATTTTATAGTTAGAAGACTCAACAGTAGAATAACAGAGAATATTAATCCTTGCCTTCAGCTGACAATAGCCTTCTTCCTGATATAAGCTGTTATCTTTTGTCATTTGTTTTGTATAGCTGTTTTTTTGTTTGTTTCTTTATTTTCATTATCTAATCCTATCTAGGTTATGATTAGGTTTGGTGTTACTGTTATAGTTTAAGAATCCAGAGCTTCAAAATGCCAGTTTACCAGTTTCACAGAATCACAAAATAGTCTAGGTTGGAAGAGACCTCCAAGATCACCGAGTCCAACCTCTGACCTAACACTAACAAATCTTCCACTAAACCATATCCCTAAGCTCTACATCTAAACGTCTTTTAAAGACCTCCAGGGATGGGGACTCCACCACTTCCCTGGGCAGCCTATTCCAGTGATTAACAACCCTTTCAGTAAAGAAGTTCTTCCTAAGATCCAAACTAAACCTCCCCTGACGTAACTTCAGCCCATTCCCCCTCGTCCTGTCACCAGGCATGTGGGAGAATAGGCCAACAGCCGCCTCGCTACAGCCTCCTTTCAGGTACCTGTAGAGTGCAATAAGGTCACCCCTGAGCCTCCTTTTCTCCAGGCTGAACAATCCCAGCTCCCTCAGCTGCTCCTCATAAGACCTGTTCTCCAGACCCCTCACCAGCTTCGTCGCCCATCTCTGGACTCACTCAAGCACCTCCATGTCCTTCTTGTAGTGAAGGGCCCAAAACTGAAGACAGTACTCGAGGTGCGGCCTCACCAGAGCCGAGTACAGGGGGACAATCACTTCCCTGGACCTGCTGGCCACACTGTTTCTTATGCAAGCCAGGATGCTGTTGGCCTTCTTGGCCGCCTGAGCACACTGCTGGCTCATAGTCAGCTGACTGTCAACCAATACTCCCAGGTCCGTCTCCGAGAAGCAGCTTTCCAATCACTCATATCCTAGCCTGTAGCTCTGCTTGGGGTTGTTGTTGTGCCCCAGGTGCAGAACCCGGCACTTGGCCTTCTTGAACTTCATACCGTTGGCCTCGGCCCATCGGCCCAGCCTATCCAGATCTTCCTGCAGAGCCTTCCTACCCTCAAACAGTTTGACACACACACCTAACTTGGTGTAGTCTGCTAACTTACTGAGGGTGCACTCCATCCCCTCATTCGGATCATCGATGAAGATGTTAAAGAGGACTGGTCCCAGTACTGAGCCCTGGGGGGACTCCACTAGTGACCGGCCTCGAATTGGATTTGACTCCATTCACCACATCTCTCTGGGCCTGGCCATCCAGCCAGCTCTTAACCCAATGAAGCGTGCACCAGTCCAAGCCATGGGCAGCCAGTTTCCTGAGGAGAATGCTGTGGGGAACGGTGTCAAATGCCTTACTGAAGTCAGGGTAGACCACATCCACAGCCTTTCCCTCATCCACTAAGTGTGTTAACTTGTCATAGAAGGAGATCAGGTTTGTCAAGCAGGACCTGCCCTTCATAAACCCATGCTGACTGGGCCTGATCTACTGCTTGCTCTGCAAGCGCCGCATGATGACGCCCAAGATAATCTGCTCCATGAGCTTCCCTGGCACTGAGGTCAAACTAACAGGCCTGTAGTTCCCCGGGTCTACCCTCCAGCCCTTCTAGTAGATGGGCGTCACGTTTGCTAGCCGCCAGTCAAGAGGGACCTCCCCCGATAGCCAAGACTGCCAATAAATGATGGAAAGCAGCTTGGCCAGCTCTTCTGCCAGTTCTCTCAGTACCCTCAGTGGATCCCATCCGGCCCCATCAACTTGCCTACTTCCAAATGCTGTAGCAGGTTGCCAACCATCTCCTCATGGATTGTGGGGGCCACATTCTGCTCCCCATCTCCTTCCACCAGCTCAGGGTACTGGGCGTCCAGAGAGCAACTGGTTTTGCTGCTAAAGACTGAGGCAAAGAAGGCGTTAAGCACCTCCACCTTTTCCTCATCTCTAGTAACTAAGTTTCCCCCCGCATCCAGTAAAGGATGGAGATTCTCCTTAGTCCTCCTTTTGGTATTGATGTATTTATAAAAACATTTTTTGTTGTCTTTAACAGCAGTAGCCAGATGGAGCTCCAGATGAGCTTTGGCCTTTCTAATTTTGTCCCTGCACCACCTCGCAACATCCTTGTATTCCCCTTGAGTGGCCCGCCCTCTTTTCCAAAGATTATAAACCCTCTTTTTTTCTCCTAAGCTTGAGCCACAACTCTCTGTTCAGCCACGCCGGTCTTCTTCTGCGCCAGCTTGTCTTTGGGCACTGTTGTGGTTTAACCTGGCCAGCAGCTAAACACCACGCAGCTGTTTGCACACCCTCCCCCCTCGCTCTCTGGGATGGGGGAGAGAAACAGAAAAGTGAAGCATCCAGCCTTCCTGGGCTCCTCTGTCCTTCAGAACCACCTCCCAAGGGACTCTGCCAACCAGTGTTCTGAACAGCTCAAAGTCAGCCCTCCAGAAGTCCTTGACAGCGGTTTTACTGATCCCCTTCCTGACTTCGCCAAGTATCGAGAACTCTACCATTTTGTGATGGTATCAAAGCAATGATTTCAATATTAAAAATTAAAAATAGAGAAAAAAATTATTCTAATATTTTTCAGCAGGTATGTATTAAATTATATGTATATGGACAAGCAGAAGACACATTATTTCTAGCTTGCAAACTAAACATTAATGAACTAGACCAAAATAGTTGTCAAATTTAATAGTGAATGAATGGACAATATGCATTTTTTTATTTTTTGAGGCATGATATTGTAAAATTTGTGCAATCCGATAAAGTATTAATCCTATGAGATATCTGAAATCCTGTATTCTGAAGTGAGAATACCACTCCTTAACCCTCTTATCTCTCATTGTACCTGGTTGTCCTATGTGATGTATAAAAATCAAAAATACTGAATAGATCCATTGATTTCCTGGAGAAGAATTCTAAGTCCCTTTTTCAGATCTCTTCAATGTATGAGGATCATCAATATGACAGAAGAGACTCCTGTTTTGATATTTTCAGCCATTAGGTCTTAAGCATTTTAACTTTTCCCTGACAGAATATAGCATGTACCTAGTATTTATCTGAGGGGAGGGTGTCAAGAGGATGGAGCCAGTCTCTTTTCAGTTGTGCCCAGTGACAGGAAAAGAGGCAACAGGCATAAACTGTAGCACAGGAAGTTCTGGCTGAATATGAGAGGGCGCTTCTTTACTGTGAGGGTGACAGAGCACTGGCACAGGTTGCCCAGAGAAGTTGTGGATCCTCCTTCTCTGGAGATACTCAAACCTGCCTGGATGCCAACCTGCACAATGTTCTCTAGGTGACCCTGCTCAGCAGGGGGGTTGGACTAGATGATCTTCAGAGGTCCCTTCCAGCCTTGGCAATTCTGTGATTCTGTGTTTCAAATGTAGTCAGCTGGTACAAATTGATTTAAACTTTAGGCCACAAAACCATATTCTGTGCTGGTTGTGAGGTGACTGCTGTTCAGAAGCCACCCAAACTCTGTGGACGCAAGCGAAGAAGAGCTCCTATGCAATCAGATAGCAATAGATGCAGCATGCAACCTAGAGCACCCAAGATCATGAGGAGATGACTGTATCTTTCCTTTGATCCTAAAAGTGCTATGAAGTTAGAAACCTAGCTATCTCATGATTATATGTTCTAGACATTTTCCTTTTTGAACGTGAACATGACAACTCTATTCTTTGATGGCAAAAAGGATGCAGTATACAACAGACAATGCAGGTTTTATGTCACCTAGGATTTACACCATCTAGGACGTCACCTACACCAAAAAAACAGCTAGCATTGCAAGTCAAGCCAGTACTTCAGATGCATGAATGAGATAATTACAAATACTTTTAAAATCTGACACATAGAAAGACTCTATTCTATTTTATGATTCTATGGCTACAGGACTTTCCTGAAATGTATTAAAATTACACAGATACTACAGTTCATAGGTTGTGCTTTGCCTATGCTGCATATACATCCTTTTGCCTCCTTGGAAGTTATTAAAGCCTTAATTGACTTCATAAAATACTGTATGTGTTATTTAACTTATAGTTGAAACACTCATGTCTCATATTTGATTAAGAATTACTGAAAAACAATCATTTTGGAATGACTTTTAAAGTGTGTGAGTGTAGTCAAATAAACTACTGATGTAAACTATAGCTCGTAATGTAAAGGAAGTAAATTTCTAAGTTAGAAGAAACTCAGTATAAAATTCTATATCCTTAATGATAAAAACATCCATTATCATCTCCCAAACCATTTCAGTAATTGCTCATATTCAAAAGAGGTATTATAAAAATGTCTCTATTTCAACTGGCCACAAAGTTTTGATAAAGTTTGGAAAATTCTGGGATTTTTTTCCTATTTTTTCAAGTCAAACTAAGCGTAGTACATATATTTCTGCCAACATGGACTGTCTTTCAGCTATGAATTATTCCCATTAGAAACAGCGGAATCTTATTTTCAAAAGTTGTCAGTCTTGTGTCTTGCTCAACACAAACCTTCAACCCTATTAAAAAATCAGTGCTGCTAGTAAAGGTGTGAACAGATGTTTTATCTCTCCATTTTGTGCATAAATGCAAGTACTCTGATGTAAATTGATCAAACTGTAGAAACAAATCATTTAAGATTTGTGCAGTGATTAATAATAGAAGCCAGTAATCAAATCTCCCTGCCACCAGCACATCTGTTACAGAGCGCTTCTAGTTTGCCCTATTATGCAAATGTGCAATAAAACAAATACATTACTTGATTTAACAGCTGGTTGAAAAACAATATTTTTAGGTGATTTTTTTTAATGTATTGTTTTTACCATTGATAGCTGCTTGATGTAGACTAATTCAATTATGCTTATGTAGAGGGGTAGAGGGTCACAGAACGGAGAGGGAAAAAAAAAGTACTAATTCTTCTCAGGAGCTGCTGCAGAATTTTAAAGGTATTTAGAATTCCACTGACACATAAAGCTTCTGAAAGAACAAAGCGCACAGGAGAAGAGTTTTCCTTAAGTCCAACACTTTACAAATCTTTTCATATAACTTGGCTCTTCAACGCTATTAGTGTCACATTAATACCTTGAAAGGATTTTGATTCTTCACTGCTTATCAAAATGAATTTAATCTCAAAAAATGTTTCTGGATAACTTTTTGATAGGTTCATGAACTGAGGAGAGGGAAGTATCAGTACAGAATTAAGTTCCATTTAAGGTATGCTTTGATTATCTTGTGTGGTCCAGAATAGTGTAGAATTCAGCAGCCTTCAGCACTAACATCTGAGACCTTCAAATTTTTTTTTTAAAGTGAGCAATGACAAAGTTGTCATATTCCTGACACAGGAGAGAAAAAAAAAAAAAAAAAAAAAAGAATTGTTTGAGACTTTCTTACTTTTATTTATTTATTTTATATCTCCAGTGCCACAGGTGTATATCTGAACTTCTACTTCTGTGGAATGAAAGAACAAATAAAAGTAACAGAAGTAAAATATGTCCTTAAGACAGAATTTTGTTCTGAAAATGTTTGTTCTTTTTTTTTTTTTTTTTTTTTTTTTTTTTTTTTACTGCAACCATGCATGTTTTCCCCAAAAATTCCATATGCTAAATTTTACTTTTTACAAAGTAGTGCTATAAAACTAGGCAAACATTATTTTCAAACAAACATAATCTTTCAGCTCCTTGGGTTATCAAATATCCAGCTGTGCCAGCAAAGTATATTGCTCTGGAGGGATGCATTTTATTACAGTTGTCTCAGAGCTGAATAGGTTGTTTTATCAATTGCATTCAGAAAATAACCAAAAAAATATATTTTAACAGAAATTTCTGTAAGCATTTGAATGTCTTATAGGCCACACTAATATGCAACATATATGCTGAAGTAATCCTACACCCTTTAGGGAGCTGAAAGGTAAACAAATATATTCACCATTCTCAGTGACTACTCAAAAAAGTGTTTTTTTTTTTTTTTTTTTTTTTTTTTTTTTTTTTTTTTTTTTTTTTTATGTTTTTCCCCTGTATGAAAAAGATAGAAATCTGTATCGGGGAAACAGTCCTTATTCCATTTTTCTGGAACTAGAAATTCAGGTGGTACAACATACCTTTGCCTCTTGAAAGAATGATTATCAGCCCATGTTAATGGACACGTTGATCCAAATGTCAATGTCAAAGTCTGTCAGACTTTTAATTTTTCTTTTCCACTTTTTTTTTTTTTTTTTTTTTTTGGCCTTTTTGTATGTATAGCAGAAAAGGCAACTGAAATCAAAAGAGATCATGATAGGAAGACATCAAGATGGTGTAAAGAAAAAAAAAAAAAACACTAGAAACTCATCAGGAATTCATTAAAGGAAACACTGAGAAATATCTGCACTTGTTTAAATTCCAATACATCTTCTCAGCTGCAAAACCAGGTTTCAGAAGTAACAGGAACAAAATTCCCTTGGTTTATTGACTGCCCTGATTTTGGTCAAGTCGAAAATTGCAAGTAAAATTTTCCTAGCAATATTCTTTGTAAAGTTACAAGTGAAAGTAAAGATTTTTTTATATATATACATATATTAAACATTTTCTAAATATCTTAAAGGTTATTCTCTCTCTCTTTGACTTCACATGTAAAGCAATGACACCTCTTTTTATGAAAAGAGAATAAGAAAGAAATGGAGTAAAGTTTCTTCTTGAAAAGGGCAGAACTGATATGGTCCCTACAGAGCTACTTAGTGCCTGAAAGCAAGCATCTAGTACCATTTTAGAAGGCTTAATGTGTTCGGTCATATGGATAGGGTAGATATGGCACATGACAAAAATCAGCCATGCACCTATTGAGAGAATCAGTTGAATAGTAGACATTAGGTCATCTAAAATGGTACTAGGTAACAGTGTTATCTGATTTGTTTTCAAGCTACATTATGCTTGATAAATCATGGAAAATTTTAAAAGACTATAAGGTTCCCTTTCTGGCTTCTTTCTCCTGGATCCTCATTTCCCAGATTACCAGACTCTTTAGAAAGCCTCCATAGTGAAAAGAAACTATGTGCTCTGTGAACAAAAAAGTGACTTATAATAGCAAACCTTTGGGGTATAAGCAGCTCTTAGGAGAATTTCTCAGCATCAGATTTACATTCAGCTGTATTTGTGCTGATTTAATAAGGTAATTGTTGTGGTCATGTTCTAGGACAAGAACTACAGAAGGAAGATATGTGAGCTGAGTGCTCTTATGTCCTACAAGTTTGGTATCTCTAAAGTGGTGAAGAGAGGTGATTTATAACACTAGGGGAATCCTGGCCAGTCTTTATGGAAATATTAGTGTGTAAACATGGGGATAATCCAATTCAATAGAAAAATCAGAGGTATAATTCCCACATTGCTGTGTAGAAACGGTGTTTTTATAACACAACTTTCTTTGATCAGTAATTAATAAACATATAGTAAACTACATAACAGGTTGACAATAACAATTCAAGCAAAGGCACATACAACACCTGCTAAAAATATATCCTGTATTTCTAATTCAGTATGCTAGCAGGAACTGTATAACAGGAAAGATAGAAGAAAATCAATAATTTTGTGGTTTGGATAAAAAAAAAAAAAAAAAAAAAAAAAAAAAAGAATGTGCATTTGTAATAATCAAGTACAGCAAAAAATAAGCCTTGGATTAATATTTTAAGACAGAATTAAGGGGAATAAAAATAAAACGCTTGATCGGTGAACAGAATTATCCTGATAGGATCATGGAATTACAGAAAATGAATGAATGAGCTGAAGTTACAGATGCAGCAAAAATAATAAAGCACACATATTATGTAATTGAGGAGTGCACTGAGATGATAAAAATGGCCACAGAAGTCCATGGTAATAGAAATTCTGCAGCAACACAGTAAAAATGAACTATGGTTATTGAAGCAGTATGAGATTAATGAGAGAGTTGAATATTGTTCAAATGCCCCCACACAAACCATCCCCCTCCTCCCTAGCTTCAGCTGTCCACAGATGTCAGTCAGCTGCTCTGTATAACCTCCATACAATTCATACAAAAAGCACATGATTTGAATTTTTTTGGTAACCGAGCAGAAATATGGATGTGTTGCCAAGCTAAAAGTCACAGAAATCATTGGCCATTGTCTTGTATCTGTTTTTGATAAAGCGATTTGATTGAAACACCATATCTTGTCTTCTTTCTTATTCTTGAGACTTAGAACTGTTACCAGGAAGATTTGCTTTAACCTAGACTCCTGTCCCTCACTGATGTCTGCAAGTTTGCAAGGGAAAAATGAGTTACCTATGTTTTCAGAATCTGTGCGTCAAAAACTGCAAGATCAGTTTTAACCTACTACCTAACCGTAGCTCAGTATATGAAATATAATCAGATGTATGTTTCATTTCTTTATTCTACTTTTTATATAAGCTTTACCAACTAGTTAAAACACTTATCAACATTTGCTATAAAGCATCTTACTGCAAAGCAAGTTGAATTCTGTAGCGAAGCTGTGTATTGGTCTGATGCTATACATCACACTGCTTCGTGATGATAGAAAGGATGCCACGTTTGTAGATCTCCAGCAGCATTTGACATAATAAAGCACTACTCACTGCTAGCAAGATGTAGCACGATGAAATACCACTACATGGTAAGAATGACAGTCTCCATGAGAAAAATCAACATATTTTCAATGAACCGTACAAGAATCTAAACTGGTGACAAAGACAATGAAATAGACTGCCACAAAGAGGGCGTACCTGCACATATAACATGATCACTATAAGTAGCCAAATAACCCACTTCAGCACTAGTAAAATTATCTATGTTACTGACTTGTGTTACACTGTCAAAACAAAGCCTACACTCAAGATTAACCATATTACAACTGTTTTCCCTATGTTCTGATATTCCTGTAGTTTAAACAAACAAACAAAAAACCAAGAAGAGTTTCTTTCATCAAAATTTTTGAGGCCAGGAAGTCTCTTAGAAAAACTCAGGAACTTTCAACACCGTGCAACTCTTCCTCGAAAGTTCAGTTTTATGTTGTTTCAGATAGCTTGCTTTAAACAGTTACGGAAAAGACAAAGTATAAATTTAGCCCTGAGAACAATTTACTGCAGAATGACATTTGAAACAGCATTTTAAAACACTCATTTACCAATGTTTGCCTTTTTTTTTTTTTTTTTTTTTTTTTTTTTTTTTTTTGGCATGAATGCACTTGTTTGAGAAAGGATAGTATATGCAGAGAATCTGTAATCTATTTTGAATGAAAGTTATCTGTGCATTACTGGATGCCCTGGACCAAGTAATGAGAATAATCAGTATTTTCTTGTAGGGACCATCCTACAAGGCATCAGGAGTACAGTCAGTGCTAAGGTAGAATGCACATGACAGATCAAAAATATATGAGATGTCTGTTATATGTACACCTGACAGACTGGGCTGACTGAAACAAAGAAAAAATAACCTTTCTTGTTACAATGGAGTCCTGTAAAAAATTGCAACCATACAACTGCAAACCATAAAATTGCAAACATTAAACATGTTGCTTAATTATGATATGAGGGAACGAACCCCTCTGTTATAGCTGATAACTTTCCATTTTCATGGGATTAGAACAACAAAGGAAATGTTTAATTACCTGTCAATAAAAAGTGACAGGCACTACAATATGTGGAAATTCCAGCCTATGACAACTTGGAAAACAGGGGCAGGTAGTAGTTTCACGTACTTGCAAAAGCAAGATGATATTAACAATCTAGTTAGGACTACAGAGCAGCTTGTAATGGAAGTATACAAGAAATAATAAAAACAAAACGAACCTCTTTTGATATTAACGTCTTTTGATGTCATGTTTGGACAGAATCATTAAGGTGGTAAGGGATAATAATGTTTGTATTCAAGGTACATGAAATACATCTTCTATATCTAGTGAGTAAAGGTACTTCATCTCAAACTTTGGGTAACCTGACCTAGTATAAGATGTCCGTGACCATGGCAGGGAGGTGTTGGACTAGATGATCTTTAAAGGTTGCTTCCAACACCCTGTGATTCTGTGATTTCTTCTATAACTTAAATCATTTTAAGTCATTTCTGTGAATATATATACTCCATGCTCATTTTACCCCCATATGTCTATATACATATGAGAATTATCAAAACATACAACAAATCTGACTTTTTTATTGCACTACAGAGGTTAAAGTACACTATTTCTTCATCAAGCTGCTCACAGAATACTGCATCACCTGGCTCTAACGGACTCTCCATTAAAAATAGTTAGCTATTTGGATCTGGGTCAAGTAACATCAACATAAATCCTTAGAATGGCTTAATTTTATGACTTTAGCACCACTGGAAGATGCATGAACTACTTTGGCACAGCGTTTAGTATATACATAGAGCAGAGAATTCAAATTCTTGGAAGTCTCTGTGTATCTCAGCAGGACTTTATATAATTCTATTCCTTCATTTTCTTTTAAAATCACTTGTTTCATGTGAATTATGTAGCTTTTATTTCCACTGAATCATTTCCCTTAATATCTATGCCCAGTCACTTTCAATCACATATTTTTAGAAACCACATCTTACCTTTCACTGGACTGATTAATTTGAACAAACAAAATCGAAAAAACCTCCAGTCTCTCATCACAAGTTCTCATTTTCAGCTGGTCATAGTAATTCCTCACCTTTGCTAAATAATCTCATGAACAAAACAAAGATTACAGTCAGGGTACTGGAATTGTATTTCTGTCTTTCTTATCACTAGCTGTAAGACTAATGCAGAAGTTAAGCGCTTTCTTCCTTATTTCAATTGCCATAAAATAGGGACAGCATTGTTATAGTCTTGTGTCATATACACAAAGCATGCATAAAATAAAAGAACATAGCAGGAAGTATATAGCTGGCCTTGAAGATCTGACATTTCTACTAAAATCAGATATTTTTTTCCTCTTGTTTCAGTAAATTGACAACAAAATCATATATTCTTCAGTACAAATGTTACATTGGTCCACAGACTAATGGTTGCATGATTTCACGCAACTGACCAATAAATGTCGTCAGAACATGATATTTTCTGTCAATACAGAAACTTTTTCCCTTTTAATGGAAGGCTTATTTTTAAGTGTGCACATTATTTATTTATTTAAAGTGACCTGATTGATTGACTTGTTGCTAATGTGGCAGGTAATTCTGCTATCCAACAACATATTGGGGTTCCCAAGGGTTCCATTTTAGGGCCATTTCTCTTCAATGTTTTCATAATTGACTTGGATGCAGGACTTGAATGTATACTTAGTAATTTTGTGGACAACACTAAGTCGGGAGGAGTTGTTGACTCCCTTGAAGGTAGAGAGGCCTTGCAGAGAGTTCTTGGCGATATAGAAGGTGGGGCAGTCACCAACAATATGTTTAACAAGAGGAAGTGCCATACAGCATCTGGGAGGGGGCAACCCTGACTATACAGACTGAAGGATGAGAGGCTGGAGGGCAGCCCCTCAGAAAGCAGTCTGGAGGTTTTGGTTGACAAGTTGAATATGAGCCAGCAGTAAGCCCTGGCAGACAAAAGGGCCAACTGTACCCTGGGGTGTATCGGACACAGCATTACTAGCTGGTTGAGAGAAGGGATGGCCCTGCTTTGCTCTGGGCTGGTGTGGCAGCACTTGAGCACTTTGTGTAGTTTTGTGCACGAGAGCATAAGAATTGCATAAAACTATTGGAAATCATCCAAAGGAGGGCTATGAAGATTACAAAGGGTTTAGAAGACTACATCTATGAGGAGCAGCTGAAGTCACTTGGTTTGTTCCGCCTAGAGAAGAGGAGACCAAAGGGAGGCCTCATGGCAGCCTACAGCTTCCTCACTAGGGGAACAGAGGGGCGGGAGCTGAGCTCTGCTCTCTGAGAACAGCAGGAGGCCTGAAGGAACATCATGGAGCTTCAACAGGGATGGTTCAGGATAGATATTTGGAAAAGACTTTCCAGTGAAAGGGTTTTGAACACCAGAACAGACTCCCCAGGGAAGCAATCATGGCACCAAGTCTGTCAGAGTCAAAAAACATTTAGATAGTGCTCTCAGACAACTGCTCTAATTTTGTGTGGTGGTCCAATGTGGAGCCAGGAGTTGGATTTCAGGATGCTTATGGGTCCTTTCCAGTTCAGGACATATGTATTAGTATGTTGTAAGACAGCACAGTTGATCTAAAAATTAGATCAAAATAAGACCACCGCAACAATATTATAATCTTCTGTACTTTAATCATGAATTAAAAATTAATAATTTAAGACAAAATTTAGGACATGATTTTAGTGAGAATATGGAATGAGAACTTGTGTTTATTTTAAAACTTTGAATGCGTGGCGTAACGTTCTTCATGTCTCTGTTCATTTTCTTCAGGCCCCTGTTCGGGCACCATTTGTGGTGTAAAGACCACATGGACACCAGTGTTCTCTTAGGATCAGTAACTGCTACTACTTTATTGATGACATAACTTCAACTCTCTTATTGAGGACAACCTCCCTTCTTATACCATTAGCTCTGCAGCAGTACTTTTCCACTAACTATTCATTGGTCAAACAAATTTTCAGGACTAGAGAACAAGCAGTCTGAGAGAGCAAGGCATCCCCTGAATCACCTCCCCCCCCCCCCTTTAAACTCTTTACATTCCTCTTGGCCTCATCGTTAAGAGTTCAATATTATCACCAATCATGGGGCTTGTTGAACCCCATGGCCAAACCACCACAAAATGAAGGAGAAAAACTTATCAAATTATTGTGTTGTTCTTCATTGTCCTCCCATTAATCCAGACTTATTCTAGTCACAAAAGAACTAGAATCTCAGATAGAAAAATATAACCTACTGGAAATGCTACAGGGTGCATGACAAGTTTTCCAGAGCTTTTTACTCATACCTTTGGATCTTCTTTGGGTATATGCAGAGCCTTGTAGTTTAGTAACCTGTGCATTACGCTTTATTAAACTGATTTATACTATGAACATCTCATATTTAAAGGATGAATTTATATATTTAAATTCTAAAGTAGCTTCATTTTGCTCATTTATGAAGTGGTATGTCTGAAGAATTAGAAGTCTCACCATTTGCATTGAGCCTATCACCCATTTCAACTTTACCTATTTTATCCCAACAATTACTTCAAGTAAACAACAAAGTAAGATAGTAAGAAGTGAGCCATCAAACCAGAATAAATTACAAATGTAATTACCTTGTTCTGTCCTCCTTTCTGAGGTGACATCTCATAGCACTAAGTTATAGACAAGATTTAGCACTTGGGCTTGACAGATACAAGACATTCAGAATGCACAAAGACTTTTGAATTCTCGATCTCCCTATGTAAATCAACTAGAACTTTGCAAGTTTTCAGCAAACTCCTTACCAACATCACAGTTCTTGAGTCTCTTCCCCATCATCCTCATTATCATGTGCTGAAAATTTCCTGAAATCTCTTGACCCTGGGGTAAATTTATAGATATGACCCAAAGACTACGCTGTTTTTCTTGTGATACAAAATACTGCAGCTCTTCTGCTAACAACCTCCAAGATAAGGATGCATAAGTAGGTAAATAAAGTAAAAAGGAAGGGAAAATATGAGTTCCCTATGTGTCATTAATGCAATCGTACCAAACTAATGTTTTCCTACTGTAACAAGAGAGAAATCCTGGAAGAATGTTCTGTGAGCGTGTCTGGTAGCTTGGGAATTTTACTCAGTCTCTTCCAAAACACGATGAAATTGAAGATGTTATGGATATGCATGTCTACCCATTAGAAAGAAAAAAAAACTCTGAAAAGAACAGAGTTTCTGTAGTGGTCACAAATAGAATAGAGGATTGTGCCTACTCTTCAAGCAGTCAGTTTCAGAAGGATGTAGAAAAGGAAACCCATTTATCTTCCTTTTATTTTTATTTATAACAAGGGAACCATAACAAGATGGCTAGTATCCTTTCTTACTTTGTGTAAATTGAAGGAAGAAAGAAACAGTAACAGGCCAAGGATAAAACATTTTCTGTAACAAAATAAAATTATACATATCTATTGCAGTTTAATTACTACATTTATGAACTGGAAGTCAGATTTAGCATATAAAATAATCTGCCTCAGGTGAACTTTAACTTACTGGGTTCTTCTTTTTCAGATATGTTTACATGTTTCGAAAGAAAGCTGAAACCATTTTCTAAATAGACATTTAGCATTACTTTTCGGGTACTGAGTATATATTTCATAGTGTTCCTATTTCACAAGCTTGGTCTGTAAAGAATATGCAGTGCCCCTCACCTGAAAAAGGTCCTTGTGACTCATTCTATTTTAGAGCTGAAAGAATATTGATCATCCATTAAGCAGATTTATTGTGTGTAATACCATCCTCAAGGTGGAGATAAGGAGAAATGCAGTGGAGGAACAGTAAGACTACTTAATATTCTAATCTTAATCACTTATCTACCATCCGTATTTATAACACTGTTCTCAGTGGACAAGTTCTTTTGTCCTGAAGTATCACTCAGGGGTGATGTATTGTAATTCACTGGAGAGTATTTGGTTGCTTTAGACTTCTACTTTAATTTGGTACTGATTAATAAAAAATGAAGTCTTGCAACTGAGATTATAGAAAGTATTGTTATTGTTTTCATATAATTCTGAAATTGAAGTTAAACTGACAAAGTGACCTTATTCTGATAGAGTATTTCGGTGAAAAGATAAATGCAATTGTATTTTACCAACAAAACTCTTGAAATGTTGTATTATTCTGTTGGCACATCTGTGTTTTAGGATGTTTCTATTCATTCAGAATAAGATCTGTGAATGCAATTAATAGTCACACATATGGTATGAAGAGTCAGGGATAAAGGAATTAAATTCTTATTTTTCTTTCCCTGGGGCTAAAAATTGGTTTGCAGGTTACTATTCATTGGAACACCCCAGAGTGCTGACAACTAACAAAGTAGCTATAGCTGCACTCCACTAGACAGAAGAAAATCAGATTCACAGAAAAACACTCATCCATAACAACTACAGGACATTTATGACCACAACAAGGATTTACAGAACTTTTCAGTGATTGAGCATTGCCTAGAGTCCAATTAAATTCAACCCTCCAATTGATATTCTGTATATTCTGGCATTTTAATTCTACTAGAACCACAGCAGTTTTTTCTATTTACTTATATGTTAGAAAGAGTTAACAGGGATTTTAAGATTATTTCCTTCTTCCTGGATCATTTTTTTCCACAGTTCAAGTTTTCTAACATTCGACAACATCATCACATTGTCCTACTGTGAATTTCAGCTCTCCAGGGCTAAGACTTATATGGGAATAAAACATGACAGTCATTATAGAGCTCAATGAGTACAAAAAGCATGGAGCACTTATTTCAAAAAACCATTCGGTATGAGAATATGGTAGACTGTGCAGACATCACTAGAGGGAGTAATGACCACACAAACCAGATTGCAATGTTGCATAAACATCCTACCAAGCTGAAATCTGGCTCCAATCTTTGAAATTTGTGCTCTGTTATTCAATAGTCACCTGTGGGAACTTCCCAGCTATTTTTCTGGAAAAAGGGAGGAGGGAAAATGCATCTATCAAAGATTTTTTCATTACTTTAAAAAAAAAAAAATGGTAAAGGAGCTACAGTAGTAGAATGTACACATTTCATCAGAAGCCCAAAGAACTTGTTGAGCAAGCTCTGCATAGGGATTTTCAAGGTTGGAGGCTCCATAACTCCTCTGATCAACTTGTGCCACTGTTCAGCAACCCTCAGTGCATAAGAGTGTTTCCTGTTATGTTCAGACAGAACCTCATGTGTATCAGTTGGTGTCCAGTAACAGAACAAGAGGCAATGGACACCACTGAAAAGATCCTGGGTCTGTCTTCCATACACTCTCCCTTCTTAAAATCCTTCCCTTCTCCCTTTGTGCGATCTTGATAAGATCTCCCCTAGCCTTCTCCAAGTTAAACAGTCACAGCTCTCTCAGGCTTTCCTCATAAGAGATGCTCCAATTCCTTCATCATCATAGTGGCCCGTCACTGTACTCTCTCCAGTAGGTACATGTCTCTTGTACCAGGGGGCCCAGAACTTGACACAGTGCTCCAGATGTGGTGTCACCAATGCTCAGTCATGTAAAGCATCAGAGACTGTATAATAAAGACATGTATTCCTAAGAAACCAAGATCAGAATCTTGATATATGACAATACATATACAGACCTTAATTAAAAGTGGGACATCATCATCATCAAAATCAAGCTCTTTTT
Source organism: Nettapus auritus (assembly GCA_011076525.1). Taxonomy (NCBI): domain Eukaryota; kingdom Metazoa; phylum Chordata; class Aves; order Anseriformes; family Anatidae; genus Nettapus; species Nettapus auritus. Next base: position 41,310,474 of record CM021769.1, read on the forward strand.
GTATTCTGAAGGAACCAATAACATCATTGTTCTGCATTCTAGAAACCACTACAACTAAAACCATAGCATAGTTTCCTATAACCGAGCTATACTATCATTAAAAGCAAACAAAAAAAACCCCTCTAGTTTGGGACTACTACTGTGGCTAAGATATGTTCTTAGTAGAGCCAGGCTCTTCCTCACACTCTGGCATCCCTACTTTTCTACTGGTTTAGGTTGACAGCAGCAAGACATTCTTTTACTTTTGGCCTCAAATGGCTGATGGTTTTATTCCTTCTGTGCTCACCTGATTTCAGATCCCAGTTCCATGCAGGTGCCTAGGGTGATGCCTAACAAATTTGAGGTGATGCTCTGCCTTTGAAATACCATTGGCAGTAACCTATGAGAGAAAGACCTCAATAGAAACCTCATGGTATAGATTCAGTTAATAAATATGACCTGTAGATTGGTGATTGCTATTCAAAGTGAACACTGTGTTTCTCCTAAGCCTGTTTTAACAGCACAGGTTTTCTAGCAGCTGTAGACCAATCAAGTAATTTAGTCAAGGATTTAAGAAAGTTTTTAGTGCCCTTTTAATTCCTTACTACAGAACCATATGTCACTCTTCCTAAATTAATGACTTTATCCTACTCACCCTCTCTTTACCAGTTACCATCAAACAATAAAACTATATCACCTGACTGATCTGATCAGTTACTCAAATTACAATGATAAATAAAAGCAGGCAGCAGTACAAAACAAAAGACAATCTATAAACTAAAATTTGCTTCTAAACATTCAGAATTTTTGAAAAAAATCAACATAATCTTACAAACAGCTTGTGAAGAGATACATTTGTTAATTCAATTATTGACAATTAATAACAGAGTTCACCTATTCAGCTACATAATATAACTTCATACAGCTGTTCTCAAACATTTACTGTGTTTCACTGAAGGCTACAAAGATGTTTCTGTGTTTTCGTATATACACACACATAAATGTTTTTTTCCTTAAGGACTCAAGAGAAGTTTTTTGTCTTAATTTTCTTTTCCTGCATGTATCCTTCTTTTTCCTTCTAAATGGTTTTTATATGGCAGTAAAATGTTAGTGTTTCTCTTCTTTCAAATACATCTCTTTCCCTCCTTATTACTTCAAGGTTTAACAGGAGAGTTTTAAAGTGCCCTCACATAGGGCCCTCAACCAGCAGCTCCGCAGAACTGTTTTTGAATAATTCATCAGACTCAATCTTACAGAGTGACTAATGTGCTAATTATACAGAAGAGTCATTTATAAGGTTGGGTTGGGTACTCAATGCTAAACATCATTATAAAATATTCATATGGTATATGGGATTTTTCTGAAAACTGCAAATATGATATACATCCATAAAGATATATGGTTTCCTCAGCACTATAGTCCTGTTTCACTGAAAAGATTTATGAGAAGATTTATATCTACTGTGATTGTGTGTAAGAATTAGCCTCCCTTTTGCATACTGCAAAGCTAATTAAAAATAGCTCAAGTTGGAAGCCTCTTATAGTCACAATGCATCCATCCCTTGATGTATTCTCAAATCTGAACTCAATGTTGTTTATGAATTTGTCTTTTCAGTCTTGTTAATCCTGTTCACAAAAGTCGTGTGAAACATGAACTTTTGCCATGTATATTTCACTGCAATATTTCATCTTGAACTATAAATTTCAGTCATTTTTTAAGTGAAGAAGCTTTTGATTCATGCCAGAAGGTGGAGCCTAGTGAAAAAAAAGGCAACTGTGTTTGTTACTAGGGTAGGTGAGATACTTTTTAAAATCGTTAGCTTTAATCTTCCAGACTAAGCCATGATTCCAACAGGTATTGCTTAATATAATTTCTTTCACACACTTTTCAAAAGTAACTGGCTCATACTGGCCAGGATTTCAGTCAGCCTGAATGCTGCACAGTCCCATCACTATTTCTTCCATGTCTTCTTCTCTTGATCCCAACAAGAAAAGTATTCCAGAAATGCAGACCCAAAAGTACCTCTGGGTACCAAGACGGCTATGAATGGTCCCAGACACCCAGGAAATGCCCATTGTGTTCATGACATCAAAGCAGACCACTGAACATAGGAAAATACACCTTTTGCCCGTTTCTTTGGAGATCAAACCATGTAGAAAGAAACTTACGGCATATTTCCTCCTCCCCCTCCCCCCCCCCCAAAAAAAAAAAAAAAAAAACTACTAAATTTTCTCCATGTTACACCGCTTTCCACTTAGGACACACATTTTTGCGTGCTTTTTTTTTGTTTGTTTGTTTTGTTTTCAGTCTTCTTCCAGAGGTCAATGCTTGTTCAAGTATATGAACATATCTGTGATTAGCCTGCTGTCTGAACAATGACCCTGACTTCTGATGCCTTCAGGCTGCTCCTTCACTCCCAGCAGGAGATCTTCTGTCAGACTTGATGCCCAAAAAACCTCTTGAGCTATTTCACATCTTGCTGCTGACATTATTTTGAACTCTGCTGTCATCATAGCATCTTTCTTAGTCATGGTTTAAAATCTGAAATAACTACTCTAGAGTACCTTCTTTTCAACATAACTCTCTGTCATGTAATGTCTCATTTTTCTTACTCTCAGCTGGTTTAGAGATATGAACAGATATGTGAATAGCAAATGGGCTTAAGTAAAAAATAGTTGCCAGTAAAAGAAACAGCATAAGTTTCTCCTGGGTGTATATAGACAAAAGAAAAAGAGGGGGAAAAAGGGAGAGAAAGAAAATAAAACCCCATGTTCATGAGAAACAATTTAAAAGACTAGGAAGTAAACAGGGGATGTATGATGAGCAGTATGGCACTTACATTCAGATACATGCAAGGACTAACCGACAAAGCTGAATGCAGTGAACATGGTCCTAAACCAACAAAAATTAAATCCAATTGGAAATAAAGAAAAAGATCAGCAGCAAAACTTAGCAAGAATGATTTTTCAGTTATGTGATTTTCTCTTAATATTTCTAAGGGATTATCTTCCAAGGAGCCAAGATGAAGCTAGCTGTTATAAACAAATGTTCATTAATAATCATGGCCTGTTTCCACTAACTCAGAGAAGGGGAAAAAGGTAACAGAGTAAACAACAAATCTGTGAAAATCCCACAGAATTGAGTAAAAGGTGTTTCATTTAATACATCTACCTAACAAAGGAAGCTAGAAGAATCACAGATTAGTACTCAGGTTTGAGAACGTATATGGGGGGAATAGTGATGGGTAACTGGGATATTCTGACTGTTCTAGCAAACATTATGGGTACATTAACTTTAGAGACACAGAAAGTGGCACTATATTAGGGAGAAAGGATCTTTAAGTTTGCTCAGCTGTTGAGAAAAAAGAAAACTGTGTGTTCTATGAGAATGAGATCCCTGTACTGATCCTGCACCATGGAGAATTCCCAGAAGAATCTAGAGTTTTGGTAAACGAGTTATGAATGTGCTTCTTAGAATTCACAGGGATCTGCAAGGCAAGGGGAAATCTTTACAGGAGAATCTTTCTGTGGTTTGCTGTTTTCATGCTCCTTCCATGTGAAATTTTTATGCAGTGAGAGGATCTCAAGTAATCAAATTAGCAAATATACTGTCTACATTGCATGTTCAAACGTTAAAAAATATATATAAAGTAACATGTTCACCTACTCCTGCTCTGACAACAAGTGGGAAAAAAGTTTAGTGTCAATGAATAATATGAAGATAAGTGATAAATCCTGGTAAAATATATTTTAAAAATGTATGTATGTGCTGATATTTACTTCTTATATATACTTATATACTTCTACTTTTGCTAGTTATATGTAATACTAACAGCCAATTTCCTCTTAGGGAATTAATGTGCTACTGTTTTATTATTATTTTTTAAGATCCTGAATGCAGCTTCTGCATGTTCTAAACCTCAGACTGGGGATGCTGCAGTCCTGTGAGTGGGTATAGCTTATATCTGTAGTGTAAATTCAGTGCAGCTCCCTGAAAATATTTTTTCTTTTACTAATACATCTATGTGTAGAAATCAATAAATAACAGTGGTATCCATAATCCTGTTATACTTCTGAAAGAATTATATGTATTGGCTGTAAATAAAAGTCAAGTATATCCTAAAATGTTAATGTACCTTCTGATTTCATTGCTTCTTTTACTATTTACTGATTCTGCAGTAATCTCTCCTCCCACCCACTCATCCACACACCCTTCCTGCTGCCTTCCCTCACGCTACCTGCAGTTTCAGTAAGAGCTTTTTATATCATTATATTTGCAGATTTCATTAATTAATTCATACTTCTGTATTTTTATTGTTTCTTTGGAATTAATTCTCATATATGTTGTTGAGGATCTTCACAGTTAACACTGGAAAACAGATCAATAGATTTCATACAAAAAGTAATAAAGATTATTATGACACCATGACAGCATAAACATTCATTTGTATATTTTTTTCAAAGTGGAAGAAACAGTCACTATGAAAGGAAAAATAGAAATGAGGTGCCTTGTATGCTTACCATGGATGGATCTGGCTGTCAGGAAGCTGCAAAGGCCGGTAAGTCTCCTAGGGCTGGCTGCCAGAAGCCATAGGAGGGTCCCACAGGACTGCTGGATAAAGGGCTTCTCCCCAGCCAGAACTCATCCCACTGCTCCAGCCAGGAGCCGGGCAGCCACTGGGGCAGTGCCAGCCTTGGATACCATATAACCCCTGGGACAGGGACAGACTAAAGCCAGGTCAGAACACATGCCCCTGAGTGGGCCCTGCTCAGAGGGACCCATGGCCAGGAAGGGTACTGGGAAGCTGGAGACTAGCCCTGCTGCAACCTCACTAGGGCAGGGGTTGAAGGCCCTGGGGTTTATGTAGGGTCAGGAGCTGTGGGTATGGTGGAGGGAGCCTAGGTGGCTGAAATGGGGCCTGAGGCCCTGGGACTGGCAGGGGAGCCCTAGGATTGCTCTTGGTGCAATGCTGTTCTTTGATGTGATTTAAGTCAGAACATCTTCCTCACAAAGGAAGAACTGAGAACAAATGAAGTTAATTAATTGAAGAATGGATGAAGTGCACTGAAATGGAACATAATGGGCCCATATAAATATTAGTGAATTTTCAAATTCATATTTTAAATAATGGCTGGAGAAATCCTTTTATATGTAAAACATTACAAGCCTACCAACAAATCACAAAGCATTATCTTCAGCAGCTTTCTAGTAGAAAAAAAAAAAAGATTTTTTTCAATTTTCTTCAGAACTGACCAAATCAATTACAAAATAATTTAAGAATCATGTTTTTTGCAAGCACAGAGAACTCCGGTTTTGTAACATAGGCTCCAAGTTGCTTATTGCACAGCTGATGCAGTTACTTGGAGCAGTGATCTGTCTTGTTTTAGATACCCTGCTTTCACCTGGAGACTGGTACAAGCCAGTTCACAGAAAATTCATGGTCCTCTCCAGGAGACAAGAAAAAAATGTATTTCCTAAGAGATTTAGCTTACATCCTAAAATCGGCTAGAACTGAGATGTGAAAATTAATTGTATTAAAGTGTGAAGGACCTGATTTTGATTTCCACTGTGCAACCATCTGGCATAGATATCTACATCAAGAGCAGTACTGTTCCTTAATGATCTGTACCATCTCAGTAGCAAATGAAATAAAATGCTGTAACTTAGGTAAAAAGGGGACTACCTAAATTAAAAGTAATGGTCACAGTTCTGGTTGAAGTGTACTGAAATTTGAAAATACATTTTGTAATATGACTCCCCCCCATCTCTATTACATGCCTGCCTTTCATCTGACTGCTAATTAGGTAAATGGGTGTTATTTTAATTCCAGGATTTACAAAACATTCCAGATAAATCAAGTGTTCACCAAGTTTACAATTGAAAATTATTCACGCTTACGAAAAACAACCATGAATGTGAGGTTGTAGAGGTGTTTTACACTAAAACAAAGATTATTTCAACATTTCATATTATCCCAGAGGAATATTTTAAGTGTCCTGCCTTCATTTTCTTTTTTCATACATGAGTACCATTTTTGAATTGTTGGCAGATAAGATGTGGTAACTAACTACTGAGTGACAATAGCTTGTGTGCAGCAAAAGACAACGTCAGATTTGCTGTCAGGAAGCATTCATTTCTCTAATTCATTTTATGACTCATTCTTTACCACCTACTTTATGTTTTCTTATACTCATATTTGGATTATTCTGAAGAAACTTAACACACACACACAAAAAAAGAGACAAACAAACAAACAAAAAAAACAACAAAACTTCATTACAAACCTTCATATTTTCCCTTAAATGTAAACAAAACAGAACAAATATCTTGCATGAGAGAAAGATTACTTGACATTCCATTTTCACTGAAGACTCTTCACAACTATGATCTGCGTCCAGCCAAGACTGTCAGGGAAAAAAACAAACAAACAAAAAAAAACAAACAAACAACAACAAAAAAATAACAACAACAACAAAAAACACCTGCTTTTCATTGCTTGTCAATTAGTGCTTTATATCAGATATATTACCTTGTTTGTGTGAAGTCAAATAGACACTCTTCCTGCTACAAACTCATACATACTGTATTTGTTTCCTGATCTTATTGTATTTGTTTTTAACTGTTAAGCAGTATAGAAAGCTGGCATATGTCTCACCAGATTATAAATTCTACAAAGCTGTTAACATTTTGTGAAGTATCAGAATGTACTCTTGACTGATCTTTTATTACCAAAGGCCTCAGTCAGCCATTAAAGATTGAGACTGGCAGACTATTTAGCGTGCCCTGAGTATAACTTTGAGACAGCAGGACTTAGAGCTTTCTGTAATTATACTCCCTGATTGTGGAATCTGCTCCCTATTGAGCCTGGAAGAGCAGCATCTGTTGTGACATTTAGGTTAAAATTAAAGAGGTGCACAAATTTGTTGATGCATTTAACTGTGGGGAATCATTTTGATTATTATTTTAAAATTGTTTTTGTAATAGTAATTTTTTAAAAATCATAAAATGAAACTATGGAAAGGACTTCATGTTACTCTGTTAAGAGATTGTTTTAAATTGTTAGTTATTATTTGTCCACAGATAAAAGGAAAAGAAGAGGTAGTCAACACCACCAGCACAGAATGAGGAAGCCAGTCTGCATCCTAGGAAAACTGTTCTTGTGCTCTTAATAGCTAATTCATATATTCTCCCTGTATACTACTTGATATTAGTACTGTAGGCATGGAGAAGTTGGTGTTTCCCCTAATAAGTATGCAGCTACAAATCTGCATTTCTAAGTAGGTGTGTCTTTAAAAATAGCTCAAAGTCACAGGAAAAAAAATATCACTTCATTTAATCAGAAAATGTTGTGATTTTTTTGGGGGGGAGGGGGCTGGTTGGGTCATTAGTGTGCCACCATTTCATAATATTATATTATTTTCAGGTATTCCTGGTTTTGAATATTCTGTTTTATAGCTACTGACCACCCCGTAAGCAAGTGATTTTCTCCCACAGTATTTAATTTATAAGCAGTCTGTCCTAGATACTTTTTTTTTTTTGTCTGCTTGGTTGATTTTTTATTTTTATTTTATTTTTATTTTTATTTTTATTTTTTTTTTGCATCATTAGGACACTCTGTTTTTTTAAACTGGAATTATGTTTGCTTCTCTATAGAAGTGTCTGTACAAATCTCAGGTGTCCTTTTCAGAATTTCGCTCATTTGTCCTCACAATGTTAACATTTTAATAGAACTATCTCTGTTTTGTTATATCTTTCATATATGTTATCATAATTAAAGACCATGAACTCATCTGAAATTTGAAATCTTAATGTATATACAGGTCAAAAATAGTGGGTTATGACCAGGGATGTTGATATTGTGTAATCAACAAGACAACAAAATAATTATTTCCTTCTCTGCATAATCCCATTTGATTTTCTTGCTAATATGAGTTCTCTTCATGCCTCTCCAGCAGGCTCTCCTGGCAAAGAAGACAAAACCTGTTGTGATTTTCTTCTTGGATAACACTTTATTTGGAAGTTTGCAGTTACATATACCTAAATTATGGTAACTATGCTGAATGCCAAAATGAATTCCACTTTAAATTTACTAGTGCCTAGTAAATAACCATCTGCCAGAAATATTCCAGTCTGAATTCTCTTTTAAGTGAATCCACCTTTAAGACATCCCAAGCCTGGAGCTATCAAGATGCATCCACCTTAGAACACAGGATCCATCATGAGAACAATCTGAAGTGACTATAGATATGCGTTGTAGTTGCCCATTAGTGGTAGTGGCATTTTGAGAGACAATACATTTTGTTCAAACTCGGGCTCATTCAGGTTAAAATATAATTAAATGTATTTTCAGGAAATTTTCCTTATATTCATCATGAACAGAAAGCAAAGTTCTGTTTTGTTTTGTTTTGTTTTGTTTTTAAAAAGCACATTCTCACATTGATGTTATTATAACTATCAATTTAATTTTTGAGTTGATAAGAAATCTCTTTTACAGGCTTTTAAGAATCCTCACATGTGCCTGAGGGGGGGGGGGGGGGGGAAAAAACAGCCAGCAATTTGCTTAATATGCTTGGAAGTAGATTTAACTTTCTTTCACAACAGACTGCCATTATTGTTTTGGTGTTTGTGTCAGTCTTTTCTAATAAAAATAACTTGTACAAGACTGATGTTTTTTGTTTCCTTTCTTGGTTGCTTGGTTGATTGTTTTGCTTTTTTTTTTTTTTTTTTTTTTTTTTTTTAATTTTGAAGTACCACCTAATGAAGGACTGTTCTAAAGGATAGTATCAAAATATTACATGCAATAAAACAACACTGAAAATGTCTTCTATATTGTTCTCTATCTTCTAAGTGTCTTCTATTCCAGAATTCTTTTTATAGTTTTGATGACTATAGAAAGAATAAGTTTTATAGAAGTTGCCCCGAACAACAGATTCAGAACAAGACATTACATTTGAGCAGCACAGCTGGTCAAAAAACTACAAAAACAAACAAACAAACAAAAAAAGTTCACTTAAGAGTTAATTTCCTGTGTGCAAGTACATGAACAGTCCTATTGAAAAGACTCAGTTTAAGCATTACATACATTCAAATTAAAAACTTGCTATAGATTATTTTAAGGTGGATCTGGCAACAGTTGCCCTTCTGCTTCAGTCAGAATACTTTTTCAATAAAATAATTTACAGAATTCTACCTGTGTATATAATATTCCAGACTACTGTAACAGGTTTCCTTCAAGTTTCTAGAATGGTAAATCTCACCAAAATCTTTCATTTCAGAGAAAGACAATCCATATTGAAAGCATCCACTCTTTCTGTCAGCAATATCAATCATCATCACTGATGAAGATGTCAGTCTGAAATACTTGCTGGGCAAATAGTTGCAAGTTGGCAGAGTAGCTCGTTCTTCGAAAATATCTACAAAGCTCTATTTCCCCACAGCATAAATAGGCAGCATTGTCAAAATACATATATTTATTCATTTTATGTAAATAAATGCTTCTCTATCTACTTACATTAGTAAATTTTATTTTCAGTAAATGAGAACATATCAGATAGTACACATCAGGGACTTTTGGTAGTTTGTCCTCCTGACCATCAGACAGAAATATGAATGAGGGTGAATGAATATGAATGCATTCCACTCTCATGCACAGGTCTCGGGGATGTGCTTGCTTTTGGAAAAAATGGAGGCAGTATATATGAGGTGTGAGAAAAAAAAAGGGGAGGGGGAAATAAAAACTGGTAGATGGGAAAAATTATGAGGTATAGTGAAGCTTCTTGTTTGAAAACACAGGAAAATTCTTTCCTGTCATTCCTCCAGGACAGGACAGTGAAACTGTTCTTCAAGCCTGTGGGGGAAAACCAAAAGGACTTGAGAAAAGCCTTAAGAAAACTCAAAAGAACTGCTAAAGAACTGAATTAGATAACAGTAAGTAAAAGTGAAAGAAAATGTTCTGAACGTGCTGGAGAGTCATTACCCAGATGTAGTTTACAGAGGTCTAGCATGAAGTTGGGAAATAGTTCAGCATTTTCTGACTTACTACGAATATGTTGAATTCAATGCTTACTGTACTCATTGCATACCAATGCAACTAAAAAGTAGGATTTGACAATGAGAAATAATTAAAATGCAATCCTTACTCAGATTTTTATTGTGGAATTTCACTGTAACCAAATATTCACTGCTGTAACAATCTTCAGAACATCTTCTGTTCCCCATATCAAAAAAATATATAGGTGAAAGATGCAATGTCAGGAATTGCTTCTATTGAGAATAAATGCAAAATCAGTCACTGGAACAAAAAGTCTGCTTTGAGTATTTCCTGAACCTCGTGTGACTTCTTTAACCTCTTTGGCTTTCTTTTGCTTGTGATCACAAATGTTTATTTCATGAAAAATATACTATGAAATTTAAAAGTCCTATTATTTGTACTACTACAGAATCATAGAATTATAGTATGACTTCAGTTGGAAAAGACCTTAAATATCATCTCATTCCAACCCTCCTGCCATGGGCAGGGACACCTTCCTCTAGACCAAGTTGCTTAAAGCCCCATACAACCTGGCCTATTAGGAACCAGGTCCTTTTGTTTGGTTTGAACTTGGCTCTTACTATCTTCATTTAATAACCTCTTGCTTTTGTAATGGGAAAGGTAGCAAACAGCAGTTACCTCTTCACCATCTTCATGATCATTTTGTAGGCTTCAGATGTTACCTTTATGTGATTTCTTTCCCAGGCTGAAGAGGATGTTTTCTCAACTGTTTGTTTAAAGTAAAAACTTTCATGCTTTTGAATTCTCTTGTCTTCCTCTGAATCCTTCTCAGTTCTGATGACTGCCTTCTGGGAATAAGGAAATCAAACCTGCACACATTATTAAAGGTTTGGGGAAAAAAAAAATAGATTTATGGTGATTTTACTTTTTTCTCTCTACCTCTATGTTTTCTAACATTTCCAAGTATTTTAGTTGGGTTTTGGTTCCCAACCAAGTACAGAGATTATATTTTCATAGAATTATGTGTCCTAATCCCAAAGCCTTGTTTATGTCTTGAAATGATGAACTCAGATCCCACTACTTTATTTGATTCTCACATGTGTATCACTTCATACTCCTCTACACTAAACATGATTTGCTATTTTATTGACAAGACACTTAGATTTGAAAGGCTTTTCTTTATTTCCTTGCAGGTGGCTCTCCTCTTTACCACTTTGATCATTTTTTATCATTTCACAGAGCTTTTGTTCAAGTTGAGGCTACCCACCTATCTGTCACGTAGAAGATCAGCATAGGTAAATAAAGGGAATAAAAGAAGCTTCTCAATGCCTCTCACAAACTGACTTACTTTTGCCACCTTTATTTCAGACTTGGTGTAGGGCAAGAAATTGTAGGCAATCTAATGGAGTAGCAGCTGTAAGAATGCATCTTCAAAAATTAATCAAAAAGTTTCCAGCAAAAATTAATACCTTGGATATACAGTTAGATAATCTCAAAATGAACTAGGAGCTTTGTAAACTTGGAAATATGACCACTAAGGCAAAGAGACCTCTCTTTTCTCTAGATAACTGAATTTCTTCTCAGGAGTGTTCATCTATTAGTCTGTGACAGACTTATAAAACTGACAGATTAGAAGACTTCATATCAGAAATTGGGCTTTTGTCACTCTGTTTAAATATATGCAATTTTTCTTAATAACTAAGAGGATTAATGGAGAAAAATCAATGAATAAGCAGTCAAGTAGGTGAGAATCTTACTAAATATTGACTCAGCAATTTTGACTATTAGAGTTTTAAGCTTATATTTTCTTTTGTATAAATACCTCTGGTTTTACAACCTGTATGATTTTCTTTCAGAATTTCAATTATAGCTAGCACCAAAAGAAAGAAGAAGATAATATACTCTGTTTAAAGCACTTGATTCTTCCCATTTTTGAAGTAAAATCATATGAAACATAAAGTATTCCAGCTGATTCAGATGCATACAGTTTTGAATAAATGTTATTTTGAAGGATCTATAATTTGTGAAGAATTTTTGGATTTTAATTAATACAGTCTGATAAACACAACCGGTAATGCTATACCTTGTTTTAGATTTCAGAAATACAGATATATTAGATTAAAAATATCATTATAAAAACATAATTTTAAAAAAGAGAAAGTGAATTGAACTGTTCCTACAGTGTTGAGTTATAAAGATGCAAATTAATGGTAGGAGAAGGTGCAATCCCGGATTGGTTTAATGTACCTCTTTCTTAAAATGGAATCAAGCTGTAGCAAGTGAACTGCCTTAAAAGCATTCATAAACACCAGTGTTTCTGTGGAGACAGCAAAGTACAGAAATTCTAAAGCATTGTTGAAAAAAAAAAATGGAAGCCCAGTTTGAAAAGACAGACTTTTTGCTGTTATTTGTAGTGATATAAAGGACAGGCTTTATTTGATTTACATGGTGCTGTTTAGACCTTTTGACATGGAAAACTCTTATTTCCATCAAAATATATAAAGGATAATCCTGTAATAATGTCCACTGTGTGCCACTATAGCAAAATTTAGTGTTGCCAGTGAGATTATTACAAACTATGCCTGTGTGCAAATTGAGCACTTAATATTTAGGCATATTTATTCTTATTCACTTTCTTCCTGAAATTAGGTCTTCTGCCTACTTTTTAAAAAGATATATGACTCACAAGCTCCCCCCTGACAAAACCCCCTCCTATTTTCTCTCAATAAATTGCCTGAGCCTGAATGATAACCACCTAGTTCAGGTCAATCACATAATACCTGCTCCAGTTTTATGACTAATAGCCTTCCTGAGAAGAGAACAAGCAGACAGCTGTTTTAGATTCACAAAGCTTTCCCTACTCCTGCACATCCCTGAAACATGCAAAGAACACTTCCTTCTTCTGCCACAAAGCCTAGAAGTCTCTTACTGCTGGAAGAAAGGAAGAGGTGGTCAATGATGAGATCATAGATCTCACAATTTGCTGTTGGCTGTTTGTGGGCAAGCTGCTGCAGCTCTTGGAAGCTAGCTAGCCAGTTTGTTATTGGTACTCCTATATGACTCCTTTAGTACAGCTGTTACAAATACCACATACCTGCTATCACCAGCCTCTGTAAGGAAACTTGCTTTGAACTGTACCAAAAATTGTCATTCAGGGCTGTTTCAGTATCTTGATTATCTTATAAATTAATGAAATTGATGATATCTGCAACTTTTTGATGGCTTCATTCACAAATCCATATGTCTGCCACTTGTTTTCACATTTCTAATGGGTGTGAGACTGGGACCTGTACCAAAAGAACATCCAAAATGAATACTGAGGATATTAATGGTACCATGCTAACTTGTCCTGATTCTATGTTCAGGAACATCTTAAGTGGAGATAACAGGAAAGAAATAAATGTTTATTCATAAGAAATCAAGATTTGTATTTTCATTTAAAGATCTGCCAGAGATTGCTGAAAGACAATGGGAAATGCAGATGAAAATTTTAGATTCAGAATAGGTTTAAGCAGGCATTAATGTAGGCAACCATGAGTATCAGGTCTGATATCAGATAATGCAGAGATGGATCTAGAAAGTAATGAAAAGCTGAAGTTGATAAGGATGAGAGGGAGGTGGGCTTAAGGAAGATGTCAACATTTCTTTACAGCAACAATCTGTAAACCTGTAGCTCCATATAGACTGCAGTAAACAATCTTTCTTCTCCATTACTGCTTATGCAATGGAGTTGTTCCTTGGTGGAGAGGTACTAAGAACATTTGGACATGAATTTCTTAATAAGCTTTCAGAGTCTTCCTTTTCAGCACCATTTGGAATACCCTAGCTGTTGTTATTTCAGTCTTCTTGCTGAAGCTTTTGTTATGAGTGATTCTGTAAAACGAGAAGAGTGTAAGAACCTTTACAGTCTTTTTGCAGGAGAGCTGTGACAGGAGAGCAATGAAAAAGAAAGAGTGAATGAAGAACTCTGAAGAAATGAATGAAGGAAAAATAGACTTGCTGACCTGTGCCAGTCTTGCAAATACTTTTTCTGTGAAAATGAATTATTTTTCACATAGACATGTGAGAATTGAATCATTTCAGATAAGGTATAGACATTTGAATTATCTCCAGTTCTGTAAAACATGAATTAGACACTGACACTTGAGTTGCCAATTGAATTGAGATTAAATGCAATTGACATTAAATGCAATTGCCTATGCTTAACTTAAGATGTCTGCTTTTAGTCAAATGACTAGCAGATGATATTAGTTCAGGTGTAAAACTGGTATACATAACATGGAATATCAAAAGCCCTTGGAATGTTTTGTAATAGAGTATCCATTCAGCTTGGCTACATCCTGAAGTAGAGTCCCTCCTTAGAACATTGTTTAGTATAATGTCTAATTAAAATCATGTCACTCAATCCTACTACTTATTGTCTGTAAAGTAGTCTGTAAAATTGAAATATGAATAAAGAGTCTTACCATTGCTTATTGCTACAGTCTCTAATGTGGTTCAGAAGAAAATAACCTATAGCAAGCTTATTTTTTATTATCATAATGAATAAAAAAAAATATGATGACCTTAGAATTCTTTATAGAACCTGAGGAGAATAAGACTAAGATGTAAAAAAAATCAAATGAAACATTCAGGTATCTATGCCTTTTAATCCTGAACTTCAGTCCAAGAATGTTGGCATAATGTTAGACTCAAAAGGAAAAGACAAATGTAGAGTGAATGAATCACAACTAACTAAATTTTTTTTTTTTTTTTTTTTTTTTCTAAAAGTACTATTTTCATAACAGAATTACACTAAAAATATATTAATCTCTTTCAAAATGTATACACCCCCCCTGCTCTTACTCTTAAGGTCATTACCTTTCAGTTCTAACCTATTTTCTGTTGTTTGTTTTCCAATTAGATTCAGGGTTATATAGATATAACACCAAATATATATAGATAGATAGATAGATAGATATACATATAATATATATATATATATATATTCCTCTTGGTTAATATCTTACCACAGCAAGCCTAGACTTGGAAGGTAGTTAAATCTAACCTTTAAAGGTGTCTTTAGACACCCCTCATTGTCAAATACTCTGACATCATCTATTGGTTTCTTAGTCCTTTTGTCTTCTTTTTAATGTTTTCTTTTTTCCTTATATGTTTTCCTTCTCTCTTCTCCTGCTGTTCCTATTATCTGCTATTCAACAGGTTCCCAGCTGTAGTTTCCTTTGTTTCCTGTGTTTGACTCTGTTTGATTCTTTTGAATCCATCCCCGTATCTCTGAGATTCTCTTTTAGTATATGCTCTCCTTGTAATCAATGTCTGTCTCATTTAAAACTAAGGGGTTCTCAGAATTGTCTTGTGGAGCTCTTAGCTCTTTTTTTTTATTATTATTATTATTATTTTTATTTTTTCTCTATTGTGACAAAACAGCTAAGTATTCTTCCACCTTTTCTGATGATGTATAGTCCTGCTGTCTATCATTCCAGTGATGATTTCATAGGCTTAGAATGTCAGAGAAAACAAAGGAAGAAAAAGTATAGCCAGTCAAAGAAGACTGAAAGTAAATATCAAAAAATTTTACTTGGCTAGCCTGATACATGACATGACATTTTGGAACTTGAAGACTGTCTTTTTTTTTTTTTTTTTTTTTTTCATTTATTAACACAAACAATTCAGTAGTTCCAGTATATATATAATAGTGGTCTCAGAAACTCACACTGAAATAGCTCAGAAGACTGCCTTCATCTACTACTTTGAAGTTGAGGAATGTGCTCTACACAAACTAAACAACTGTTAAGACAAATGTTCAAAATTGGTCTTTTGTGAAAGGTGTCCCAAGTGTCTTTAAAGTGAGAATTCTCCTCCTACTACCCTTCTATTCCTTTCATATTTTTTTTTTTAAATAGTAAGTTTCAAAAGTAAGATTAGGTATTATAGTGTTATTTGATTTGAATGTCAGCATATTAGTGAGATGTGAGATAGAAAACAAAGATCTCATGCAGAGAAAATCCTGACTCCAGCCTTCTTAATAGTTAAGTAGAATATGCTTTTGTAAAAAAAAAAAAAAAAAAAAAAAAAAAAAAAAAGTATAAAGTATATAAAGTATATAAAACATTTTAAGTATAAACACAACCAGTTAATGGTATTGAAAAAATAAAAAAAAATCTATTCTCTATTGGTTGATATAATTCTACAGAATATTTCAGTCTTCATTAAGAAATTAACAACCTATTGACTTTATTGCCTCTAAATTCTTCACAGTTTTCTCATAGTGTTTAGTATCCCTGTAAATGAATGAGTTACACTGCTGTTTCTTGCACTTGGTGCCCAGTTTTCTGAAGGCCACATTTCAGTTATCTCATTCCCCCATCTCAGCAAAACACTACCAATCAAATATAAACAAGGCAAAATAAAATGTAGAAACTGAGATGAACACAATCTACAAGATACAGACATCCTAACATGTCAGTTTGCTGTCTTCTTCAATATCTTTACACATATTCCAGACATCTGAAATAACAAAAATGTATCAAGTTAAAAGTTTTCTACCTTTTTGTTGTAGTTGTTTTTTTAAAGAAACATAGTTTTATCAAAACTGAAATATGCATGAGACTTGACAAATTTATTTTGCTGTGGTTGAATCATCTTGAAATATTTCTCTATCTAAAACTGAACTATTTCCTTTCAAGCTAGTTTAATACCAAATCTAACCTGCTTATATTTTGGCAATGACTTACACATTCTGTCCTCTGTCTGGAACTTAGGACATAATGCTTTGTGTTTCACCTTCTTCTTCTTAGTCAGCTGTGTAACATAGGAGACAGAATCCAAAAGTTCATGATGGAAAATAAGTTATAAGACACTGTACCTGAAATTCCCATGAAACACTGACAGTTCAGCCATATAGGCCTCTACTAATATAATCTCAAACTAAAGGTTGTACTTTATTTATTGACATCTCAGAATTCAATTTCACAAAATATGAGGTTATTTCTATTTTATTCTTTTTATCATATATGGTAAAAATAAGTACCAAAAATGCAGATTTATGATGGAAATATAATTCTGTTTTTCAGATTAGTGTTAGTATATATCTCTGGTTATCTCTTCTCATGTATCTTTTTATACCAAAAGGAATAGAGCATCATTTTGTCTATTTCTGGCATATTTTACAAAACAGTATCAGTAACGCTTCATGGCTAATCGTATCAAAGGCAGCTGCAAGACCTAAACAAATCAGTTTGAGCACGTAACTCTCTGCCTTTGCCAAAAGGAGATAAGCAGGCAATAAAACCATTGCAGTCCTCCTCTCATATGTGCTGATTAAGGTTAAGGATTCTAGGTGTCAGGAGAGACTGAGATAATTATATCGATGCCCAGAGATTATTTATTTTTTTACAGGCTCCCTAGAGAGCTGAAGCCTTGATATACTGTCTCCAAAAGGCTGCCTGTGCCTCCTGGAACCGCAGAAAAACTTGAGACATATTTCCAGGTTGTGAATCACAATCTGAGCAAAGAAAAGCTGGCAAAAACACCAGCAAAGAACATTCTACATTTGTCTTCTCCAGATCTAGCAGCAAGGGGAAAGTGTCAATAACTTGTTTCATGATCTGTTAAAATTCATTATTGTAGCCCTATATGACCAATGAAAGATTCTCTAAACTAGACATAACTGATTGGAATTTTCTGCATATAAATGTTTAATCCAGTTTTGTTACATAAGAAAAAGATGTGGTTCAAATTTTCAAAATCTTCTGACTCCTATAATGGTACTATCATTGCAGACCACTGTCATATATTATTATATTCCATTACCACCTGATAAGTGAATCTGCTTTTGTAGTATAACATGAAAGTGCATGCTTCACCACTAAAATGGATAAAGATGAACATCACAGACTTTTCATGACAAAAGGATATTATCTGCCCTTGTAAATCCATGATTTCTCAACAGACAAATTCAGCTTGACCATATACAGGCATTAGTCCACAGAATATTACCAATGTTCTCATTATTACCATGAAATCCTTCATTGTGTCTTAAAATTGGCTACTACACAAAACATTGGGGCAGCATAAATGTTCTGTCTAGATAATTCCATGCCCACCTACGTTGGTGGACATGTTAACGGTAGTAATCCTTTTTCTTTTCCAAGTCCATTCTGGACTTTAAATATTTTCAGAACTTTTGTTAGATCCACCTTTTAGCCTTGGCTGTCAAAAGTCACTTCCACCCCTCTATTGTAACATAGTATCTGTCTGTATTACAGTACCAAACATTATTAAGTGAATTATTCTAAAGGCCTGACATTTCTGATTCTCTTTGTTTTCTAGGGAACAAGCAAGACAAGTTTAATTACAGTGCTTGGAATGGAAAGGCAAACTTGTTCAAATTCTGCATCTTCAAAATGTTTCAGTTCAGGCCATTTCTCAAAATGATCCCTTTTACATTTTAAGTAGATTATTTCTATCATATCAGCTTGCTTCAAAATGATTAAGGATGTTACTATCACAGGGAATTCATTGTGTATTATGAGAAATAATCATTAGCCTTATTTTGACGTTCTCGTCTGTGACTTGACTGAATAATGTAAGATCCTGTCCTGTATTTCACTTAGTGTTTCTTTCCTAAGAAAATAAGGTTTTAACAATATTCTTCTCTGTTGCCCATGGTATTCTTGAAAAGTTCAGATGGTAAGGGAATGTATAAAATGTACTCCACATGCATGTTTTTTTTATAGCTTTTCCTAGGACCCAAAGGAAACATAGAGGAAATGAAGCACTGGACTGAGGAGGTCTGTCCAAAGAATCTCCATCTGTTCTCAAACTACATCTATTCTGAAGCTTGAATGTTTCCTGTTTACCACCACTGTGGATGAAATAGAGGTAGGATAGATCTCACGGACCTATGACTGACTATGTGCATTTCTGGGATACAGACTGCATTGGGCTTATGTGGCAAGGTTTTGTTAGCAGGGCCACTACCAGACTATCCTTTGTGAGAAGAGTCCAGAGCCTAACCCATGTCAGATAAAAGCCAGCTCCAGCCAGAAATAAATAAATAAACAAATAAAAACAAACAAACAAAACAGCAGCTGGGAGAGAGGAATGAGAAAATGTGAGAGAAACATCACTGCAGACATCAAGGTCATCAAAGAAAGAAGGCAGGAGGTGCTCCAGGCACTGGAGCAGAAATTCCCCTGCAGCCCATGGAGGAGCAGGTGATCTGGCAGGAGCTGCTGCCTGTGAGGGCCCCATGTTGGAGCAGTTTGCTCCTGGCTGATTGGACCCCATGGTGTGGGGTCTGCCTGTGGGAATCCCATGCAGGATCAGTTCAGGAAGGATGGCATCCTGTAAGAGGGACCCTACAGTAGAGCAGGGGCAAACAATGACTGTGAAGGAGCAGCAGATACAAAGCATTAGAGTCTGCAGACCCCATTCCCCATTCCCCTGAGCAGCTCAAGAGGAAGAGGTAGAAGAGGTTGGATGGGAGGAAGGTGTTTTTTATTTGTTTTTAGTTTCTCACTGCTCTAGTTTGTTAGTAATAGGCAACAAATTGCATTAATCTCCCTATGCTGAGTCTGTTTTCTCCGTGACAATAATTGGGGAACTATCTCCCTGTCCTTATGTCAACTCTTGAGGCCTTTTTCATCATATTTTCACCCCTGGTTCCTTTGATGTGGTGGAATGAGACAGAGGTGTAGTTTAGCTAGCCATTGGTGTGAAACCACCACACACGTTAAACAAAGTACAATGCAGAGCTATGCAAATTTTCTCCAACTAACAGATATTTTTTTCTTACCAACTAAAGTACTTGAGTATCAAGTTAAACACTGTGAATACCTTAAAAACTATTTTTAAAAAGAGTACTCCAAAATAGTCTTGTCAATAATCTAAAAGAAAATCTAAAAAATATTAAAAGAGGAACTTGAGTCTTTGTTTTCATCTTCTCTCTCCTTTTTTTTTTTTTTTTTTTTTTTTTTTTTTTCTTTGAACAGCTCCAGCAGTAGTCTTGAGTTTCCAGGTTTGATGTTGTTTTGTTTTTTCCATAAAATTGATGCTAATGCTAATAGCAATTAATTTGCACTTTGTAAATTCTGGTGTTCGTTAGAGCAAATAAATATTTTAAAATTAGCAGCTTTAAGATATAAAGTATATCCTATTTATTTTATTATTGTCTTGTGCTTCTTGCATAATGTGGAAATTTTAAGAGACTGTCATAAAAGTATGTAGGGAGAATTTACTTGTTCATGACATAATGAGATTAAATAGATGACCTTTCAAAAACATTACAACACTGTTTTCTTTAAGCCCTCCAAGTCTTCTGAAGCTATGTGAGATCTTTATTTCTTAAACTCCTCACGTGACCTTATGCCATGAAGTATTTTGTTTGAATCTGACCTGTAAATATACATTCATATTGTGACATTGTTATTTGTAGGTTAAACACTACAGTATGAGCGGCAGCTATTTCTGAAAAATAACTGTCATCAAACATATTTATATGACTGGTCAGCAGAAAAAAAATAAAATTGAGAAATAATTTGTTAGGATGGAAAATTCAAGTGAAAGCTCACAAACACTAATGTGCACAATTTATCTAAGCTTTTACTTTAAAACTATGTTGTTTGCCTGTTTGTGAATGGTAGTATTCAAACATCTTACTAAACTGTTATGACGTTTGTCTCTTTAACAAATAAAAAAGGATAACAACAGAAAAAAAATCAAATATTCTAGCCTCTGATTCTAGTACCTGAAAAAGAATTTGAATCTTATCATAATCTATATTTCATGGAAACCTGCATTACATAACCACAGCCTTAACCTAAAATAACAAGGCTTTCAGCTATTCTTGCTGTAATGTATATCATAGCAGTTGTTTTCTCACTGAGAAAAAAATAGCTGTTCAGATGATGGCAAAGGGAACTCAAGTAATCTAACAAACCTTGTTTCCAGGATATCCTTTGCATTATTGTTGATCATTCTTTAAAAAACAGGTAGGTAAATATTCCATTGTCAATGTAGTCCATGCTCCATGACCTGGGGTGGGGGATGGGGACAGGGGGAATCCATTTTTTCAGAATGGAAAGGGACAAAACAAGTGAGGTATAAAATATTATGTTCCTGTTTCACTGAGAGTATAAAATACAGAAACTGAAAAGCAGAAATGAGAGAAAGCTTTCCGTGTTGGCAATCTGGTTTCACTAAGAAAAATCGGTTGCATAAGCAAATACAGCATTTCTTACTATGCCTCAGTCTTGCAGCTCTTAAAATTATAGACACACGTATAGTCCTTCAAAATTAATGTCTGGCACTGATTTATGTAAAGAATGACTGGCCTATCAGCTCATGATCCTTGATCCTGAACTGATGGCAATCTGCAGTAATATACCTGCGTCATCAAGTGCTGGTCACCATGACATTATTTCTGAGCTACTTTTAGTGCTTATGTAGTGTTCATGGGAATGTTTTAAATTTCAAAGTCTAAAAGATATTGCCATGTTCTTCTGTTACCTTTTCCAACAGGTTTTCCCTTCAGATTTTCATCTTCATATAGAGGCAATGAGAAAGACATTCCTGAAGCACTTGTACCTTCCCAGCTTCCTCCTGGTAAAAATTGTATAGAGGTAAGACTGAAGAAATGCATCTCAGTCCCTGAATTTTGTGCCACTCAACAATTAATTCAGATAAAGGATACACAGTATGGAATGTTGCACTTGTACACATATGGGGAACATCCGTAACAATAGACAGCTACCAAAGACTGTCTAAGAAGGAGAACACCTAACATATGGTAAAAATAGGCCTCTTTATAGGTGATGATTTTCTTTTTGTGGGCACTCTGATTTTCTATAGTATTTTGAGGGCTTTTCATTTTTCTGACTAATGCAATTATTAAAGAGTAATGTTGCTACGGCAACCTCATAGAACATTCCTTCCCTGAGGTAAACAGAAAATCCCAAGAAAGAAAGTAGTTAATTCCTACCTAGCAAAGTTTCTTTTTTTTTTTTTTTTTTTTTTTTTTTTTCTGGAATATAATTTCTCTTCTCACATCACTGAGCTTCTTTGCCTGCACTTTGCACTGAAAAGTTAGGAAAAAAAAAAAAAAAAAAAAAAAAAAGCTCCTTAATATTCAGGAATATGTCTATCATACTATCATATTCCCTGTTGTAAAAATCATAGATCTCCTCTGACCTTGTTTTCTTTATTTTTTTTACATAAAATATTCAATTTTGATGTGTCGTATGAAATGTGTCCATACAATGAACAAATGAAAAAGCATTCCAGGGACTTAAAAATGACAAGGTAATTTTGCCTTTTTTTTTTTTTTTTTTCATGGTATCTACTCTAATACAGGTCATTGCAGGATTTCAGACAGTGGTTGATTAAATACGCAGTTCCCACATACAGCATGCACTTTGGAATGAATTCAGTCTGTGCTAAAGCTAGAATACTCTTGGGGTTTGCAACTCAAAGAAGGCAAATTAGCCTGGAATAGATATTCCCTGACTGGATGTGAAAGAAATAATTAGAATTATCACTAGCAAACCAGCTCAAAGGAGACTACCTATATTAGGTAATCCTATATGGTTTCTCATATGCGCCTGTCAAAAAGGCCTGTGCTCTTTATCACACATCATTTCTTACTGAATTAATCTAAGCGGTGTAGCTCATTCAATATGCAATATTTTTCAAATTACCTAATTTAAATCATAGAATAGTCTAGGTTGGAAGAGACCTCCAAGATCACCGAGTCCAACCTCTGACCTAACGCTAACAAGTCCTCCACTAAACCATATCCCTACATCCCTTATCTCTACAGCTAAACGTCTTTTAAAGACTTCCAGGGATGGTGACTCAACCACTTCCCTGGGCAGCCTATTCCAGTGATTAATAACCCTTTCAGTAAAGAAGTTCTTCCTAATATCCAACCTAAATCTCCCCTGGCACAACTTCAGCACATTCCCCCTCGTCCTGTCACCAGGCACGTGAGGGAATAGACCAACCACCGCCTTGCTACAGCCTCCTTTCAGGTACCTGTGAAGTGAGATAAGGTCTCCCCTGAGCCTCCTCTTCTCCAGGCTAAATAGTCCCAGCTCCCTCAGCTGCTCCTCATAAGACTTGTTCTCCAGACCCTTCACCAGCTTCATAGCCCTTCTCTGGACTCACTCAAGCACCTCCATGTCCTTCTTGTAGTGAGGGGCCCAAAACTGAGTACTCGAGGTGCAGCCTCACCAGAGCCAAGTACAAGGGGACAATCACTTCCCTGGACCTGCTGGCCACGCTGTTTCTTATGCAAGCCAGGATGCTGTTAACCTTCTTGGCCACCTGAGCACACTGCTGGCTCATAGTCAGCCGACTGTCAACCAATACTCCCAGATCCTTCTCTGACAGGCAGCTTTCTAACCACACATCTCCCAGCCTGTAGCTCTGCTTGGGGTTGTTGTGCCCCAGGTGCAGGACCTGGCACTTGACCTTGTTGAACTTCTTATAGTTGGCCTCAGCCCATCAGTCCAGCCTATCCAGATCTTCCTGCAGAGCCTTCCTACCCTCGAGCAGATCGACACACACACCTAACTTGGTGTCATCTGCAAATGATGCAAAGTAAAAAGATTTTGATTGAACAAACAAGAAAATGTAATTTTAGTGACTTTGCAGGTATCTTTTTTAGCCATGTCTCCTCTATGTCCCTTTAGCTGGTGCTCGGGAGGAGGGAAAAGGTCAGTTTAGGAAAACAAACAAACAAACAAAAACAACAGTTTTTATTTTCACAGTAGTTTTGTTGTTGTTGTTGTTGTTGTTGTTGTTTCATAGTAGCCCATTAATTTCTAAGATACTCTAAATGCATTGGGAGCTTGAAAATAACCCCTCCTATCTTCAATGAACTTCTGCAAAATGCAGTATAGCCACTGTGAATTCCCAAGTCATAATTACTTCTTCTATCTCTTTTTATCTCTGTTTTAGCATCTGAAACTTCCCAAATTGCCATCACTCTTAATACTTTTTTAGGGAAGACTCATGGCAAAATCTGTAAAACAGTCTTTCAGAAAGTAGATAGAATTGTCCACAGGAAGGAAGGACATACTGAATTAACTAGGGAATAGGTTATTCTTCTCTGCACTAAGAGGTACATAACAGTTAAACATATATTGTTAATGCATCCAGAAATTTGGCAAAATTAATTTTTTTCTTTTTTGACTTTCCAGTACATCCTCCAGTACAGTTCATCCTCCTACTTACTCTTCTGGTGAAACCATTACTTGGAATGTGTGACATCCCAATAACAGACAAAAGTAGGCAATATCCCTAATAAAAATAATATAAGCAACAGAACCAAGGAGAAGAAACTGAGTAGAATAACAAGTCAAATATTAATTACCTTGAAAAAATTAAGCTGAAAAGTAAAGCAACTGGAGTAATTTAACAGCTAGATCAGGGTCCATGTTCAAAAAAGATGTGCGTAAGTATTTCCTTATATAACTGAAACAACATTCTTCAGCACTTGTCATCAAATACTCCTTCAAAATAAGAAAATACTCCTGAAAATAAGAAAAGCAATGTAAATGGAAACTTATATATGCTGTGTGTATCACTAATGAAAGAGGATGCATTTAAAAAATATTTTTCTTTTTTTTTTTTTTCTGATATTACAGAAGTGAATAATGATCCTTCTTTGTTGAAAGTATTTTATATAGATATATATTTTTAAATAATAAATTTCAACTTTACCAGACTCATTAAACAGCTTCACTTTTACTGCATGCAGGATACATGAAAAAGAAAAAGAAAATCAATATATGACTTTATCAAACAGATTTACCATTTCTGATGTAAAACAAGTTATATAAGTCACAGGATGAGAAAAGACTTCATAATATCAGGTTGAATTTAAAAAATTCAACAGCACAGGCTGTTTTATTCTGGGCCCCAGTTCAGACTGGGGAGTCAAAGGCTTTACCCTGCCCAAGGGTATGCATGTTGCTTCACCTTCAATAAGGTTGCCTCCCAACAGAAAGAAGTCTGTTTGGAGGAGTACTCAGGTTCTAAATAATCTCAAATTTTGAAATTATTTTTACAAGGTTGCCTTTAGTGTCATTTTGTTTAATTCTCAAAGAAATATAGTGAAGGTTAACTCATTCAGCTGCTTGTTATAGCCTGCACTGGAAATGCTTGGCAGTCAAAGAGTACAAGATATATAATAATGTAGACCCTTGATATTTCAGCCTCATTATTTAGGGCTTTCAGGCTGCTGCTTAATGAAATCTGACATCTGTTGATATGATGAAGATGGGAAATGCCAATTTTCAAACAGCTGTGCCTGTATTTTGCTGAAACTTACTGTATTCATTCTCACTGTAGATTTGTGGAAATCATGCCTCTTATTAGCTCCTTCTGCTCTTCTATATCAGTTTTTACAGGCAATACGGTTGTGTTAGAATTCCTCAGGCAGACATATCCCATATCTTTATGCTCCCTAGAAAGACTTCATTTCAGTAGCAACTGGGAAATTATTAAGAATTTCAGCTATATCTAAGCACCCAAATGTTTCCCTCTTCTTCTTTTAAGATGAAGAACTTGAAGCTCACCTCGGCATTTCCATTTACTTCAGTCTCTGGCAATGGAATGAAGCACATCACTCATTTCCATTGTGTTCTCCATATATTTACTTTTGAAATTGAAATTAGATTTCTGGGACATTAGGGACTGCTATTACACTTTTCTATGGCATAGAGCAGAAATCCCCATTCTAACAGATTTAGCTGCTATGTGGATTTCTAATAACTGCATGTTAAAGCAAGTGATCTAACATAAATTGTTACTGTTATACGATCCAGGAACATTTCTGCCGAGTAATCTTGTAGGTTTTCTTAGGAGGTGAAGTGAAAGCTTACTTGACTATAAAGGGCTGACTTCATAGACACAGGTTTTTCATCACCTTCCACTGCAGATAAAGGTTTGGGCTCTTGAAGATGCAGAGCCTCAGAGAAGAGCCAATTGACCTCTTTCTAATCCTCTGTAATGTTACACAGCCTGCTTATGTCCTCCCACAGTTCTTTTACTTGATAGTACAGCTGCTCAGCAACTGACCACCTCCTGCAGACAAAAGTTCACATTCTCCAACTTCAGTAAGTGGTCCCATTCAATCCCTACAGCATGGGATTTGTGGAGCTGCAATGTCTTTCCAAAGCCCCATCTAGGTCCAAGAGCCTATTAGTAAACGAAAAGCTGTTGCGGTGCTGTTTGGGGACCATGCCCTACAACCACTACATCTAAGGTTGCATATGCCAGGGAGAGAAAGTTTTCAGACTTGTTCCTCATACCCTTCTTTACAAACTGCTACATCTGTTGACTGAGTGCTTGGCCTGTTTCTTATATAGACCACTCTCAGCACAGATTAAAAGGGAGGTTTTGACACACCCTAATTGGGGTTCAGCTAGCACAAAGAATGTAAACTCCCTTTAGTAAAGGACAGCTGACAGAGTTTGTCAGAAGTTTCTAGAACTACTCTTATGTATCCTTAGCCTTACCTGGCAGCAGCAGGCAACCTCACCTTCCTCTTGAGGGTTCCGAAGTGTTCACAGATCTCTGACAAAGTGCCCCAAAACTCAAGAAAAATTCAAAGAAGAGCCCAGAAACTGATTTGCACACTGCTGCATCTGTTGGTTTCCTCTGTTTAGCTGTGCTTTGGACCTGGTGGTTATATGGGCCTATACAGAGTGAAAGTTTTTTAAAAACAAACAAACAAACAAAAAAGCAAACAAGCATATTCTGCAACATACAGTCAGAACTCTATCTGTTTAACTAAATGAAAACTCAAGTCAAGTCTGAAAAGGATCCATGCTAGAGAAGGCCGGATTTCAAGTGAACGTGTAACTAATTCTGAGTGAATCATCAGCAATTTATATATTTTCAGTAGAAATCAGGACATAACACCCTGTAAGAATTAAATGGATTGTGGATTAGACTTCCGAGACATTTCAGAATCTTTCTACTAGCTTCTGCAGTCTTTGGACTAAGTCCCAAAAACTCTGAGTTTCACCAGCTGTAGTATTAGATTTGCAATATTCAAACATATTCAGAATTTTGTTTCATTGATTTTAGATATATTTGAGCTATATATAGATGTGGTGCAGTTGAACAGCTCCAGACCAAATTCCTGCAGGTTAAATGTTCAGAACTATAATTTAGATTTACCCTAAAGATGGTAAATTTCATTACATGAAGATACTGCATAATTGGAGCTCCTATTATTAAGAGGAGATATAAAACTAATGTCATACATTAAGTGGCAAAGGGACAGTGGTCATGCTTGAAAGAGAAATAATTCAAAGTATATATAATATTAGTGGTTTTATGTGACTGTGAAAGTCACTCCATCCACAGATATGTAATTTATACAGTACTTGCCAAAGTGCTTTGAGTTGCACTGAATGGTATAAATACCTTTATATGCCAACATAACAGAAACTGAGAGTATTTATTTTTGAATTTTCAGCCTCTGTGATGTACTGAAGATGAGAATGTGCCCCTCATTAGTTATTTTCCTCTCAAAAATGATGTGCTTTGTTACTTGAGCTCTGCAGACCCAATATATTTTTTGCTTTTTTAAGTGACTAATTTTTAGACTGAACATATGCCTTCCTATAACATTGATATATTCTGGATGATTTCTGCTTTCTCAGTTACTGATTCTTTCTCCCTTATTTGGACAGTCAAAGCAGTAAAGAATTCTTTGATCAATATAAAGTCAGCCATCTACTGAAGCATCACCACTCACAATCTAATATTGAACAAAGCACTTGAGGCTGCCTGGCTCAGGAAGACCTGGATGGAGGACTGACCACATATTGTAACTATTAGGAGTTACTCAGTAAAAATAACTTCCCCTTTGCACTTGCAAAGAAGGTAAATAATAATAATAATAAAATAAAAGAAAAATTAATTCAGAAAAATTTACTTGACAAATGAATCTATGGATAAGATCAGTGTGGGATTGCTTCTAACATAGAAGGAATTCACTAAGACTCCTGTGGATTCTGAAGCTTGATGGAATTGTTTTCTGATATAGAAAATAACAGTATTAGTCTTTTTTATGAACTAGTATTTATTTTTAATTTGGATAAAATCTGAAGTATTTGATTATACTTCTTTCTTTTGGTATTTGTGGCTTCATAGTCTTCCAGGAAACCTAAAAAACAACTGTTTCAGAAACATTTCTAGAGAAGTTTGAGTTTACTTGGGTTCTGTTCTACCTACTACCTTCTCTTTGTTCAATATACTAGCAACTTAAAATCTCTTAAAAGCAGAGGGGTTAACTGTAACTTTTTCACAGTCTACTCACAAAGGTACCTCTCTTTATTTGTCCAGTCTTGCATTCAAAATGTCTCATGCTTTCTCTGAAATGTCGTAACGTTCTCAAACTCTGTCTCCCTAAAACTATAAAATTATACTCCCTAAAAATATAAAAACTATAAAAATTCATCAAAGCTATACAAATGTAATTGATATGTACATACTGTCTACACTGTTTTTATGTCTTATCCCTCTCTCTTTTTTTTTTTTTTTTTTTTTTTTTTTTTTTTAATGCATATTTCCTTTTCTAGCATGTCTTTTAGCACCCTTCGTTATTTCTTCTCCAGGTATATTTCTTGAGCAAAGCTGACAGTACGAGTCATACTGCAATCATGCCAGATATCATTTCCACAGAGCTTTGCGTCAGAAACAGTTTTCCAGTGAGAAAAAGGGTCATGAAAGTAAGGACATCCATGTACAAGTACATTATAAACTATTTATCTGAAAACAGCTAAAATACAAACCCATAAATGACTCTATAACATTCATGAGGGAAAATACTATGATACATCCATGCTCTAAAATGCATAATGCACAGTGATAATATAGGTTTCACAATCTATGGTTGTGAAAACAAAATAATGGAAGGAGTTGTTCTCAGACAATGTCTATATTTTAAGCAGGTCATAATGAAACTGTTTTGCTTTAATTTCTATAAGTGAAAGTAATTTATGTAGTTGCAGCTGTGGCTTGAGGATATACTCACATGAGGGAATCAAACATTACAATACTAAAGTATTGCAGCTGGTGTAGCTAAGTTTATCTTCCTTTTAACACTCTTTTTGTCGTTGGTGGTGTTTTTTTTGTTGTTGTAGTTGAACACGTAGTTGAATAACAGTCACATTTGGCTGCTTCTTAAACTCAGTCAAATCCTCCTTGTATAGGTATGTAGGTCAACCACAGTTTGAAAAAAATATATAAATTTGTCTAAACCAAAGCAAATGAGACTACATTTAAGAAGCTATATAATCTGCTACTTTTGACTGACAAAGAATATTTTCCTCACAAAATTCACCTGTACTGTAAGAATACCTTTAAGTAATGGGAACACTCCTCAGTTGTCTATTTGAACTGCTGTTCTATTAGAGTTTTAAAATTAAAAAAAAAAAAAAAAAAAAAAAAAAAAAAAAAAAAAAAGCATAGTTTTCTCATCACAATTCCCTTTAAAACTAGAAGTCCTAATGAAGCCTCTGAAAACCAGAGCTCATAGGATATGTAATAATCTTGCTCCTTATGTTGTATGTCTTTTCCTCTCCCTTACTGTCTGAAATATCTACTTGTGCTTGTATGGTCTGTGTAAGTATTTTAGGTAAAAATCATTAAATATGGGACAGGTACTATATAATAAGGAAGGAAATAACAGATGTTTGAAGTATATACATGTTTTATACAGTTACAGTTTCAAAATAAATCAGACACTGTCTTTACCACCACTTTCCAAACATTACTTAATTTGTATTTTTCTTCTCAAACAAGACCATAGTTCTAATGTATTATGGATGCACACAAAAAATAAATACATTCCCTGAATGCCATTCCAGTAGTGCAGATCTTGGAGTAGGACTAAACACTCCAGTGAGGCATTCTCTCTTGGTGGATTCTGCTTTTATCATTAAGACCTTGCATCTCTGGATATTTCACGTACATGGTGAGGAAATGCATAGCAGGAGTTGAAGGGGCATGGGGGAGGAGGAAGAAGAAGAAAAATAGCAGAGAATTTTAAACTTTACCTTCCAAGACGTGATCAAATGTCTCTTTAAAGTCTCCTATGTAAGGAAATAAGTTAAATATATATACATAAAATATAATGAAAACAAAAATTTACCAATTTGCCAAATTATTCAAAACCTGATGAAATAAATGCTCAGAAATATCAGGAAACAAGAGTGGAAGATTTTGAACTTCTCTATTAGACAAGTTTCTTCTGTAGAAGTCCTTTATAAACCTGACCCTGCCCCACTGAAACTATTAGAAACATTACTGCTATGAGTAAAGCTAAGTTCACATTTATGGTAACAAAAATGGGTCTGCAGGAAAAAAAAAAATAAAAATGTTTTTATATATACATATTACATATATTACTATAAACATATAGATGTAAATTAATATGGGATTCTTGCATAATTGCCCACAGTGTTATGACCACACAGACACCAGGGTTCTTTTAGGATCAGTAACTGCTACTTCTTTATTGATGACATAACTTCATTATCCTATGTTGCATCCCCAATATTGAGGACAGGCTCCCTTCTTATACCATTCCCCCACAGCAGTACTTTCCCACTAACTCTTCGTTGATCAACAACTTTGCCCGACAGCAGCAAACACCCAGCAACGTCCATGCCTTAATGGCTGGAGAACAGGCAAACCAAGATGGCAGGGCGTCTCCTAAATCATGGTTCTTTGCTCCCTATAAACTCTTTTCATTCCTGATGGCCTCATCTTTAAGAGCCCGATGTTATCACTGACCATGGATCTTGTCGACCCACATGGCCACACTCCCACAATTGCCTGCTTGCATAAACATCATGAAACAATGTTTAATATTCAGAAGAAATACAATTTGATTTTTACTTTGGAAAATGAATTACTAGCAAAATTTCTGTTTTTCTGTAGAGAAAGGCTATTATTTTATAGACACTAGGAATCCCAAACAAATCCTGAACAAAATAATTCAGACAAATATTCAAATTTAACATTTTGATATTTAGTACTTAAAAGAAATCCTATACTTAGTGTACATGTTTATGTGTTTGTGCCTGTGTAAAAGGCGCTTACATCATTAGGAATAAATTAATGTTTAATAAGACTTTCAACTGAACTTGAGTTCAGAGCATCATATGTTCTGGGGAAAACATGCAAGAGTCCAAACTCAATATAAATCATATGATTTATAAGCTGATCTTTAATGTCGAAAATTCTCTGAAATAGTTGAATTATTGCCATCTGGATAGACTCATTGCTTCATTGCTCATAAATACATGATCACCATTCCAAAGATTTTAGAGCATGTACATCAACATCTGATTGCAATGACTATATGAAATGATGGAAGAGCTAGCATGAGCATTGGAGTTTGTGACTGCCTGTGTGCTTGTTCAGCACTTTGTTTAAAGTGAAAAGAAGAATCTCTACTATTTTGCTGACAAATTCAAACACATTTACAAGATAGAAATGAAAGAGGGCCAGAAATATAAAAGGATTTTTAAAACTACAGCTCTTAGTGATAATTTAAATCTGAGTTTGCACTTGAAGAAATGTGATTTGAAAGACTTGCATTTTGTTTCATATTGCATCAGATGAAGCTGAAGCTCTAAACAGTTTTAAATGAATAGCTTTATAATAAGAGACTTCAGTGCATGCATTGACCTCAGCAGAGTCATTTTACAGCTGAAGATTGCTTCTTGAAGTCATGCTTGCACTCACTCACTCATATATAGATATACATGTATAAATAATGTATCACTTACAATTCACCCAGAAACCCAAAAGTTTATCAGGAATACTATAGTTTATATTTTGTCATTTGAAACGTAGAGTTTCAATGATGTTTTACAATAATCTACTGCTTTTAGACCTGATGAAACTAAAGAATTGTGACAAATTATCTAGAGTTCTAGGAGGTTAAAGCTTAAATTAGTAGTATTTGTAAAGCATTCAAATAGTAGAATGATGAAAATGCTGAGATAATCCAATAGAATAAATGAACTGGGATTCTGAACTGTGTTAGGAGGAAACTAATTCAGAAAACCCTTAACACCTATTTCAGAGAACTGACAGTTCTGCGTTCAATATCAAAAAGCATAGAATATGAAAGATTTTAACAAATGACAAACCTCTAAATTTTTTTCTCACTGCTGTCGACAGCTTACCTTGACCTTATCCATTGCTGCATGGTCAAAAAATAATAAAATGGACAAAGTGATACCATTCATAAATTATAGGAAGTTTTACATTTTACTCTTCCTTTTAAATTCTTGAGTATAATGAATAAATCATATTTTCCGTAACAGACCAGAGAAATCTATCCTTCTTTATTGCCTACAAGGCAGTTTTAGGCATCAAGACAATATATGCCAAGTGGAAATCTGAAACAAAAATACTTGCTTCCCTAAATCAGGAAAACTCATCTGTGATTTGTTCATAGTAAACAGCATTTTTTTTTTTTTTTTTCCTGATACTAAAAGCAACCCAAGCTTTTTTTTTTTTTCTTTTATAAAAAAAAAAAAATATTTATTTATTTATTTATTTCCACAACTCTTTTATTTGGTTGTGCAAAGCCATTCTTGTTTATTAAACAAGATGGAAAAGAATCTCAACAGTAGGCTCTGAAAAAACTGTTATCCTCTCTTTATCTCTCTTACAGTGCTACTGGTTTTGAAACCTGAGGAATCAACAGTTGCTGAAAACTATCTAGAGAAAAATTACATGAATAAAACAGAAACTGACACTAGACTTTGTTATAAAATCTCTGGGTATCCTACAACACTGTGTATTTCAGCCTAATTCCCGTCCCCTGCAGTTTGTGAATGTGGACAGAATTCCACCTTCCTCCTATGAATAACCTAACATGAGAACTGTTGGTAGGAAAAGCTCTAAATAAACAAAGAGCAGTTGCACCTATATGTCTGTCCAGGGACTTCATTATTATCCATTTTACTCACTCTTATACTATTTAAAAATATTTAAACATATGAAAAGCTTTGCTTTTTCAGTCACAGATAGAGAACTAGTTATGTGAGCACAAAAGTCATTTCCATAAAGAAAAAGAGATCTTATTTTAGCTTTTCACACTAAACATGGAATTTCGAGCTATTTATAAATGTTGATACCCTTGAAACCATTTTTCCCCTTAACATTGCAAACGTTAATTGCCACAAGATTATATAACATAAATACAAAAAAATGGTGTGTCTACTGGTTTTGCAGGGTAAGTAATTGCAACCACATCATATTTCTTAATGCCTGGGGAGTCTAATAAGATTTGATAAGAGTAAAAATTTTATGGTAGTGCAATGCAATTTCTGCTTATCAAATAAAGACACACATCATATGTAATGGACATCAGTCAGATATTTTTCTTAGTATGAGTCCTATTGTGAGAATCAGCATTAATGCTCAATTAGATCAAAATTAAACCAGCAGCCAAGCTTCCCAGAAGACTTTTGGACTCTAAGCTTACCCTTATTATTATGCTAGTTTCAGCAGCAAGCTAGCTGTAGAGAGGTTATAAGCACCGAGGCAAGAATTATCTTTCACTGTACTTTAATACATTAAATCCCAGTAATCAGAAATAAATATTTTTCTAGTTAAAGAAAACTATACATGCATGTGTTCATATAATTTGACTATGAAATGTCAGCATGTCTGCCAGAAGGATAGTTTGACTAGGCACTAAAAAATTAGAGAAATTACACACCTAAGGACATGGTTTCATTCTGATAGTCTGGAGTGATAATAGTAAGGAACTCCAGGTGAAATGTTGTCTGTCTTCACAGAGAAGTGAAGCATATCTATATTATTCTTGTGGAGCCCCTACAGGTGTCTGTGGAGTAACAATACCACTTCAGTGGAAGTCCTTGTTCATGGACAGGGTTATTACAGGTGCTGTATGTGTTGGCAGAGTTTGACATTATTTAAATGACGGCCAAGAATGTTCTGCAGGATAGATGAAAACTTAAAAGTAGAGTAATATAATGAAGTCACTTCCTCGAACTGTTGAAGATCCTCCTGTGTAAATGCCCTTGCCAAGGTTAGGAGGACTTCATATTTGGCTGCTTTCAGCTTCCAGTGAGGAAATGAACTGCAAAAAATTTATATGTTTTGAATACAAAAATGGATATTAATTTCCATGTTTTTTTTTATCGTATGTTCTTTCAGAGATGAGCAGTAAGGTTCCTTGTTGATTTTAAACTGTTATAAGTCCCCATGCAAAAAGGCAAGTATCTTGCAATGAATGATGCCTTCAGGGTAAAATGAGGTTGTTACATGCTGGTACATATAGTAAAAAAGAGAAGCAACAAATTTAACAGACTAATTTTCTCACATATTTTAGCAAGTAAAAACTGACCCAAAACCTGTGATAAAATGAGGTACTTTCTAAAAGGTACATTTTGGTATTTATAGTTCAATTAGTGTAGCATTTATGAAATAACTTGATTTGAATTCTTAGATCCTCACATTTCCTTTGAAAACATATATTTCCTTTAACATCCAACAGAAGAATGAGGCTAAACTATTTGGAAGAGAAAAGGAGGAAGGAATTTTTCCTACCCAAGATAAAGAGTACAGAAGAGATAACCTGTGAAGCTGGAATTGTTTGGGGGATCATCAAATAATTCTCTGCTTGGCCTGAATATTCCCGTTTTTGCTCATAGAAATATTAAGCAGCAAGACAGCTGTGAAAACTCTGTCCAATACATAACCCCTTGCATATTTTTTTTATCTCCACTGCCTCTGAGAACATTTAGAAAGTGAAGTTGGGGTAGCTATATCTGACTCACAGCCCCTTTGCACAGGTAAATTTCATTAATTGTCTTGCCAAATGATTCACTGTCCTTCAAAAAATGTTGGATTCTATGTCTTTTCTATTGCTAACACCAAACATTCAAAACATGTCAGGCTTCCTAAAAATCAATTTTCATAATAGGAGTTGAAAAAAGATTAGGTAATTCACAAGCGATGTATTTCTGTTTTTCAGGATGTATGAGGTCTTATTTTCAAGCTTATCTAACAGTAACTAGAATAAAAAGTCCTCATTTAATATATATATTTATGTGTTTGCATGCACTTCATAGTGAAGATAGTACTTTAAAAAAGACATTAAACATAGTTAAGACATTGTTAAGCCACAGGAGATGATGACAAGTATTTTTACCTTTTTTTTTTTTTTTTTTTTTTTTTTCTCAGGAAGTTAGTTCTGATATATTTTCATAGGCAATGATTCATTTTTCTGGAAATTAAATATGATATGAATCTCAGGATTCCACATAAATTTATTCTTAAGCACTTAAAAAAAAAAAAAGTTTGTAAAATGCAGATTGATTCCTTTGATTACTAATAGTAATTATAGTCATTACTGAGATCATTACAAATAAAAGAATAAAAATAGCAGCTTCTTCCCCATCGCAGATACAAGGTGAAGGATGGATTTCGGAAGTACTTGCAGCATTGCTCAGAGGGAAAAAAAATGACAATGCCATTTGTAATAGCCTATCAATCACTGGTGTTGCATCTTTTCCATCCATTGTCATGCCTGATCTTCAGACCCCAGGGAGACACCAAGACAATAACAGTTTGTCTTGCTTAGGCTACATCCAGGAAAAAAATAAGCTGAAGCTCACCCTCAGTTTTCCATTGGGTATATTATCGCTGACAAGAATTGGGGTGAAATTTTGATGCACTAGTGGTAAACTGTAGAACTAGAAACTTCCTATACCTCCACTTTCAGTGTGTGCTTGAAAATAAATAAATAAATATATACATATGATTCTTAATATGAAAGCGGAGTATATTATTTTGAAAACTAGAATACAACCTTTTTATAAAAAATTGCAAGATAATTGTAATAAAATTGACTGCACCTTCAGTGGCTGCATAACAAGCAATGTATAGACATCACTACACTAGAAAAAGGAATAGTGTAATTAAACCACCATAACTAGTAGCAAGTGTATGAATATTGTCTATCTACTTTTTACTTTGCTGCTTCTAACTTGCAGCAAAGATTTATAATTGTGAGTTTTAAAAACCATTTCCACAGCACTCTAGTAGTAATTGTATTCACCATTACTGACAGTATCTCTGCATCAGTACAGAATATACGAGAGAGTGTGAGTTCTTTGTACCCCTCTTCCTTTGATCACTGCTCCTCTAAATAAAATAGGGGATTGCCAAGATTTTGCTTTAGTGTCAATTTATCACAAAGAAAGCAGCATTGTTTCTTATTGGTTTGAACTGATGCATTCCTGCTGAAGCCTTTTTTTTAATACCACAACTATTGCTAAAAAGCAGTGTTACCGGACTGGAATTCATGATTGGATTTCTCATACACTGAATACATTCACAAAATATTTTAATTGGTCTGCTGGCATTTAAAAATTCCTTAAAAACTCATATTGCCTTAGCACCTTTGTATTGTAGCTTCTCTCAGTAAATTCTCAGTTCTGATGTTTCTTTTTAATTTTTATAGTTCTGTCAATTCCCCCCTCCTTTATTTATTTATTTATATTAAGACCACTTTCTCACTGCAGAAGTTTCAGAAGGAAGCGTCCACTTCACGTGTTATGGCCCTGTATGTGTCATGGGAGCCAAACTCCATACATTCTCAGAGAAAGTCTTTCCTATTTCAATATATTATTTAGCCTTAACCTCTTTGCGCATGAAATTATCCAGTAACCGACTGCAACTTTGAAGCACAGAAATTAAGTGGATGTTAACTGGATATATGAAAAATACAACATGAAATAAATAGATAAATAAACCTGTACAAGTACAGTATATTTTCTCTTTCAAAGCTTCTGTTTCTGGTTACCATGCATAAAGCATTAAGAAATCCCCAGGAAAAATATTCATTTCATTTCTATATGTATATTCCTTTGTTAAGTCCAAAGGGTTAGTTCAATATGTGTATCTGTAGTAGGTACATAAAATTAACCTTACATATATTTAAAAATGTAATAGAACTATTTGATAAAGAAAATTTAGAAAATTTGAGTTTATACCCAAATAGACACTTTTTTCACACTAAAAAATTAAAAATAATTAAATAAATAAAATCCTTAAAGGAAACACTATACACACTTTTCAGAGAACGAGGTCATCGCAAAGTCTTTGGCTAAAGCTATGATATTCCATAGACAACCAGTCATGTTTCTGGCTATATCATTTCCTTGTCTGTAGGCTGTCAGCTTAAAGAAACACTTCAAGCTAGTTGAAAACATCATTTTGTTTTTATCCAATTAATCTTCCAGACCCTTTCAAAAATTCCAGTCTTCCTTTCTTGACTTTTCTACTCTATTATAAATTCATAATAGTTCTGGTGAATAAAAGGTTACGCTTCATTGCAAAAGTGATGTAAGGAAGTGGATCATTAATCTGGCTCAAGTCTTCTAATATACATATAAATAAATTTAAAAGGAAAACATCACCTTTGCTGGTAAACATAGATCTCTCTGTACAACTTTTTTTCACAAAGATTTTTGTTTTATTAATAATATTTTAATTCCAGGACAAAATACATGATCAGATGAAAATAAAAGCTCAAATCTCTCCTCTCTTCTTCAGCCAACCCACTGGTTATAACACTACACAGGCAATGCTAAATCAGTCTAAACCTTTCTTGATTCAGACATATACTGGAACTGTAACATCTAATTCCCATTGTGAATGCCTCAAAAACTAAGAAACTGAATCACTCTCTTGCTCCACTCCAACAAATATGCAATTATTTATAAAAAATGAACAGATTCAGCTGAGAGAATGATATCATTACTTCATGCATTTGAAACACATAGAACATGGAATTGAAACTGGCAATTGGAAATTTGGAAATTTTTAACAGTTCTTTCTTATGTTACAGCTTAGAGGAAAAAAAAAAAAAAAAGGTTCATGATTAATTTTTTATCTAATAAAATGCTGTCGCAAATCGTGATTAGTAAAGGTAAGTTATGCTTTTATTTCTTGTGTGTGTAATATTACCAGCCAGACATTTTAGATGTATCCTCATAGCAGTTTACATATATGAAGTATTAGGATCATATATAAAAACTTGAATATATGAGACAGAGATCTGATTAATTTTAGACATATCTGTTAGTCTAGACAAAGAATAAAATCTTACTGTGATGTCTAGATTGTAACAGATTAAAAACACATCAGTACCTGTATACTAAAGAGCAAAGTAACATTATCTGGGAAAACAATGAATTGTTGTCACTGGATCCTCCTTATTTTAAAGAACATCCAGGAGTAAAGCCAGTTCCAAGACATAATCTGGTATGAGTTCCAGTGCATCTACTTGCTACAATAATCTCATACAAAGAGATTTTACCTTATAAAAAGGTAAAAACTGGTATTAACAGATTCTGCAGATGGATGTTTCACAAAATAATAATAATATTAATAATAATAACATTAATAATAATAATAATAATAATAATAAATCCTGGTGTCTCCAGGATAAAATATATAATAGTAATATATATATATAAAGTGTAAAAAATATAAAATATATAATATATACATAAATATATAAAATATAAAATAGTTGCAATACAAACAGCTCCAACCACCTTAATTTTCATGCCAGCTATCTACAGTGTTGGAGGTGCAGGACAGCCTTTCTCCTTGCTATTAATGAAAAGCTTCCCTTTTAGCTGTATAGCTGGTCAAAAGTTCTGGTCACATTTGTATGCCACCACCTGCACTCTCTGTGGAGAGATATCAATGACTAGAGAAGGTAATGAAGTATAATTTTTTCTTAGGAGACTATGAAGTATAGTGCTGAGTATATATGAAGCATAGTATTGAATTAAAATTATTCCAAAATATTCTTTTAGGGCTGGCTTCTGAAAGTGCTAAGTGGTTCCAAAGTAATCCAAATGGCAGAATAGCTTTTACTTGAGCCAACATAGCAGCAGCTTATAAAGATGAGGAAGAGTAAGGGTGAACACTGCTTTTTTAGCTGATCTGAGCACTGTTTCTTCCCTTTAATCCATCTCACATCAAGCACTGAATCCTCTGTGCTTTAATTTCTTATGAACAGCAGTGAATAACGAAAAGCACAGTATCTTTCACAGACACTTTAGAGCTAACAGCTCTGTTCTCTGCCTTTGCACAAGCAGATCCACTATTGATGATAAAATTTTAGGTTTGCCCTTAATCACATTATTTTAAACCAGTGCTCCAAAATTCACTTGAGTGATTTGAAGATTTCACTAATGTTTTGAGAGGGAAACAAACAAACTCTGAAAGATAATGTCTTTGTTTTGCACCGCTCTCCTCCATATATAACAGAACTAAGGTGTCTGAAATACGAACATGTAATATGAAGTCTTCCAGGGCATAGCAGGAGCAGAATATGCTGTCATGCAGTTAACAATGATGTAAGTATAGGGAGGACAGAGTATTTTTTGTGGTTTCTCATTTGGTTTGGTTTCATTCTTGTAGCCTAACCTGGATAATATGCTACCCTACTGTTTTACCTTTGTTTGAATTATAATGAGGTACACATAGGTCTCCAAGCACTGACACTGAGAAATTGCAATTATTATTAAGTTAGACTTGGCTATATTTCATTACACAGATATTTATTTTTCTCTTCTGAACTGCAATATATAGCTGTCACCCTCAACTCAGAACACACCAAAGTTTTTAAAGAACTTGAGCACATTACTGAAGTCACATTGCAATAACTCTAATAAATTGCACCTGTGGACTCCTCTCTGGTTTATTTTTATAGTGCATCACAGGTTATTAACAGAAAATAACCCACTGAGATACAACATTCTTGTTTACAGTGAGATTCTGGTAGTGACAACAGGAATATAAAGCATAACATCAACAGGGAACACAGAGCTAATAAAAACACAAGGGTCTATAAAGCAGGAAAAAAAAAAAAAAGCCAACTGTGAAGGCAAAAATAAAATAAAATAAACTTCCATCACAAAACAATCAAAATCTGCAGTATATAGATACCACGGAAAACAAATACACACTGAGTCTGAATATTTATCGGTGTCATACTAGAAGTCAGGAAATCTGTGATCTATTCAGAATCAAAACTTGATCAGTAAACAGCAAGTCATATCTCCCCCAAAAGCTAGTTATCTCTGCTTCCTTATAACAAAGGAAAATAAAATAAAAAATAATAATTAAATAATAATTAAAATAATGACCCAGTGAGAAAACTCACTGTGTCAAAGAGAAAAGAGAGAGGGAAGGAAGGAAGGAAGGAAGGAAAAGGAAAAGGAAAAAGAAAAGGAAAAGGAAAAGGAAAAGGAAAAGGAAAAGGAAAAGGAAAAGGAAAAGGAAAAGGAAA
>CM021769.1:41356080-41376971 GCA_011076525.1 Nettapus auritus
AGAAAGAAAGAAAGAAAGAAAGAAAGAAAGAAAGAAAGAAAGAAAGACACAAAGGGATGCAATGGTCTCCCTGGAGACACATCTCATTTTCAATTCAGTTGGCAAGAACACTAATTACATTATCACATATTCAGCACTATTCAGCAAAGTTATTTATTCATTCATCCTTTAAGATCCAGGATGTCTGGCAGGTCACTGCCAATAAGCACTACCTTGAGAATCTCAGATGATGATAAGTATGGTATACAAAGAAAATGAGATATATACCTGTTTGAAAAAGGAAATAAAAACCTTTCACAAAGAAACTAAGCCTTTGAGATTAGCCTATTTGCTTGATTTATGACTGGGTGAAAAAAAAATTTGCTTGTTTCTATGAACAAACAAACAAACAAAAAAAGCTTTAAAAGAGAAAAGAGAGAAGAAAGAAGAAAATATATACTGGTTGGTCTGCAAATCATAGAGTGAGAGTATAAAGGACACAGTGGAGCCAAAAGTCAACATGTTAAACAAGAAGCTACGTGATCTGATACTTTGTTGTGTGTGCTGTGCTCACCTTCACTGGTTGGGAAGCAAACCAATGAAATTCCAGAGCAGTTTTCCATTTTTTTTTTAAAATAACATTTGGCATTAAATTAGAGCCTCTGTCTCTCACAGCATTGAGAGAGAAACTGGGAAAATAAGGAGGAAAGAAAAGAAAAAGTTGAGACCTGTACTAGCATTTTATTGTCTGTTCTGAGGAATGGGAGCTTCACCAATGTGCTGTTTAAACAAGACAGGAATACATTAAAACTCCAAGTATAAGTTTGAACAGCAATCATACAAGTGACAGTGTTATAGAAAATACCTGATCTCAATTCAGAGAGAGAGAGAGAGACTTGCACTTGGGTACAAGTAAGACAGCAGAGTTCTCATATGAAGTCTTTATTAGGATTCTCAACATGATCTTTCATAACACAGAATGAGATGAGCAAGAAGAGGAAAATCAGAAGAGAGTAGACTGAACAACAACAACAACAAAATAAATAAATAAAAAGGACTTTAAGGACTTTTGGCAGGAGTGAGAAACTATAGCACATTAAAATATTTAAGGGGGGGGGGGGGAAGGGGGTGCTGGTGGAAAGGACCAAAGCCACATATGAAACAGAATTAGGTTTGGATGAGCAGGGTAGGAAACTTGGGACTGCTTCAGACTTAGGAGCAATTTAGGGAAAAAAAAGATATGGAACAGTGAGGGGAAAGAAGACCTCATTAAAGGGGAGGAGAAAACACTGATGAGACAGAAGTGATTTTGGATTTGAAGTCTGGGTCACCGGTCTTGGGTGGGCAGGGAGGCCAGAATATGTATGTGAATAGAGAAAATGTGGTCAGTTGTTTCTGAGAAACTATAGATGATAGATGCCTATCTACATTATGGACAGAAAAAATAAATTATAGGAGAAAATTAAATCACATAAGAAGCATGGAAGAGGAATTGGACCCAACTGGAAAAAAGACTGGTAAGAAGCATTTTGTGGGTACAAATGAAAAGTAAAACTGGAAGTAGCAAGAAGGAGTAGGTCACAGGGAAACGTGAACTTGGGATATGGAGAACTAGGGTCCTGCAGGGAAAGAAAAGTGAGTGTGTTGAGAAGCTATTGAACTTCTCAGAAATTCAGGGATCACAGTTATGTTAGGCTGATATACAACACTCATGGAGAAAGAAAGGACTGGCAGTAGGTTAGTTAAACATAGGCATAGCTGAGGGGATTAGAGCTAGAAGAGAAAACTTCATAGAAATTATATTCCAGAGCCTGGAATTTAAGATACATCTGAAACAACCATATGGGATAAAGGCTGAAAATGGACATCATTCTCTTGATGCCAGAAAAGACTTGGAAGATCCATTGACTCCTGGTTTGGATAAGAGTTGAAACTCATAATTTCCTTTAACCACTTACTGTCTCAAGAGGCCAGAGGTCTGTTGGGAGGAAGTGATGAGTCTAATCATGTTGATAACCTACAACTATGATGCTCTGTGGCAACGATTCTACCTTTCCCCCTTGTTTTCAAATGAAAACACAATTGTTGCACGCTGATACATTTAAATGTTAAGATTGAAAGAAAACTGAGGTTGCTTGAGGTTTTAGTACACGGAGTTAGAAGACCATTGATGTAAGATTTGCTGCATAAGCACACAGCTTATAACACTCTTTAGCTTTCAGTTGTAATATTGCATTTATTTAGATTTCAGGAAGTAGATCTTCAGCTGATGTTAGCAGTAACACTTCTATTCATTTTAACAGTTCTTCATGATTCATTGTGTGAAGCTGAAGGATGAGGTATTTGAACAGACCTGATTTTTTTTCTTTTCTTTTCCAAACTCCTCTGCATGTTTGCCAGAACCTATTAAATGGTAGGATACCATTTCCCACCTAATGAAATCTGACC
The DNA here is from genome assembly GCA_011076525.1 of Nettapus auritus. Classification (NCBI taxonomy): domain Eukaryota; kingdom Metazoa; phylum Chordata; class Aves; order Anseriformes; family Anatidae; genus Nettapus; species Nettapus auritus. Next base: position 41,358,508 of record CM021769.1, read on the forward strand.
TCAGACTCTTTTTTTTTTTAAAAAAAAAAAGTTATGTGAACTTGAATTTAACTATATAAAATTTAATATATAGAAGTTATTGTATTGTTTCTTTGATTTTTGTTGTTGATGCTGTTGTTTTTTTTGTTTGTTTGTTTTTACATTCATGGTAATTTTTCTTACTTTTATTTTAGTAATGGAGGCATTCTAGAGACTCAGAAACTGCAAGACCAGTAGTCTGTACCTGGATATTATTTTGATTCCATTGATCTATACATTATTTCTGCAATAGTCCAGACCACTGGACAGAATACAGATAAATTTACCAGTGTTTGAGCAATGGGTTCAGACTTTTCACTCTATTTCACCCTCTCTTTCAGCATGCTCAATGTGGCTATGAGTTAATCTTTCTTTCCTTGTTATCTTAACAACTTCATCTCTCAGTACTAGTTCTGTCTAACTTGGATAACAATAACGTAGGATCTTTAAGCAATCTTCTTAGTATCCATTAAATCTTACTATTTAGCTTATCAGCAATGCAATAAAAGCTAAATTCTCTAAGTAGAAAGGAGTTCTTTTTTCAAACAGAACCCCATGCAGATATTGTGTCTTCATAAATGGTTGCTGAAAAGTCAGTGAACCAGAGCTTAAAACAAATCCTGTATTTTCCCTTGTTGTACATTACTAATAATAATATTCTCAACAGAGCTGGGCAAATAGTTCCCTGTATTTCAGGCTATCGGTGGAGTGAATGCAATTGTATCAGAGTCAAATTCATGGAATACTTCACAGTATGCTAAAGTATTATGTTAAATATGTTAAAGTTCTATTGAGGCTCTTTCACAGAAGCCTGCAGAATGAAGTGTCCTGCAAAGTAAAAGTAAGGTAGCATGCCAGATAGTCTTCCTTCAAGTGTGGAACTTATCTCACTTGACTTGTATTGCAAACAAGGTCTTCTCACCTCTGTGCTATGCTTCACTGCACCCCATACCACCACACCGGTTCTGTCCTTTGGTGTATACATTAGTCATTAGCTCTTATTTTTCCAAGTTATTATCCATGTAATTGAGGAATGACAAGAGATTGGGCAATAGAGACTGAGGTATCAAATAGCCACACCATTAACTAGAGAGCATAATCAACTGCAGCGGCCTGTTCATCTCACGAGTCATACTCTCCTGAATGGTGTAAACCTCATTCTTAACTGAAACCATGGTATAGGACCTAAATAGAAACATGACAGCCACACAAATAGCCAAGACAGTCTTGACTACGGTGTGAGTTTGGCACTGATGCTCCAGACAAGCTGACTGTGTCCCCATAATCTCACAACAGTTCTGAAATTACATCACAGACACCTGTGTGGGATGCCTACCGGGGTTCCTTGACTTCTGAAGTTGAAATTGACCTTCATGATCAGCACAATGACTCAGCACAGGATCTGAAATGTCAAGAATCTCATTGCCAGGCTGTCATTTTAGCCTATGATGTGCACCTCTCTGTCAGACCCACACTGGTTGTAACGCAACCATTTGCAATTATTGAGTCTACTGAATGTGATATTGTCAAGTAAGCATTGTGGGACTTTTAACACTATCCCCTTCTGGCTATCTAGGTCTCAAGGTCTCCTGACATTGCTTTCAAAAGTGGATCAATGATAGCATGAACAACACTATCAAAATCTGGATGGCCTTCTGTGCACTACCCCTGCACTGATAGATGGACACCATTCCAAGCAGAGCAGCCACTAAATGGACAACTCGGGGTTCTAGGGTTCATCAATCACTGCCTCTATGGGGGAATGCAGAATGTTAATTCCTCATCTGTAGCTTTATACAATTCATCTAGACAGTAACACTGTGAAGGTTTCTGCCACTGTCCAACTGTAGTTCCTAAACTTTTATTTCCACCCTCCTTTCTCTTTCATCTTCCCTACTCTCCTGAAGCAGAGTCTGCAGCCTGTTCCAATGTCAACATAGCATCTTTGTTTCATAGGCAAGCCCTAATTGCATTTTTCTGCATCCATTACATAATTAAATCTCCCTACAGAGCTCTTTTTCCACCAAGAAAAAAAAACAGGGATACAAATTCTTCACAGTCGAGGTTGTTTTTACTCTTCTCCCACTTATATAGAGAGCATAATCAATATATAACCTTACAATGAGACTTTAAACCATTTCACTATTTGTATATGTGTCAAAGGAAAAACCACAAATAAACAAAAGGGATCTATTACAGAAAAGATACATATTTCAGCTTCACTTCATATATAAACTTCTTATCTATTCCCATGCTGCAGCCATAGTTCTTTGAGCACATAAAACCAAAGATAAGCTACGAATTTTTCACTTCTGTGTTATTTTCTCTGGTGTTCTAGCCTAGAAACTGTTCTTTATGGGTTCAATAAACCTGATGTAGACTGGACAAAATTCTCTTTCCTCAAGTGACACTTATGTCTCCATTTGCCAATGGGAGAGTTTTAGAGTTAAGGAACTTCCCAAAGAATATTAAATCAAGAGATCAGAAATGTTTAGAAAAAATAAAAATAAAAAGCCTCAAAACAGCAACAAAAAAACCCAACTTCCACTGACAAGAGTTACCAACTTTATAATTCTTATATAAAGAAAATGTGATTACAGAGCACAACTTAAGAACAAGTACAAAACATGCAGAATTTCAATACTGTCTGCATCACACACACACAAACAAAAATCAGAGAGAACATTTACATATACAAAACTTGTCACTTCTATCTCTTGCCTTTTGAAATTACTCACTTCACAACTAGGGAATATTTCCATACAAACCACACTTGATTAATGGGGCCAGTTCACATTAGTCACGGTTCTTTCATGAAAAACTTTGATACAGGCCATCTGTCCAAGTCTAGTCAGACTATATACATATGCAGGCTGAAGCATTAGGCAAAGTATCCAGAGAGAGATAAAGAACATAAAACCAGGTTCTGTTCTGACTTAGTTCCTCTAGTCTGCTAAAAGGAGATTTGACATCAATGTAAGCAAAATCAGGATGACTTGTCCTCCACTGTTTTCCAGAGAAACCTTAAATAAAGAAGCTGGAATTTTCTTCCACATTGTACTGGGTCTGGCTAGAATGTTAACTTTCTCTGCAGCAATCCATACAGTGCTGTGCTCTGCACTTGTAGCTAGAACAGCAGTGTTATCACACTAGTGTTGTGTCTGCTGCTGAGAAGTGCTGGCACAGCATCAGGACTTTCTCTAACCCTCCTAGAGGGTGGGCAAAAAAGTGAGAAAGAAACATTACTAGGGCAGCTGACCTAAACCAACCAAAAGGATATTCCATACTGTATGATGTCACACTCAGAAATAAAAGGTGGAAAAAGGAAGGAGAGAGGAGGGGAAGGCTCTCATTGTGAACACGTCTGTCCTCCTCACGAACACCGGCTATGTGCATTGAGGCCCTGCTTCAAGGACGTGGTCAGGCATCGCTCATTTGCGGGAAGTAGATAATTTATTTCCTCTGCACTTCCACATAGCCTTTACTTGTTTTGTTTTTTCCCTTTCTTGCTCCCTTTTCCCCTTTCCTTTTTTTCCCTTTAGTTAAATTGTTTAATTACTAATAATATTTCCTTAATAATATATATATATTTTTTCCTTTAAATTATCCTTATCTCAACCTGTAAGTTGATCTTTCTTTTACTTCTTCCCCTCCTCATCTGAGGGGGAGTGAGAGAGCGGTTGTGGTGTTCAGCTGCCTAGCATGATAAAACCACCACACACATATTTCCAGATTTATGTCTTTTATTTTCTTCTAACCTAATGAAAGCAAAGAAGACTGTGAACTGCTGCATGCTGCATGGTAGCAACCTTCCCACCTTCCTGTCACATACCTCCTATATAAGCCACTCTGGAAGACAGGTCACTTTTAAACCCTCTTCCTTATTGTATTGTGGAAGTTGTTCTCCCTAGATAAGGCTCTTTTCTTTTTTGCAGTATTGCTGCAGACATTATGGTCTCTGAGTCAGTTATTTGTTGCTTGTCACAATGTGTATGTAGCTCACCTTGTGATAATTGTGGTGAGAAATCTCCTTTTCTCTCTTCTTCTCCTTTACAGACAGAGAGGAGGCAGGCATTCTTCCTACAGGTCAGGATCCAGATGGCAGTCTCCATGCTGGTGTGGACCCAATGCCCGTTTTTCTATTTTCTTATATCAAGAAGCTTGCTCATCTTGTTCTGCTGCAGTCTTTTGGGAAAGCCATGCCATTCATGGCAGATTGGAGGGACAGGACGGAGAACTTTTATTTGGATTAGATTCTGGGATTTTCTCTGGTGAACATTCTGTAAGGTAGACTTCCAGAACTCCATACACAGAGTCAACAGTGCATGGCTAGATGTCCAGGAGGGTGGTCAACAAGCCAGATACAGCTGAGTTTTCAGCCTTTGTTGTATAACAGGTGGAATGTCCCCAGTGATACCATTGACACCCTCACAGCCAAACAAAGCCAGACAATTTGGCTTAAATAGTACTTACTTACAAAGTATAAATGTAGATATAGGATTTTCCCCTTCCAGTCCCCAAGCGTTCTGCAAGCAACTAATAACTTTTCAGTTGGAAACAACCTGAGTATTCTTATCAAAACATTTGCTGTATTCAGGCCATTGCTGAACAGTGTGTTGAGCAAGCTCAGTTTTGAAAAGCCAGCTATATAGGTTAGCTGTGCATGTACATAAAGGCCATAGAGAAGGCTTCTCTTCTGTCTTCAGCATTAGATCGTAAAATCAGGCTCAAAATCTCCTTTCTATGAACATATCCTGATGAGTACAATACTTTGGGAAGCAAACTTAAATAATATGAATGCACTTTCCAGATTTTCCAGTAAATTGTGATGATTACCCCCATATGTAACTGTTTCTATATTACAAGATCATGGTTTGCTATGGAGATCCTTCATTTCCCCACTGCCTTCGAGCTGCTAGTGCGCAATGAAATGACCTAGCTGCTCGGTAATTGTTCTTGATTTTTGTTTCCCTTTTTTAAATAAAACCCAACACTTTAAATTTTCTTTAGGATTCATTTGTTTTATGATACAGTTGGTGGAACAAGGAAGGAAATTTTTTTGGAGGGTAATGGTGACTTAGAAGTGGGCTGAGGGATTATGCAATAACATGTGATTTCCCAATGTTTTAAAATATTATCTCATGGAAAGTGCATAACAATAATCAAATTTGAATTTGGAAAAAAAAATAAATAACATGCGTAGCCAGGATTTAGAGAATCAACAAGATCTATAAAGGTTACAAATCCTTTAAACAAATGGTGGACATACCTTGTCAGCAGTAAAATACCTTCAATTTTTCTGGTTGTTTCTTCCATGCATAAGTCAAATATTGGTTTATATACCTTGCATAAATTAGGAATCATATATTATTACTTCTTTTTTCTTCAGGAATCTACACTACTTTGTTTGAGAAGGACCACAAAGGATAAAACTATTGAATTTGACACAACTCGTTAGTGTGAGATAATTATATACTTCTACTATCCACTATACAATGGTCTACTATCCACTACACCATTTCATAAACAAAAGTGAAATTTTAACCTCTCCGTTGGTTTCAAAAGCATAGAAATGTTTTCTGGCCAAGAATACAGGAAGATCATTGCAGACTCCTGTTCTTATTCTATGACAGAAAGAGAATGCTAAATAAAATCACTGCTGTTAAAGCAAACTGTAGTCCACTGTGCTCATGATATTTCCCACACAAGGAGCAGCTATAGCCTTGATCTTCTTCTTCCCTCCTGCATACCCTGCTAAATCTTGCATGCACACTCATTTATCAATCCTAATCCCCATCTTGGTGAATTTCCTGAATACATCTAACAGCTGCTTTCCCAAGGCTAAGCCTACAGTGTATTCAGATAAGAATGGGCTGGTTCAGAGAGCTCAGGTACTTTCATAAATTCCATACAAAGCTGTACATCATAGTTCTTGATGCCAGTCACGGTATGCTTTGGCTAATTAAGATATCCCATACAGCAAAACAGCGTTTAATATTTAATAAAATAACTTATGATTTGCATTTATTAAGTGCTATTTTTTGGTCACTTCGCTTCTTGTATGAATGGCTTTTGGCAGAAACATCAATGACATCATCATATTTAAGGCACCAGAACCAGAACTTCACTGATCTCCAACACTTTTGAGTTTTAGAATCGTCCTGTATGTCTCATGCAGTCGATGAAGGTTAGAACCACCTTCAGGTTCTAAGTCATTTTTTACTTTATATTCTACTGATAAGACCAACCAGCCAAGGTTGACACACCATAATTACACATTTAAAGGCCATGCAGACTTTAACTAAATAATCAAAGTAAATTTTATTTCTCAGAGAGATCCAGATAAATTAGATAAGAATCCATCTGAATATCTATCCTGTTTTTTGTTAGCATAATTTTCTTCATAGTGTCTCATATGTTGCTGTGTTTTGGATTTATAATGAAAATAGTGTTGATAACACATTGATGCTTTAGTTGTTGCTGAACAGTCCTTGCAGAGTCAAGGATTTTTCTGTTCCTCATTCTGCCCTGTCAACAAGAATGCTGGGAATGAGCAAGAAGCTGTGAGGGGACACAGCTAGGATAGTTGACCAAAAGTGACCAAAATGATATTCCATTCCATATGAGCTCATGGTGAGCAGTAAAACTAGGAGAAAAGGAGGAGACACTCAGAGTCATGAAATTTGTCTTCTCAAATAACTGTAACTCATGGTGGAGTCCTGCTTTCCTGAAAATGGCTGAACATTCTCCTGCAAATTGGAAGTAGTGAATTAATTCCTTCTATTGTTTTGCTTATACATGAAGCTTTTGCTTCATGTCTAAACTGTCTTTATATCAACCCACATTTTTTTATTTTTATTTTTATTTTTATTTTTTTCACTTTTTCCTTTCCAATTCTCTTTTCCATCCTGCTTAGGGGAATGAGCAAACTGTTGTGTAGTGCTTAGTTGCCTACCAGAGTTAAATCACAACAGTATCAAATCCCAACATTACACAAAAAATAGGAGGGAAGGTAAAAATGATTTCTGTTTTACTAATTTTCCACAATTGCAGCATTATGTACACTGAAATCACCAAAGAAAGGTTGCCATAGCCATGCTGAAACAGAAGGGATGAAAAATTACATGAGAAAATTTGGCTAAACAAAGATTTCCAGACTAATTCTTAACCTGCATTTGTTTGAGCAAGAATTTGAATGTCTGTGTAATTATCAAGAGCACTCTGATCACCAGCTTCATTTAATATACAACTTTACTTACTTTCTGGAAAAAATGAAAGAGCATTTTCGAAAAAAAAAAAAAAAAAAAAAATTCATATCCACTATTTTGATTTCTGAATGCATGCCCTTATGTAACATACACAGCATCTTCCATTGTAAAAAGGAAACCAGAAGCCAAGCTAAGCAATAGAAGTGTATAGGCTGTGTTTGATTTTGCAAACAAATAGAAAAGTATTGGAAAAAGCATGTAGAGATTGAAAATATTCTATTTAGGTGTAACACCAACCACTGCAATGTGAACTCGTCTTCTACTTGTCAAGAGTAGGAAACGTAGGAAAATCTTCCATCTAAGGAGAGTGACCTCATTAAATTAATGGTAACTAAAAATCTGTGAGTGTTCGTGGTATTCTATCATCTTTGATGTAGAAAATAAATAAATAAATAAATAAAAGTCACCAGAACTGCAAAGTTCCTAAAATTCCCATCTTCCCTCTTTTTTTTTTTTTTTTTTTTTTTTTTTTAGAACAATATCCTTCAAACAACCATATTAAAAACAAACAATCAAATTATATTTGATTGCTCCCACTGAGTTTTTATGTTTGACTTTAGTCTTCAAAACCTATGTTTCCATTGGGAAGCAATAGTTTTGGTCATGGTAGAATATCTTATCTGATACTGATATTACTAGTACTTATCAATATGGTGTGCTAACCATGATTTGATTGGTTCTTTATAGCTCTTCAGCACTGTGCTATTTTTTTGTATTTTATCATATAAACATAAATCAAGATATTTTATCTATCCCAGTATATTTACTGTGGTGGTATTGAATTGTGCATACCAGATGGCTGTCTGTTCACAAAAAATATTGTAAATCAGTAATTGGTATGCCAAATATTGTAGTGGTGGAAGCAGCCAATAAAAGAATTTGAGGGGAATGCCTCATTCACCAGTGATCCCCAATTGGGATTGAAGATGCTGTTAGTAATTTGCATAATTTAGATGAACTTCAGAACCAGGGGAACACAGGCAAAAGAAAACTCTCTTTCCATAGGCCTTCAAAAAAAAAAAAAAAAAAACCACATATAAGGGAAACCCAAGGCTATGATATATAAGATGATCTTTTCCTTACTTCTTTTGGGAAGAATCAGCATAACACAATAGCCAGTTCCTAGGGGGTGGTTATTAGGTCATAAATATCCATGGAGTTATTCAGATTCATGACAGTTCAAGACATGGTCCTGTATAATGTTTATTTAACTCAAGTTACATATTCTCACCTGTTTTTTTTTTTGTTTTGTTTTTTTTTTTTTTTTTTTTAACAGCATAACAATTCAGAATATAAAGAAATTATGCAGTCACAGAGAGGTGTCAGTTATACTCTTTGAAAAACAAAACATGCTCATGTACAAACAGAAGAGTTTTGTAATAAGAATCTAAAGATAACCAGAAATAAAAATTTGAATGAAGAGGCCAGCAATTAATAAGAATCAGACTGCATCATCTGCTTTCAGTCATATAAAAACAGAATTGGCAAGTGATAGGAGGTGACATCACTGCAAAAAGTCAAGAAGCATCAAAACATCATCTATGTACTTTGTTACTTTTGGGCTGTAGTCTGATGTTTCTACCTGTCCTTTTTATTTATTTATTTATTTTAATCTTTAGAAGAGTTAACAATAAAGATGTGAAAATATTGTTTCTTTTTTTTTCTTTTCATCCTACTAAATCAGTTTTATATATGTGCTGTGAGTATATCTGAGGTGAAAACCAACTTCTAATTAATTGTATATGATGATGGCCTTTCATTTTAATTCAGGCAGAGATAATAAAATCCAGCTGAAATTATATAACCATTGATAGGTAGAAACCACAAGAAAAATATTTTTTCTCTGAAAAACTATAGAAAGAACCCACTGGGGCATCTCTAAAATTCCTAATAATCCTTTCCATATACATTTTTGTTTACATGTGTTCTTTAAAGGAAAAGGTTTGCATTATACAAACACAGTGAAAACATCCTTTATGCCACTGCAAAAAAATAAAATAAAATAAAATAATAATAATGCCCATATAATCCATGTTATATGGATATACATGGGAGTATATGCTCAGCTGGCTTCTTTGCAGTGAAAAAATATGTTGTAAAGTGAAGAAATTGCAGAAATTGGGCAGACTTAAACTACAGTTTTGTCTTCAAAAAAATCTAATGACCTTTGGGAAATGTTGCAAGACTGATCTCTTTCTGCAGGCATTTCCTTATTCATTAATCTATTTTAATTATTGTCCATGGGCAAAAGTGCATAATTGGCCTTGATCCACAGCTGTACTCACCGCTGACACTTTGGGAGGTTCACAGAAAGATCAAGGATAGTAACTGTAGCAACTAAATATTTAGTCACTATTATTTCTTCAGTACCCTATGGTTACACACAGCATCGTTATTAAGTCAATGTGCTCATTGTTAGCTTACCCTCTCTGCTCTTTATTCTCTCAATCTCTTTTTCTTTCTCCTTTCTGAACTTTCCCTCGTGTTAGGAAACCGTCCTTTTCCATCCTGTGTTAGATGTTATAGCACTGCTGACGAAAACCTTATTACTAAACTGATCTGTAGTAGTTAATAGTGTTAGTTGATACTGATAATGAAATGCCATTTACTGGTCTAGTCCTTCCTTGGAATAAACAGGATAGAACAATAATTCATATCTCATTGCTTCACTTTGAAAGGCTTTCTACAGACCTGAAGGTACTGACATCTATACTCCACATAGTATGCTTTCTGTGGAATGAGTTACATATGGTCCCTAATGGACAGAAACACAGTATTTGCTTGACATAAAACACATATGGGAGTGTGTGCAGTAGCCACATAAATATGTCACATTTTTTTTCACAACAGTGAATTTCACAGTTCTACTTATAAAAGTTATTTAAAAGATTAAGTGAACAAGTGAGCTTGATTATCTGTGAACAGTCATGGTTAAGTTCACCTGGCTTTTCAGCCAGTGGGGCTAAAATCAGTATTTTGGGATTCTAAGGACTTGTGACGCGTGACCGCTATAAGGAAAAGATCTGGCCAATAATTATATCTACTATATTTAAGCTTTTCAGATAATCTTGAAAGGTATTTAGCAACTTATTTAAAGCTGTATTCCTGCATCTAATATCTAATTCTATCTTCCTGGTTGGTATTCCTGCTTGGTTTTACATTAGCTCAATTTCACTTTTTTTTTTTTTTTTCTTTTTTTCTTTTTTTTCTTGAAATTATATTGATACACACAAAGATATAAATCAGATAGCAACAGCAGATTCCTAGGTGTGGGTAATAATAAACTATAATGTATCTAATTAATATAAAAAGAAATTTCAAACTCTTATTTCTAGTTCACTGTGTTATATTTCCCAGGAGCTGATGAGGGTATAAGAACAGAGATTTAACACTGGAAATACTGCTATGAAAGTAACTCATTTTAGATAGGTAGCACGAGTTCACTGTGTGGCTATATATTCAGGATGGTCTATGATAAATCTTCCTCTATGGAGATTTCCCAGTTTATATGGCTAAGTCAACTTATGAGGAATTTTGTAACAAAGTGAGGTTTTTCTCCTGTATTTTAATAAATCTGAATGCAGGCATAACTTTTTTTTTTTTTTTTTTTTTTTTTTTAATCCTGTCCCAGAAAAGTAGAATGAAATCAAGATATAACAGCCTGAAATCTTTGGGTTTGTTTGTTTTGCATACAAACTTTTGCCCTTAGACACAAAAGTAAAGAAATATTGGGATATTCCAGAATTCCAATGCTTTTCCACTTAAAATTTCATAAAATTGTTCCATGTGCACATTTCTTGATGAACTTTACTCATCAGTCATTTTCCAAAATGAATTATTCTGCTAAGGCTGAAGAAGAAAGGGCAAAAAGTATTACTGAAATCCAGGAACATGCACCTTTTCAAAATAAACACCCTTTCAAGTTTGCTCCAGTACTAGTTATCAGACAGAAAAATTAATGTATTTGAATAAATATTTATGTAAATTATAACAACGTTGTGACTTCTATTTCTTCGCGTACCTTTCAGGCAAGCTAAGGAAACAACAGTAAGACATAAAGAAGATGTAAAACGAACTCTGTGTCAATCTCTGTTTTACTCTATTACTGTGCTCCAGCTTGGTAATAATTATTTTTCCCTGCAGTATGTTTCCATAAGAATCTTAAATAGAAAAACAATAACGAACATGAAATTTATTTACAATACCCAAATGTAGAAACATGAAATTATATAAACTAGAGATGAAATTATTTTTTATGCCTTTCTACCAAAAAAGGTGTGTATTAAAATTGTTATTCATCCCCATTGTGATACGCAAGTAAAGATACTTGAAATTGATTTTAAAGTCCTGTTCTAAAGACTATAAGATAAATTAAGTCTTGGGGTCACATATCTGGACTTTACATCTTCTTTATTAGTTTCCTTTTTATTTATGTCTTAGTTTTACTTACCTTAGTAGATCTTAGATCTTAGTAGAAATGTACGTCCTTCATAAATTCCTTTTAGATCTTGTGAAGAGCTATATTACAGCTCTAGTTTTTGTATCATACATTTCACATATTTTATTAATCTGAATTAATCTGAAAGGATCATTTTAAATTCTTTTCCTGCCTTTCTGTATATTATTATTTGTCATTAAGAAAAGTAAAATATTTGCTTTTGTCTTTACATTTTTTATATATTGCATGTTCTATTTATTTCTTTGGGGAGCTGCTAGTTTGCATTTGTCAGTATCTTGCAAGAGTGGATATTTTTTAACTTCTAAAATTTTGTAATTAATCTCATTATTTTGGTGATAATATTTCAATAACATGTATATAGTGACACATTGTTCTCCAGTAGCTTCTAAATCATAGGTTTTCAGACTGTTACTCAGTCTGAAATTTGTCCATTCCTTGAAGAAAAGTAAAATTATTCAGGACATATATGCTTATTGTGTTTGAATGAAGATATCACAGCATCATGACTTAAAGGGACCAATCGTCCTGTCTTTCTTACACTTTCTTACACTGAAAGTAATATATCAATTTCATGTTAGGATGGATGGAAACTCTTCCTTATTTTTTGGTGCTTACTCTTGCAAACATATAACAGGATTTTTATTTTTATTTTTTAATTTCTCAATTCCTTTTCATGTTAAATATTGCCTGAAAACTGTGATATTGATGTAATTCTGTTGACCCTGACCATTCACAGTTCCTTTCCTAATGACTGTGTAAAAACAACATGAACAATACTTCAATAGTGTCAGCTTCAACAATATTACCTGCAGGAGATATCAATTTTAATTCAGAATTCTACATTGCAGCTCTCAGACTATACATGTTTCCTAATTTATTTATTTTTTTACTCTATTTTTGGGTTATATATATTAAAAAAAAAAAAAAAAAAAAAAAAAAAAAAAAAAGCCAAAATTATATAACAGCTAATGAAGATGTTTTTCTCTCCTGTCAGGAAGATGGAAAAAAGAAATCTAATGTCCCTAAATTTCTTCCGACTAACTATGAGGAATGTTTATTGCATTGCATTTATGAATTTTTGAAGTTTTTCTGGTAGCATTTCACCATATGAAATGCAAGCAGTTTGCTGTACTTACATTTTGTTTACTAGTTTTTCTTGTCATATCTTGATAATGCTCTCATTTTAATAATAACAAGATTTTTATATTTGCTCAGTGAATTCACCCTTTCCTTTGCCTAATCTGCACATGAGAGATGAAAGGGATTTCTTTGAAATGACATGAAAGAAAAAAATAATAATAATGTTCTATACATAAGGATTAAAGAAATGTGTTATTTCCATTTGGGGAAGAAAAGAAGTAATTCTACTGTTCCAGTATGCATATACTTCAGCAAAATTATTTAAAATCTGTGACTTAATATGCTACCTATATCTGGCCAAATCATTATTTTTACTGAAAAACTGATCTCTCATTAAGAAAAAAAGTTAAAGATTTTTAAAAACAAACAAACAAACAAACAAGCAAACAAACAAAAAACACTGCTTCAGAATATATAAAATACAAAATTTGGTAAACGAATATAATATACTTGGAAGCTTCAACCTCTATAGGAAGCAGAACCTATAAAGTCTTTAAATTCTCACCATTTTTCATCAAAATCCAAACTGTATATAATTCAGGAGGTTAGTGCTATGAACTACGATGGAACAGTACCAATTTTCCACCCTTTACTGGATGCGGGGGGAAACTTAGTTACCAGAGATGAGGATAAAGCTGAGGTGCTTAATGCCTTCTTTGCCTCAGTCTTTAGCAGCAAAACCAGTTGCTCTCTGGACGCCCAGTACCCTGAGCTGGTGGAAGGAGATGGGGAGCAGAATGTGGCCCCCACAATCCACGAGGAGATGGTTGGCAACCTGCTACAGCACTTGGATGTACGCAGGTTGATGGGGCCGGATGGGATCCACTGAGGGTATTGAGAGAACTGGTGGAAGAGCTGGCCAAGCTGCTTTCCATCATTTATTGGCAGTCCTGGCTATCAGGGGAGGTCCCACTTGACTGGCAGCTAGCAAACATGATGCCCATCTACAAGAAGGGCTGGAGGGTAGACCCGGGGAACTACAGGCCTGTTAGTTTGACCTCAGTGCCAGGGAAGATCATGGAGCAGATTATCTTGAGCATCATCATGCGGCAGTTACAGGGCAAGCAGGCGATCAGGCCCAGTCAGCATGGGTTTATGAAGGGTAGGTCCTGCTTGACGAACCTGATCTCCTTCTATGACAAGGTGACATGCTTAGTGGATGAGGGAAAGGCTGTGGATGTGGTCTACCCTGACTTCAGTAAGGCATTTGACACCGTTCCCCACAACATTCTCCTCAGGAAACAGGCTGCTCATGTCTTGGACTGGAGCATGCTTCGTTGGGTTAAGAACTGGCTGGATGGCCGGGCCCAGAGAGTCTTAGTCAATGAAGTCAAATCCAGTTGGAGGCCAGTCACTAGTGGAGTCCCCCAGGGCTTGGTACTGGGGCCAGTCCTCTTTAACATCTTCATCAATGACCTGGATGAGAGGATCGAGTGCACCCTCAGTAAGTTTGCAGATGACACCAAGTTAGGTGCGTGTGTCGATCTGCTCGAGGGTAGGAAGGCTCTGCAAGATGATCTGGACAGGCTGGACCGATGGGCCGAGGCCAACGGTATGAAGTTCAACAAGGCCAGGTGCCGGGTTCTGCACCTGGGGCACAACAACCCCAAGCAGAGCTACAGGCTGGGAGATGTGTGGTTAGAAAGCTGCCTGTCAGAGAAGGACCTGGGAGTATTGGTTGACAGTCAGCTGACTATGAGCCAGCAGTGTGCTCAGGCAGCCAAGAAGGCCAACAGCATCCTGGCTTGCATAAGAAACAGCGTGGCCAGCAGGTCCAGGGAAGTGTTTGTCCCCCTGTACTCGGCTCTGGTGAGGCCGCACCTGGAGTACTGTGTTCAGCTTTGGGCCCCTCACTGCAAGAAGGACATGGAGGCGCTTGAGTGAGTCCAGAGAAGGGCTACGAAGCTGGTGAAGGGTCTGGAGAACAAGTCTTATGAGGAGCAGCTGAGGGAGCTGGGACTATTTAGCCTGGAGAAGAGGAGGCTCAGGGGAGACCTTATCTCACTTCACAGGTACCTGAAAGGAGGTTGTAACAAGGCGGTGGTTGGCCTATTCTCCCACATGCCTGGTGACAGGGTGAGGGGGAATGGGCTGAAGTTGTGCCAGGGGATGTTTAGGTTGGATATTAGGAAAAACTTCTTTACAGAAAGGGTTGTTAGGCACTGGAATAGGCTGCCCAGGGAAGTGGTTGAGTCCCCATCCCTGGAGGTCTTTAAAAGACGTTTAGATGTAGAGCTTAGGGATATTGTTTAGGGGATGATTTGTTAGTGTTAGGTCAGAGGTTGGACTCGGTGATCTTGGAGGTCTCTTCCAACCTAGACATTCTGTGATTCTGTGATTCCCATCAATCCATCAACATTGCCATGTGTCTTCAATAACTTGATGACTTTTGAAACACTTAGAACTCATATTAGAACAAAAACTCACTTTTCATCTTAGATACAGCACGTGAATTTTTTTCAATCTTTCCTCTTCAAGTTATTTTATGGAAATACATATATATATATATATTTTTACTAACATTTGATACAAGCATCATATTCACTTTAAATGATATCTTTCATGAGCAAGTGGATTTCCTTAGGGGAAAATTATAACCTTATCTTATTTAAAACAAACAAACAAATGCACTGCTACAACTTCATTGAATATTGCCATAAATTGCGCCACTTTTGGTGTCAGGTAACAGAGTAAGAAAGGTTAAGTAACAAAAACTAATCATGAAAAAAAAATAAAAATGAGGAGGGAACATACTGTACAGGCAAAAGCAGGAACTGTGTTCCTAATCCTCATAGGTAGTTAGTTTGACCTGTTTTGACTGTCAGTTTAGTCAACTGTTTTGTTGTTATATTAAAATATCATTGCATATTCCAAATAATTAGATTGCACCATTCTGTGCAGAGGAAAGGGGTCTATGGGTGCTTATTGATGCTTGCCTGAACAGGAGCCTGCAGTGTGCCACAGCTGGCCAAGAAGGCCAACAGCATCCTGGCTTGTGTCAGGAATAGTGTAGCCAGTAGGACCAGGGAGGTGATTGTCCCCCTGTTCTCTGCTCTGGTGAGGCCACACCTTTCAGTTTTGGGCCATTCACTACAAGAAAGACATCAAGGCTGTGGAATGTGTCCAGAGAAGGGCTACAAAGCCCGTGAAGGGCCTGGAACACAAGTCTTGTGAGTAGTCTGGAGAAGAGGAGGCTCAGGGGAGACCTTATTGTTCTTTATAACTATCTGAAAGGAAGCTGTGGGGAGCTGGGAATCAGCCTCTTCCTGCAAATAACTAGTGATAGGACTAGAGGGAATGGCCTCAAGCAGCGACCAGGGAGGGTTGGGTTGGAAATTTGGAGACATTTCTTCTCAGAAAGAGTAGACAGACATTAGAACATGTTGCACAGGGAAGTGGTGTAGTCACCGTCTCTGGAGGTGTTTAAGGAAAGGTTGGACCTGGTGCTTAGGGACATGATTTAGTGTGTGACATTGGTAGTAAGGTGATATTTGGACCAGATGATCTTGGAGGTCTTTTCAAAACTTAATGATTATATGATTCTTATCTGATTCCAACAGAGCTAACAAAATAATAACTATAGTTTTGTGATTGTGTCAACTGGATTAACAAAGATAGAGTCCATGTAATAAGACTACAGGGAAGGGTGAAATATATTTCATCTAAAGGCAATACAAGTTTCTCAGATACTGTTCAACTCATCCATGTCGTCACTGAATTTTCAATTTGTAAATGGCTGAAGTTAATGTACACTCGTTCTTCTCATTGAAATTTGCCATGACCTTAAAATGAGTCATGATTTTACTTTCTCTTATTCTGAGCAACTTCAACTCACTCTTCGTATGTAGTGTAAGCAGAGGGCTTTTCAGAGCTTCTTCATACGTACTGCTGAAAAGCAGAAGGCTTTTCAGAGCTGTGCTGTAAATTATATTCCACATTTCTTCCACCTAACTTGGAAATATAAAATAAATAAACAAATAAACATATAGATGAATAAATAATTAAATAAATAAATCAGAGTTCACATTTTCACTGAAAGCAAGCCTGAGGCTTCTTAAGAGAAAAAGATTTTATTTGGCTTTTCACTGTTGTCTAACTTCCCATGGTAGTCAGAGATAAATCAGTAGCTTTCTGAGCAGCAGAAACTTCCTTTATATTAACCTTAACTCCTCCTTTATTGGAAAAATATGAAAGACTGGAATGTGGATGACAAAACAGTTCCTCCATATGTCAGAAATATTTCTCTGTGCAAGAAAAAGATTCTTGAAGCAAACAGGTGGTGGTTATTGTTGTTGTTGTTTGTTTGTTGTTTTTTTGTTTGTTTTGTATTGGTTCCCAAATTGACCAACATAAATGTGATGAGGGAGAGTGAAGCTCTTTCCTAAAAACTGGAAGTTGACTTCAAGTTCACAGTACTTTATCACTTGGATCAATATGTTAAATGAAATATAAACACGGGGCTCAGCAATGTACATCCAACAGTCTATCCCAGCTCACTTCATATGAGGGAATAAATAATATATAATTAGAATGACAGTCACTAGCTATATCTTCTGGGATATATGTTCATGTCCACAGTCTTTCATCAGAGGGGTTATAACAATATAAAAAGGTGACATAGTTTTTACTAGGATAGAGTTAGTTTTATTTGTAGAAGCTTACACAATTCTGTGTTTTTGATTTTTGGTGAAGGTAATGGTAATAGCATACTGATGTTTTCAGTTGTTGCAGATCAGTGTTTGCACAAAGCCAAGGACTTTTCAGCTTCCTGTGTTGCCCTGCCAGTGACAAGGCTGGGGATGCACAAGGATCTGGGAGGGGTGGAATGAGGACCGTTGACCCAGACAGACCAAAGGGATGACCCATACCATATGGTATCATGCTTAGGAATACAAGCTGGGAGAAGCTTAGAAGGAGGAGCTAAGAAGGAGCAAGGGCATACATTTAGAGTGATGACATTTACATGTGATGAACCTTGCTTTTCTGAAAGTAGCTGTATGTGTATCTGTTGATGGGAAGTAGTGAATGAATTCCATGTTTTGCTTTGTTTGAGTGCACAGTTTTGCTTAACCTACTAAACTATCCTTGTCTCAATCCATGAGTCCTCACACAGCTCTCCGATTCTCTCCCCCCCCATCCCACCTTGGCAGAGTGAGAAGGTATTTCACCTGTGGTATTTAGCTGCCTGATGTGTTTAAGCTACAACAAATGGCTATAAATTATCTTCCTCTATGAATTTTGCATAAACAAAAGAAATTCAAACTTCCTTTGGAAATGGGAATTTACTCTGGCCTATATGGGTAGTGACCTCAGTGGAGTGTTTGTAGTTCTCTTTGGATGGATCCCTATGATGGATCTTACCCTGATTTTTAGCCAAGTGAATTTGAAAATATTTTGATGCATAAACTAATTTTTTATTAAAGCAGATATTTTACCATGGCTAGAAGTAGTGCAGCCTATTTCCTTAATGACAGAAAAAAAAAAAAAAAATCACACCTGATTAAACATTTCTACCTTTTAATTTTAGGGAAAAATAATGAAAACTTTTTTTTTTTTTTTTTTTTTTTTTTTTTTTTTTT
>CM021769.1:41377071-41389735 GCA_011076525.1 Nettapus auritus
TTTTTTTTTTTTTTTTTTTTTTTTTTTTTTTTTTTTTTTCAGCAATTTGCTAGAGTTGGAGATACACAACACTTCTTCTTCCTTCCTTCCTCTTGCTCCCTGTCCTTTATTTTTTTCTGTGAAAATACCAGAATAGAAAGTGAGTTTCCAGAGTCCAGCAGAGTTATTTTAGAGGAGCACAGTTAGCATCTGTAGATGACCAGCTGAGAGACTAATAAAGTCATCTGAAATAGGAAATTAAAAACCATAGGGATAACACTCTGTGAGTCTCTTCCTTACATAAGAAAGAAATAGTTATATCCAATGGATTTTCCCTGTAGGAGGGACAAGGAAAATTCTTTAACAATATATAAGTGGTTTGATTTCTATACAGCTTCTGAAGATTTGCAGTGGTGCCAGACTCTGACCGTTTATATGTCTCATTTTCTGTCTCATCTTCTTTCTTTTTTCTTTATGTTTCTTCACAATAACAATATTAGTATTGCTATTGCTGTCAGAACCAAACAAATATTAGCATCTTTATGCTCTGATTTTCTGCTATTGTTTTCCATGATAAGGAAACAACAATCCAGCAGAAAAAAAAAAAAAAAAAAAAAAAAAAAATGTTTCCTGTAGAATTTTCCAGATGTGGAAAATCTTGTGTGATCTGTAATTAGTACTGTCAGCCACTTCTACTAATACTCTATTTTCACATCTTCCCTTCCTCATACTCATACAGTGAGACTCATCACAGAATCAGGAAAGGACTTTCAAATTCATAATATTTCTAGTAAAATATATGTGGTAATATAATCTATGTATACTGAAACATATCTTCCAAATGCAAATCATTCATTGATTTTCAAAATCTGAGCTTAGCTATATAAATGGAGAGTTGTGAAGATTCATTAACTTCTCTTTTTACAGCATTCTGCATATTATAATACAAAGCAGTGAACATGTACTGAGTATTAATTGTTACAATTAGGCTAAGATGGAGACAGAGAAGAATCAGAGACTAATATTCAATAACCAGAAATGTGTTTTCCCTGACTTTCAGTTTCTCTACTAAGCTTTAATATTGTGTAAAAAAAAATGCTTTAAATTTCATACAAAATGTGTACTGTCTTATTTTAATGATCCTATACAAATTTTAATACAAAAATAAGATACAAAATTAAGCTGAAGGAAAGGGAGCATACACTTTTAATATGTCACTAATTGCAGCCCAGCAGAGTTCCTTTTTCCATGAGTACATTGTCTGAGACCTTAAATTAATATATTTAAGGATGGATAAACAACATTCACCAATCATGAAAACTTTAAATTCTATCCATCATGATAGTATTTTTGTCAGAATAACTGGACACTGCCCACATAGCAGTGCAAAAGACTGTCCTTGTCCCAAAGCTGTGTTGTTTAGGGGATTATAAATATTGTTGCCAGTGCCAGCTCTCCACTGAGGAGGAAAAGTAAATGCTCTTGGTGGAGGAAATAAAAAGCAAAACTACAACACTACAGGTGTTGTTGCAGAATGATAGAAACCTGTGCTTAGAAGTAGGCAGAAAGTAGACGCAAGACAAGGTCTATTTACATGATCTGTAAAAGTACTCCATAGCATGTATGTGAAGGAAAACATTGTAATTTACAGACTAATATTGAATAAGTTTTGGAGCATACGTCTAACTGAACCCTTAGTACCACAGGAAGCTAACTTTCAGAAACTCAGTCACAAAGTTTGGTGTATTTCATTGAATTGTCATTAAGAGTCCTCAGCAATATTAATACAATACACAATTGCATTTTAGGGAACTAGACTTAAATGCTCAACAGTATAACATTTTGTATTTGTCAGGTTGAAATTATTATTATTATTCATTGATGATTTAATCATGTCTTTTCCTAGGGACTTATATAGTCCCCAAAACTTTGAACCTAGATATTTTTGGAATTAAGATTTTTTTTTTCTTTTTTTTTTCTTTTTTTTTTTTTTTTTTTTTCCGCTTTGATGATAGCTAAGATAGTGCATGCTTATCTAGTTGCTGCTAAATAAGAGTATTCTTAAGAAATTTTGTAAAGACTTGAAAAAGATAAATCTGTATGGCCAGTGGTTTTTGTAAAGCTTTATTTTCAAGGAAAAAAAAAAAAAAGACCAAAAAAACAAACAACAACAACAACAACAAAAAACGCTACTTATTATCCATGCTTTAAAAATAACCAGGTTAATGCTAAATATGAATGATCCAGCTTTTTGCAGGTGGCTTCTCGGAGAGACAGGGAAATAAAGGCCTGTAATTATAGATATAATTATACATAATAATATGCAGACTACTACCTTCATACGCAAATCCCTCATTGTGCAAATAAAACACAAAACACTTTTGATCCCTTTGGGATAGATATAATTTTTCTTGAACAACCCTTTGAGAAATACTTGACAAATATATAAATAGACACTGGACCATTTATTTGGCATTGTGGACATTGCAGTCTGTATTCCTTACCAAAATTAATGTCATAGCATAGTGTTCTTGAGAACAAGACATAATATAAAGAATATTTTGTCTAGTCCAAAAGGTAACTTTTCAAATACTATTAAAACAAACAAACAAACAAACAAACAAAAACTGCTGTGGAGATAAGTAAGCATAATGAATCAGGGAAGCTAAAAGAATTTCAGCCCACATGCTATGTTGTGTGTTTGATTTGGAAACTGAGTTTTCACCTTTCCTGACAAAAATTCTGCTCATGAAAAAAATGTGTTGAATTCCTGAATCTTGTCTTTCTCCCACCTGAATGAAAAACAATAAGAGGTTTTTCACCATGACAAAATTTCGTCTGGGAAAAATAAATAAATAAATAAATAAATAAAATAATTAAATGAATAAATTGTCCTCACAAATAGCTCATTATCTCATATTACTTTTGCAATAAAAGGTAAATTTTGATGTTAGCTGCTTGGAGATGTGCATGGTGCTGCTACACAAGGAACGTGACTGCTTAAAGCAGGGAGAATAGAATCCCAGTAGAATCTTCTCATTATCATTTTCCTGTACAGTTAGCTTGTTCAAGATCACATTTCCAGTTAGGTTAAGAAAGAATATTGTTACCATACCTTTGATGCACAAGTTATAATGTGGAGATCCTGGGACATATTTATAATGGCTAAAGCTAACACTTATTTGGCAGAACACTTCCTGAAATATACCACATTTATAGGAATAATTGAAATGATAACCACTTTGTGGGAGGTGATAAACCTAAGCAACTTTAATCAAGATCCACTAGAACTGAAAAACAAAAGTATCTCAGTATCCATATCTCCCACATGCTATAAATGATTGCACATAATATATCTGATTGTTAGTTCATAGGATAATTTTTTTACCTATAAATAAGCAGTGAACTCAGATAAATGTAAAGCATAATATACTTTAGAAAAAAAAATCATGTAGTATTCCCAATAAACTATTTTCAAAACCTCATTATTTAGCCTTCAGACAGTGTTAGACTTTCACCGCTTTCAGTCAGTGTTACACCTTCAAATGAAGGTTCTATTGCCATGAAGTTTATTAAACATTGCCATTAAGGGATATATACCAACAAGGTCGCAATAAATAAATCATCACACTCTTTATTAAGAAGAAGAAAAAAAAAGTATTTTAGTCAACATAGACAGAGATAAGATTGTTTTACATTCATAGTACACAATGCCATAATGCCAAATGAAAAAAATATCAGCTAGAATTTCATTTTAATTTCATGATTGCAAATGTATTTTATTTTTGCTCCAGTTTTATTCATGTATTTTCACTTATATGAGCTGAAAGGTAGCCATCGTAAGATTACTCACTTTCTCTCTTTAAAAATAAAGACAACCTTCCTGGAAACCTGGTCTTTCCGTTGTTGAAGAGTAAATAGATCTCCATCAGCTGAGATGAGTCTGTGGAAAAATCTCCATTTAGTTTGTCCTTCCAAAGTCAAGAGTGTGATTATTCCATAATTCTCTCACCTGATTAATTCTTAACTATGAACATAATTACACTCACCAGAAGGTAAATCACTCTTATAAATCAGTTGCTGCTGACAGTTCATTCTTCTACACTCTAGCACACTGCAGCAAAGTCAGCCTGAGACTGTAGAAACAGGAGTTGATTGTTAGAACAGATTTTGCAGAAATTCTACTCATAAATGAATTGCAGTTAACATGATGTTGCAACAAAAGCAGAAGAAAAAAAAAAAAAAGAAAAGAAAAACAAAATAAAACAAGTTATAAATCTTTCAGCTACTGCAGCTTTCTTTTCTATCACCAAAAAGAGTGAAGATAGCAGTCTCTGGGTATACACTTGTTCTGCTGACAGCTTAGAAGAAACCACTTGATATTTGTGAACTCTCATCCACTGTTACCTTGCCAAAGGTGGGCTTGGAAATGGGATTGGCTTCAAACAATAAATCCTATGAAAACATATCACATGAAAACGCTGTGCAGTCTATACTTCTTATATTCCATCCTTTCACACATAGATTTAGCAAGTCATTTTTTCCTGGTTCTAGCTAGTTATTTGTTGCCTTAATTTGTTGCCAATTTGTTGCCTTAAACCATAAGTTATAATAATATTGTGTGACTACAGCTCCCAATGGTATAAAAGGATCTCCAATGGGCTCCTCTTCAAACGGAGGAAAGGTAAATCTAATTTTTTTTTTTTTTTTTTTTTTTTTTTTTCATTATGTCCCCCTTTTTGACAAGAAGAGAGTGATTAGAGCCCAGCTATGGCTTAAAAAAACAGAATCTTTTAATCTGATTTTCTGAAACATCCAAGACAAGAAGAAAACCTACCTCCTATACAGGAAGCAACATCTTCTACAGTTTAGTCTTGGGCTATAGAAGATGTCTGTGATACGTATGAATTCTGAGGAATGTCTTTGCAAGTCAGAGAGGAACAAACCAGCTTGACAGAATGATAGATGCTGAATTGGTTCTGGGCCTGATATGATTTTATTTTTTATTTCCACAAGAGAATATGTACTGACCTTTTCTGAATAACCTTACATATTTTTTTCCACAGTATCAGTGAGTTCCATGGAGTGATTCTGATAAATGCAATAGTTAGCCTTTGCCAAATAAATAATCTAACTTACTGATGACTCAACTTCATTATTTAGAAAGTATTAAAAAAATAAAATAAATCTTTTTATCTTAGCTTTAACGTATTTTTCACTTTATAGAAAATTCATACTGTTTTTTCTTTAGAAAGCTAAATAGTAGGTTTTAAAACCTCTTTTGATAGAGAAGACATGATTATCATGAATGATTTTAATCATTTCAGATTCTTTTTTTCTGGTTCCTTTGCACGTTTCTGGTTTCCCAATTGAAATGTCAAATTAGTATTATATAATGAAACATTTGAAAAATATATTTCCAAATAACTGGGCCAGAATTATTTCTGAAATTAATGGCACTACATCAGGAATGACTTTATTATTTCACATTTATTCTTTTTGCATAAGTCTGTTATCTCAAAACCATATTTTGAAAAGGAAATATAAATGTGCCACTATTTTATTTAAAACCAGGAAACCATAACATACCATTTTTATTTTTATTTTTTAATCCCAGCAGGCAGCTGAGAACCACATAGCCACTCACTCACCACTTTCATGCCCTAGGTGGAATGGGGAGAGTCTCGGAAAGGTAAACATGCAAGAACTCATGGGCTGACATAAAGACGGTTTACTAGGTAAAACAAAAGCTGTGCACACATGCAAAGTAAAACAAGGAAATAATTCTTTACTTCTCATGGACAGGCAGACATTCAGTTACTTCCAGAAAAGCAGGGTTCATCATGTATTATG
Source organism: Nettapus auritus (assembly GCA_011076525.1). Classification (NCBI taxonomy): domain Eukaryota; kingdom Metazoa; phylum Chordata; class Aves; order Anseriformes; family Anatidae; genus Nettapus; species Nettapus auritus. The sequence continues at coordinate 41,382,904 of CM021769.1, forward strand.
TTTTTTTGGGGGAAGACAAACGCCATCACTCTATACATTTCTCCTTCCTTCTTTCCTCAGGTTTTATTGCTGAGCAGATGCTATATGGTAGGAAATGTCCCTTTAGTCAGTCTGGATCAGTTGTTCTGGGTGTGTGTTATGAAAATTTAAGGAAAAAGAGTGAAATATCCTCTATCTGTAGAGGATTATCTCCCACCAATTTACCACATACAACGTGATGGACGGTACGTTCCTTAAGTTCTTTCTGTAAACTCTTGCCATACCTGGCACTGAGCTCTACACTTCTGAAAGAAAATTGTTTATGTCATAGCTGGTCTAGTTCAGAATTACCTTGAATAGATTTACACAGTACTAAAGATACTTATTTAGTGTAACTTATATATGCATTCACTTATATGGACATTTAGTCATAACTTGCTATTGAGATAACTCTTCTACAGAGCAGCTGTGTACAGCACATCTTGAAGAAACTGTGAATGTGTAATCCTCCAAACTTTTATATGATAATGCCCTTCAGCTTTGATCTTGATCTTATTTCAGTTTTGAAATCTCCCATTGTATTCAAAAGCAGAGGAGACGCGTGATGAATTTCCATAAAATCCCTAAATAAGGTCCTGAACAACTATTTGTCTTATGTTCAGAATACAGATCTTCATATTTTATCTTTTACTTTCTCTTAAAAAAAAAAAAGAAAAAGAAAAAAAGAAAAGATAACAAGAACTTGCCAGGCGAGTTCTAGTTCTCTTTTCTTTTTTTTATTTTTTTTTTTTTTTTCCATAAAGTTCTACTTGGCTCTACACTCAACTTCAATATTTTATGTGGGTGGGAAGTGTGCAGTAAACCAAAATACTTACTTCTAAACCAGGATAGCACTGTAAACACAACACAAAGTAAAAAATAAAATAAAATAAAAAAATAAAATAAAAAAAATAAATAAAAAATAAAAATCCTATTCAAATGGTGTATTATGTCAAAAAAAAAGAAAAAGAAAAAGGAAAAAAAAGACAGGCAATTCATGATCCAAGTTCCTCTTAAACTTTTGTTTTCCAATATATGTATTCTTCCTACACAGGAAGAATAGCGCAACACACTAGTCAATTTAGCTGATATTCCGTGAAAAAAAAAAAAAATTAAAAAAAAAAAAAATGAATACATGTCAATAGAAATCCACTTCTTATTTCTTAGTGCATCAATCTTCAGACATCTTTTTCAACTTTCTAACTCTGTAAATGAAAACAAGACCTTTAATCTTTATATTATGCAGAGTTTTAGGAGTGGGCTACTTGGTGTGTGTGATTTTTTTTTCTCATTTTCTGATATTAATTTAGAAAATGAAAACTTAATTAATATCCAAGTTTCCTTAAAATTGCTTGTTTTCTTCTTTTCACAAACTTTCCTTATTGCCATTAAAAAGAGCATAACTGCAGCCCAAAAATGTTGTGATAAAAAGCTAGACAGCAAGCATAATTTTGACGCAACTGCTATCTTTTGATTGCAGATGAAAACTACTGAAGTTAACAAATTCTTGAAACTTGCCAAACTCTCTCTACTCATATGGGATTCTTCCATCTGCTCTCCTCAAAGGAATAAGGTTTTTGTTTTTGTTTTTGTTTTTTAGTGCTTAAAGACAGATTTTAGAAGTCAGTTAAACAGCTATGAAAAGTTACAACTTTGAGTATTCTTGCTTTAAATGTATACATACTTGTATACATATCTCCGGTCACTAGTGGCGTTCCCCAGGGCTCGGTGCTGGGGCCGGTCCTCTTTAATATCTTCATCGATGATCTGGACGAGGGCACTGAGTGCACCCTCAGTAAGTTTGCAGATGACACCAAGTTAGGTGCGTGTGTCGATCTGCTCGAGGGTAGGAAGGCTCTGCAGGAGGATCTGGATAGGCTGGGCCGATGGGCTGAGGTCAACTGCATGAAGTTCAACAAGGCCAAGTGCCGGGTCCTCCACCTGGGGCACAATAACCCCAAGCAGAGCTACAGGCTGGGAGATGAGTGGTTGGAGAGCTGCCTGTCAGAGAAGGACCTGGGAGTATTGGTTGACAGTCGGCTGAATATGAGCCAGCAGTGTGCTCAGGCGGCCAAGAAGGCCAACAGCAGCCTGGCCTGTATAAGAAACAGTGTGACCATCAGGGCTAGGGAGGTGATCGTCCCCCTGTACTCGGCTCTGGTGAGGCCGCACCTGGAGTACTGTGTTCAGTTTTGGGCCCCTCGCTACAAGAAGGACATGGAGGTGCTTGAGCGAGTCCAGAGAAGGGCGACGAAGCTGGTGAGGGGCCTGGAGAAGTCCTACGAGGAGCAGCTGGGGGAGCTGGGATTGTTCAGCCTGGAGAAAAGGAGGCTCAGGGGTGACCTTATCTCACTTCACAGGTACCTGAAAGGAGGCTGTAGCGAGGTGGGGGTTGGTCTGTTCTCCCACGTGCCTGGTGACAGGACGAGGGGGAATGGCCTAAAGTTGCACCAGGGGAGTTTTAGGTTGGATCTTAGGAAGAACTTCTTTACCGAAAGGGTTGTTAGACATTGGAATGGGCTGCCCAGGGAAGTGGTGGAGTCCCCATCCCTGGAGGTCTTTAAAAGACGTTTAGCTGTAAAGCTTAGGGATATGGTTTAGTGGATGATTTGTTAGTGTTAGGTCAGAGGTTGGACTCGGTGATCTTGGATGTCTCTTCTAACCTAGACTTTTCTGTGATTCTGTGAAATTCTGTGAAATTCTGTATTCAAATAGATATGTTGTGTCTCTGCCTGTAAACCACCACTGATGTTCAATAGTCTTTAGTCATCTTTAGTCATAATAAAAATAAAAATATGCCTAAATGTAATGGAGGCAAATTTTCTCAACCTTGGAGAAACTCAAATTTGCATATTCATATATATATATATATATATATTTTTTTTTTCAAAAGGAGGTATCCTTTTGAAAATCTGTTTTTAACGAAAAAGCAAATCAAGGTGAGCAAATTACTTAGCCTGCTTTTACTCTTGTACATTGTGGTTTTGAATCATATTTTATAAAGCACACCTTGCTTATTTTAAGGTCCTATGATACCATATGTGTTGCACTCACTTGACAGATGGATATTTTTATTTGTTCTCATCTGCATGGACACTAGCTGAAGCATATGCAAAACTCTTAATGATATTAAAGCTGTGCCAATTAAGATCATATTCAAACATCTGATGACACCTGACAGCATATTTCACAAGCCCCACTTCTGAATTTTTCATTGTGATTTTTGGTATATCACTTGTTGATATTGTGTAGCTAAACTTAATAAAACAGACATAATTTAAAAGTATATCCAAAGACTTTATCCCTTAAAAATAATATTTCTAAAGTATAGTCAAGCCAGTAAGATATAAAGGAGGAATATAAGAAAGAACTATAATGCATGTATGTAGAATTTAGAACTGGATTTGAACTTCATCCACTTGCTGGTGTTAAGGAAGTTATTAGATTCAGAATTTGAAATCAAAGAGTGCCTTTCAGAGTAAATATGAGAACAAGGTTGAGACACAGATGCAGATGAGGGTTTGTGACAAAGACAAACTTCAAAAATAGAAGGCCAGATTAAGTCCAATACTGCCTAAGGTATTCTTCCAATGTGGGAATTAATGCAATGGCATATCGTACTGTTTAAATCTCAGTAACTGAGGAAGTGTGCTGTACTGGATAATCCCCTGGGGATTCACATTCTTTTCCTGATTTAGCAACTGGGTAAAGTAAGACATTTATGGGTAGTTCTGGAAAAAATTCTATGTATCAACCTGTAGATGTAGCAGATGTGTTCTTCTACTGTCTACTTTTCCTTTCACTAGAAATTATTACTTTTCAGTAAAATAGGTGGTATATCCACAAATCAGTGAATAAAAAGTCCATCATAAAAGTCTAACATCTTCATGATTAATTAATATTTTAGGGTACATTTTTTACAGCTTAGTAAAGTTTACTGAAATGTGGGATCTCTCCCTCCAGATGACTGCTGGAGAGACAGTAATCTACAAATGAGAACAAAACAGGCAGACATGAGTAGTAATTCTATTCATATATCACAACAAGAATCATCAGAACTCAAACGTCAATACCCTCAAGAAAACAGTATTTCCCTTCAATCTGCCCTAATTTAAAATGAAGATAATAAAAAATTTTAGAATTATTGATCTCAAATACTGTAAAAGAATAAGATTATATTGTCATTTCATTTAATAATAACTTTTTGTCAGTTAATGGTAGTTTCTAAATCAGATACTAAAAAAGGGATGACATCTATGTCATCAGATTTAAACAAGAACTAATAGGGACACTATGTCCCAGCACATACATATATTATGTTCATTTAGCATATATGTGTTGCAGTACTACACATTGTAAAGTAGGGAAGAAATGCCATATTAACTTCAGATTTCTTCTTGTTTCTGGCATCTACTTCAGAGTTTGATTAGACCCAATGTGAGAATTCTTTTACAACATGTAATAAACACATAAATTTAAACTCTGGCTTATGCATAAATAAGCAGAAAGTAAGGAAGACTTCCTGATATAGACATCTTTATCTTCAAAATCCATCTGGACATGGTCCTGTGTAACCTGTTCCAGGTGTCCCTGCTTGAGCAGGGGACTTGGACCGAATGATCTGCAGAGGTCCCTTCCAACTATAACCATTCTGTGATTCTGTGAAATAAAAAATAAACTATCTTTGTTACTTAGAAAGACTCTAGAGATGGAAAAAAAAAAAAATAAATCTAACAAAGTCTTTACTCTCATACTCTGATCAAAATACTCAGAGAATTACATAAGCATCATTGAGTTTAATTTTGTTCCTTGTTGTCCCTTTTCTCTTCCCTTTCCCCCATTCTTTCCCTAGCAACGTGACCCACTAAAGTGTTCTGTTCTGTTTCCCACAGTAAATCTTTTCAAGACAAGACACTTAGCCAAAACATAAACTCACTTATGGAAAAAATTGCATTCTAGGATGACCTGGTAGCTTTTACAAGTGCCTTAAAAACTGAACTTCATTAACAGGTTATGAAACTTGCATGTGCCTAACAAAACGATGATATGTCTTCCTATCTGTTACATAAATTATTCTAAAGCCTCCAAAAAGACTGTAACTGAAGTTCTTCTAAACATTAGTGAACAACTTTGTACAATGTTGATCTGGAAATATAGTTAATATTTCCAGTATAAATATATACTATGTAGTTAATTTTTCCGGTATATGTATATACAGGCAGTTTATGGAACAGTAGAAGCTAACTGAAGCTTTCTTAATCCTAATGTTGGACCTTAGCCACAACGATATTTTTTAGGATCACCAAAATACACTGTAATTTTTTACTTTTTTGTTTTTGTTTTTGTTTTTTGTTTTTGTTTTTGTTTTTGTTACCTTTTACCTTTTTTGACCTTGTCAAAAGACTTTGACTTTTTCCATATTGAATGCTGGGTTATCTTGTATATTGGATTACGCTTTCTTCAAAATATTTGGGGAAGAGAGAGTTAAAAGTAAAACTATCAACCTTCAGAGACTTTTGTGAGGAGAGAAAGAGGAAGTGGAGAGAGAAAGCAAGAAAGAGAGAGGGAGAGAGAGACATGGAGAAAGAAGGGGAGAGAGGACATCTTAACAAAAAGTCTGAATCTGTTTGATTCAATTTGTGGTCAAGAATTGAGGGAAAGGAGTAAGCTACATAGCTGTCAGTTTATTCAGTTTCTACTGGAAGAGGTTTACATCTTTATATTCTATAAATGTTCTTAAGTAAATTTTAAATTCAACATTTACAGGTTCCTCAGTCTGTTTGCAGGTCGCCATACATATTGTGCTAAGCTTCATTGCTTTCCCACATCTATATAGCCTCCCAGTGAGTGTCTATTACAACAGTGCTTTGTACTATATCTACGTGATATGTGAGACTTTATACTTGAGTACATAATAATTTACCTATAGAGGAGAAATCAGGTGGGAGTATGCTAGTCTGCAATAGATTCTGAGGAGATTTTGTAATTCTACATAGCTACATTTTCAAGTTCATCACATGGTTAACTGCTAAGTATTCATTGAAGCATTTTTTAACATAATAATTGGACACAACATAAAATTGTTATTCTGCCTACAAAATGTGAGATATAGATTACATTACTATTAACACAGCTGAGTCTGTTCAGCATAAATTTAGTTTAGAGATGGTCAAAACATACAATCATACACTTTATCATATGTTACATATATGAAATACTTAAAATTCCAATATTATCTGAGCTTATTTTATAAAAAATGGGATATAAAAAATAAATGAATAAAAATCAATAAATCAATTTTATCCTTGGTATTCCTGTATGCCTAAAGGGTAACAATTGCAAATCTAAATATATATATTTCTTAATGTCATGATGTTTCTGAAGTTAAATCCCTTGGTTATTATTATTGATTTCCAGCAGTAACTTTTTTAATTTAAATGTAAATCTTTTCAACTTTACCTTCTGAATTTAGAGCTGCATCTCTTTATATCCATCCTCTACTCTGTCAAAAACTGTTTCCCTAAAGAAGATGAATCAATAACAATTTACCCTTGTAGTATTGTGCTAGCACACATACTTAATACATGGATTATGTCTTTTGATTTACATCTTAGTATAATAAAAATGTTTTTGGAAGATCAAATTCGATAGTGATAGGACTCTGGCACAATATTTTGTACTATTTATAAAATGAGAAATTATAATAAAGCAAAACTTCTGCCAAGAAATATTAATGTAAATGCTTATACCTGTAGATATATAAACACATAATAATAATAATAATAATAATAATAATAATAATAATAATAATAAT
>CM021769.1:41394813-41436449 GCA_011076525.1 Nettapus auritus
GGGAAAGGGAAGGGAAGAGAAGAGAAACCAAAAATCTCGTTTTCATTCAGTGAAGGAAGCTGTCTCCAAAGGATACTTACAAGAATGCAGAGATGCATGAGAAAGAACCCTAAATTAGCAGGTGGAAAGAATAGCACAGAAAGGGCAATTAAATGATTTTGTGATAGCTAACTTCTCAATAGGATTGAGTGAAACCAATAGCCCTGTGGAAGCATTCATGCATAGAGAAGATGCACTTTTGAAGGAGTTGTAGGCTGGAGGGGGTGGAGTACATGGGTGAAAGGGGGCATTAATTAGAAACAGTTACCAGGCTAAATGCATGAGGTAAATTTCCCTCTGATGCATTGAAACCATTCTACAGAGGAAAAGTCCACTCACCTCAAAGACATTGCTATAATCCCTTTGCTATCGTATAAACATGTTTTAGCAGTGCCTGTGAAGCTGTTACACATTCTCCACCTTTCAACAGACAAAAAAAGAATCATTGAAAGAGTGAGCAAGGAGAAAGGGAAGGTGAAAAACAACAACAAAAAAAAGATGAAAACATATTAACATGCCAGAATGTAAATAGTATCCTCTCTCCTGAGCCTCTTATACATATATCTAAAGTAAATGCAGTCTCTCAGTGAAGCCAGTGATCTTATCTCATGTTTTCAGCAGTCCAATGCAGCCCCAGAGGGGTATGAAAAATTAGCACTCATTGCTGTTATCTTTTCTTACCTAAAGAAAATGCAGAACTGATGAATAAGGAGAAAAAAAAAAAAAAAAAAAAAAAAAAAAAGACATTGTGTCTCTTTGATAAGACAGAATCCCTCCCAGCAAATGAACACACTGGAGGAATAAGAATTGAAAGTCTCAGTTTTGGAGTAAATTCTTTGAAATTCTGAATATAAAGAATTTGATATAAAATGAGTAGAAGCCTAAAGCTACATACCTTGGAAAATCAAATCCAAAGCACTCAAAACATGAAGTGACTAACATCAGCAGTATGTTTTGAAAATTCTTATTTCCTCTATTTGGTATTCATAAAGCAAATCTAAAAACAAAGACTGACAAGGCTAGCTGTAAATCTGAAATTGTAACTTGTGTTTATTGACAAAAGCTCTATGGTCTACCTTTTCAAACTGAATATTTACCTTTAGAAAACAGAAAGAATAAAAGGGCTGTACTAAGAATGATTTGCAAATATGCAACTCTTCTTATGAAACATAGTAAAGTCAGTTACATTACTTTAGGGCTATTTTTTATAAAGTTTTCAAAAAAAAAAAAAAGAAGGAAAAGAAAATGCAATCGAAACAAGAAATATTTTTTAAAGCATGTGAGAAAAAAAAAGCTAGCTTTTCTGAAGGAAAATTAAAACTTTTTTTTTTTTTTTTTTTTTTTTTTTCTATTCTATGTAGCTGTATTCACCTTTATTTTTCAATTTGCTGTTTTTGGAAATCCATAAACTAGTGCAGAGGGATTATAGCACACCTATGTTATATCAGCCAATAACTATTATTGCTCTTTGAGTCTAGCATTGAATTCAGATATGGCAAACCATAGTGCAATTGCTTCAATATAGACTCCACTTTACTTGTATCAAGCACAAGTATGTGTGGTTCTTCTGTACGGAAGTAGAGATGGGAAGCCAATTGAATTAGATATTTTAACTCAAACCCACCACAAGGGATCATAAAGGTGCCCTGGCCCATTAGCTTCATAAGCTAGGTGAGATGTTCCCACATTTTTTACCTGTTTTGAAGTAGAGCAAAGTGCACCGAGAAGAAACACTTTGGAAAACTCCTAATTGCAACTGGGAGGTGGATATGAGTTTTTCATGTTAGGTATGTTTTTCTTTGTAAAGGCATATAGAAGCATTATTTTTATGAAACATCAAGATCCAGATATGAAGTGATATATCATGTTAAATACACATACAAATGTACATATAAATACATATGTACTTTTTATTGTATATAAATAAATGTACTATAACATACATATAAAGTAGTTGTAACTAAATAATAATGATCTAAGTGTATCTGAATGATGAACTGTAAAGACCAATTCAAAACACACAAAATAATAACCTGTTTGTTTTTTTATTATTATTATTATTTTATATTTTTAATTTTATTACATTTTGAAACACTGGAGGGATCAAGAAACACCTGTTTAAATTCTTCACTCTGTTTACTCTAGAGGAAGGTGGAACAGTGGGTGACTTTGCTGTCATTGTAATTTGTGATGAGTTAGTGAAATGAATTCAGTGACCCATAAGGTCATGCTGAACTCTCAAAGCAAAACCAAAATGATTATCATAGTCCACATTCTATATGGCATGTTAGAATAAAAAGTACCATAACTTTGTAACCTGCATGTTTCCCTGCAGAAAATTAATATAATAAAAGCATACCTTCCTCTACTATATATATATGCATATTTATACATACATTATATACTAATTATGCCATAAATACACTATATGTAATATATTCTTATATACATAATATTATACATAAATATATTTAAGATTAGTTTTTAAAACTTCTATAAAAAATAGTGGAGAAAACAATGCGTTTAGATGTCAACACCTAAAGCAATTGGGCAAGAGAACTTTTGGTACATATATTAATTTACTCTACCCTGTTGTGAGGTAAGAATACAAGATTACCAGAATTTGAATTTAAGATTAGTGTTAGCTTAAAAAAACATACAAACAACAACAACAACAACAACAACAACAACAAATTTATTGGGGCTGCAACTTTGTTATTCTTATTTGCTTTATTTATCTACTCTTTAATTATAAGCATTTTATGGCATTAGGCACCTCAGTACCATACTGTGTAACACTAACACATCACTTTCTTGTCAGTGTAATGTACAATTTGTTAAGGACATTAAAATGGCCTGAAATACCTTTAATTTTTGGTTCAAGATCAAAAGCAAACAATTAAATTAGATATCCTATACTGCATGATAGTAATACATCTGTATGAAGTATTACTATGAACACAGAAAAATCTACTAGTCATAATTCTGCATTTAATATAAGGTTATAGAGAAAGACACAGAAAATTTAAATATAAAATCAACAAAATTTATCTTCAGGTTATTTATCTTCATCTTGATCTACTTTAACTGTATTGGAACTGGAACATCAAGATAATACCAGCAAAATACACTCTTTTCACATTTTATATCTCATTCTGCAAACATACTTTTTTATAGCAGCAGGTAAAACAAAGCAACAATGAGAAATTTTATATTTCCCTTTGCTCTTTGGGGGTTAGCAGGTTTGGGTACCCTGCAGAATTTCTCTTGGGCTTTCTCCTTGCCTGTGAAGAATGTGACAGATGTTATCTACCCCATTTCTGTATTACAGCATATGAGATATTACTTAGAAAGGATAGTGTTACAAAGATTTATCATTTTTTCACTTACATGTAATGCTCTTAGCTATTCCAGTTATAATATCCGACAGTAGTAAATTTACGGCTCTTTTATTTTCTTTTTCCTTTGGCCAGGTTCAGTTTACTGTCACTCTAGTTGCTGTAGTGACTACACTTTAAAACAGCTTCTGAACATTAAAGTCTCATTACTAGCCAAGACCTAAGCCGATGTCTGGCATCTTTCAGGACAGATCAGTCGGCTCTCCAAAGCCCTCGAGGCTCTTCTGAAAGCTGTGGAAAAAACTGATACTGGGATGCCCAAGTGACAGTTCCTTCTGTTTCAGAGCAAAAACCAAGCACACAGTGTCTGGGATTAGAAGGAAACAGTCTCTGTGGGTAGCTTGCATTAGCATTTCCTTAGAAACATCTGGTGCTTGCCACCAAAGCAGGAAGAATTACAAATCAGAGAGGATATAGTTCTGATCTACATCTGCATTCCTGAAGCAACACACCCCAAGCCATCAACGGGGATGGGGGCAGGCCCATAGAAATGAATACAACATTCAGAGATGCTTGTCTTCATGTACTGTATTTTCTGCACTCAGGATGTATTTACCCATTTATGATATTGTGATAATCCTTCATTTCTATTCTTTTTATAGCTATATTTAATTACAAATTAGGTGTCTAAATAAAACACTGTAAACATAGTTACAGTCTTAATAGAGAAGCAGAGATAACAACATTCTTTATTTCCCCCAAAAGATCATGATGTGTTGAAGTTATCAGACCATATCAGGCTTAAGGGATGTTAAATGTCAATAGAGCAGACATACCATTGAAAGCTGATGGGAGCTCAGGGAACTTTCAGTATCAAATGTTCTCCTGTATAATAATGGGTGGTGACATCAATCTTAGGACTGCTGCTGCAAATGTGAAAGAAACTCTTACAGTCTGCACAAGTTAAAGTAGTAGAGAAAAGAATGAGTCCAAATCAGAGCCATAGAATTCTGTCAATGAAACCTCAGTAACCAAAAGTGTGATGTCTTGCTTATCAAAAAATAACATCTGTAGCACAGCACTCAAGGTTTCACATTTTTGATATTATCAAAAATATTTATATTGAGAAAAGTTTTTTGTTTTTTTTTTTTTTTTGTTTTGTTTTTTGTTTTTTTTTTTTTTTCCTCCTCCTTCAGGTTACTATTTCACAATCTATTTTTTTTTCTTCTTCCTTAGTGTTATTTTCTAAAGAATGATGTTTACTTCAGTGCAGTTGGCTTCTAGATAGAGTAACTTGTTCTGCAAATACAGTGATGCACTAATACTTCAATGTTTGTTTGCAGCTCCCAGAGGGAATACTCACATTTGAAGAAATATAAAACAAAACACATTTATGTCTCCATGTTGCTACCATGGCTGTTCATGGATAAAAATACCCCTCTAGATTGGCATCAGAATTTGTAAACCATGTGATGTCATGAGGATCAGATAAGGAACCAAGACAGAAGTGGGTAAATGAAATACAAACCTAAGTTTTAGCATATAAAAGTTGTTAGGATTTTATCAGACTGGCTAGCTCTCTGTATGTGTGAGAGACAGGGAGAGGGAGCGAGAGAGGTGGGGGAGAGAGAGAGAGTGAAGGGTCTGCACCAGCAGCTGGAATGGGGCTGTAGACTCTAGGTTCATAAGTCCAAGTGACAGCAACTGACGAGACTGGGATCCAGGGGCAGACACTGGGCAGACTGAGCGTCTGAGCCCATCTGCTGGAGGGATAAACATTGTGCTTGTGAACATAAATATTTCCAGTGGTGTACCTCCATCTTTCTCAGCCAGACAAGGCAGCAGATTTAGGACGCTGGCACTGCTTACATTGCTGTGAGTGCTCTGTGCATCTGTTTCTGTTGATCTGTATGATAGACCATGTATATTTACATATATATTTATACACATGTGTGTTCTGTCTGCAGAACTGGGAATATATGCTCAGCCTCATTACTGGTTGCATCTTGGTCATGGAACTACACCACCCTTGCCTTATTCAGGCTATTGAAATTGGCATGATGTACTTTCCTCTAACAGTTTATTTTGCAGAATAGATAAGAAAATTCATGGATGATACATGGATGAGACCAGTGTTTCAGAAGGCTCAGATTCTGCAAAGTGTAGATAGGTACAAGGAATAAATGATATACTGGTGATTTAGTTAGTTGACCTCCACATAAATATTTGAAACCAAGTCCTGCATCCAAGAACTTTTCTGTTTGCCTTCACATTACAGAATGAGGAACTCCAGCTTCAGGGCAGAACACTGATATGTGTTTTTCAAGCCCTAAACTGAATTTTCATCAAGAAGAGGGAGAGAAGCAACAAACTGAAAACCAGTAGCATTTGGCTGAACTACACTGAAACATGCTAAAACATGATAGGTAGCCAGGAGGCAAATGCTGAGTAAAATCTTTGATCATAAAACCTATCTGGTGCTAGACAATCCTTTTGATCATACATGAGCCATACAGCAAAAAAGCAATAAGAAAAACATAACACTCAACCATGTTGCAGGGGAGGATTCAAGATTAACTTTCATTTTCTTCTCAGCTAACCCACATCATAATGCCATCCATGGAAACTCAGAAAAAGACAAATAGGAGAAAATTCTTCTGACAAGAGTCTGCTGTTTTATGACGGTTTCAGCCAGTGCAGCTTGTCCTGGTTTTGCCTAGGACAGAGATAATTTTCCTCCTAGTAGATGGTAGGGTGATGTGTTTGGGATTTAAGATGAGAATAATGTTGATAACACACTGATGTTTTAATTGTTGCAGAACAGCGTTTTCACTAAGCCAAGGAATTTTCAGGTTCTCACATGTTCCTGCCAGTGAGCAGACTAGAGTTGCATCACGAGCTGGAAGGGGACAGAACCAGGACAACTGACCAAAACTGGCCAGAGGAATAATCCATACCATATGATGTCATGCTGAACAACTAATATGGGGTAGCTGGACATGTGAGGAGGGACTGATCTTCGGGGATAGGCTGGGCATCAGTCAACAGGTGGAGAGCAATTGCTTTGTGCATCACTTGCTCTGTACACATTATTAGTAGTGGTACTATTATCATCATCATTATTGTTTTGTGTTTTTTTTTTTTTTTTTTTTGTTTTTTTTGTTTTTTTTTCTCCTTTCTTTACTGTGCTAATAAACCGTCTTTATCTCCTCCCACAAGCTTTTTCTTTTTTTTTTTTTTTTTCTAGACCTGTTTGATATGGAGTGGGGGAAGAAGAAAGCATGAAAGATTGTAGGAGAAAAGTTATGGTTTTTCATTATTTTTCATTATTTTTGGTAACATTTTAAAATTATATATGTCTTTATTCAAACTTTCTTTTGTATGCACAGAACACACTGGTCGCTGGTGGAATCTACATATTTTAGCTATCAAGTTATTTTGACAATCCAAATTAATTTTGCATTGATCTGAATTTAAGGGCATATCTCACACAACATCTCTGAGAGAAAGGACAATAAATCACACAATCACAGAATCACAGAATCATCTAGGTTGGAAGAGACCTCCAAGATCACTGAGTCCAACCTCTGACCTAATACTAACAAGTCCTCCACTAAACCATATCACTAAGCTCTAAATCTAAACGTCTTTTAAAGACCTCCAGAGATGGTGACTCAACCACTTCCCTGGGCAGCCTATTCCAAGTCCCAACAGCCCTTTCAGTAAGGAAGTTCTTTCTAATATCCAACCTAAACCTCCCCTGGTGCAACTTTAGCCCATTCCCCCTTGTTCTGTCACCAGGCACGTGGGAGAATAGACCAACTGCCACCTTGCTACAGCCTCCTTTAAGGTACCTGTAGAGTGCAATAAGGTCGCCCCTGAGCCTCCTCTTCTCCAGGCTGAACAATCCCAGCTCCCTCAGCCGCTATTCATAAGACTTGTTCTACAGATGTACTGGGTCTGGCTTTTTCCCTTTAATTAAATTATCCTTATCTCAACCCATGAGTTGTTCTTTCCTTTACTTCTTCCCCTCCTCGTCTGAGGAGGGGGAGTGAGAGAGCAGTTGTGGTTTTCAGCTGCCTAGCACGGTAAAACCACCACACCAGGCCCCTCACCAGCTTCATTGCCCTTCTCTGGACTCACTCAAGCACCTCCATGTCCTTCTTGTAGTGAGGGGCCCAAAACTGAACACAGTACTCCAGGTGCGGCCTCACCAGAGCCGAGTACAGGGGGACGATCACTTCCCTGGACCTGCTGGCCATGCTGTTTCTTATGCAAGCCAGGATGCTGTTGGCCTTCTTGGCCGCCTGAGCACACTGCTGGCTCATAGTCAGCTGACTGTCAACCAATACTCCCAGGTCCTTCTCTGATAGGCGGCTTTCCAATCACTCATCTCCTAGCCTGTAGCTCTGCTTGGGGTTGTTGTGCCCCAGGTGCAGGACCCAGCACTTGGCCTTGTTGAACCTCATACCGTTGGCCTCGGCCCATCGGTGCAGCCTATCCAGATCCTCCTGCAGAGCCTTCCTACCCTCAAGCAGATTGACACACGCACCTAACTTGGTGTCATCTGCAAACTTACTGAGGGTGCACTCGATCCCCTCATCCAGATCATCGATGAAGATGTTAAAGAGGACTGGCCCCAGTACCAAGCCCTGGGGGACTCCACTAGTGACTGGCCTCCAACTGGATTTGACTCCATTCACTAAGACTCTCTGGGCCCGGCCATCCAGCCAGTTCTTAACCCAACGAAGCGTGCGCCAGTCCAAGCCATGAGCAGCCAGTTTCCTGAGGAGAATGTTGTGGGGAACGGTGTCAAATGCCTTACTGAAGTCAGGGTAGACCACAACCACAGCCTTTCCCTCATCCACTAAGTGTGTCACCTTGTCATAGAAGGAGATCAGGTTTGTCAAGCAGGACCTGCCCTTCATAAACCAATGCTGACTAGGCCTGATTGCCTGCTTGCCCTGCAAGTGCCACATGATGATGCTCAAGATAATCTGCTCCATGATCTTCCCTGGCACTGAGGTCAAACTAACAGGTCTATAGTTCCCCGGGTTTACCCTCTGGCCCTTCTTGTAGACGGGCATCACATTTGCTATCTGCCAGTTGAGTGGGACCTCCCCCAGTAACAAGGACTGCCAATAAATGATGGAAAGTGGCTTGGCCAGCTCCTCTGCCTGTTCTCACAGTACCCTCAGGTGTAATAACATGAATAGAAATGCAATTTAAAAAATAAAATCAGTAAAGAAAAAGCAAACAAACAAACAAACAAAATCACTTTTGTTATTTACTTACATATTATTTATATCTTAAAACCAGACAAGATAAACTGGACAAAACCAAGGGGATGAATACTAAAAAAGCTTTAAACAAGTCATAAGTTAATCTTACTGACCTTGTGAGCTAAGAAGAAATAAAATTAATTAATTAATTAAATAAATAAATAGATAAATAGATAAACATGTGGAAGTGATACAATTGATGAGACAGTTTCTCCATTACTTTTTTCTTCTTGTTTCCCAGATCATGATCTTGTAAGTTCTATTGTAGTTGGAGACCTCTGCAAAGAGCAAACCATCTTGTTATCAAGGATGCAGATGAATTGAAGTTTTGATATTTCAGTGAAGACAATTTGTCAGCTTCCTCGCTGGGTACATAGGCAGTAGTGTGAGCTCTGGGGAGACCAGTTACAATCTCTGTGAGGGCAATGAGGGTTATCTGGATTGTGAAATGGTTTCTGAGTATGAAGAGACAGAAACTGCTTGGTACTTTTAAGTTTGGTAAAGAAATAAATAAAACAGTGAATATGGTAGGGGGCCTCATGAATCATGAAAGCCATATATAAAATTAATAGGAATGGTTATTCACTATTTCCCATAGTGTAAGAACAAAGAGATGTCAAATCTAATTCACTACCATTGAAACACAGTATTGTGTTTAGAAAGAGGAATTCAGTAAGGACAGAATTTGTTTTACATTTACAGAAAGGGATAGAAAAATATGCAATATTTTTCCAGATAAATGTTTGCATCATTTCTCATTTTGGAGCAGAAAGCTTTAAAAATATTCTACCAGGCTCTAAATATTAGATTTTTTTTTTATTATTTATTTATTTTTTATTTATTTTTTTTTTTTTTTGCAGCTGTGACAGTTTTCTGCATGGAGATGTTGGCTCTGCTATGGAATTCTTAGAGAACCAAAAGACATAGACAAAAATAAGAGTAATTCTACAGTTCAGCCAATTCTCCTTCATTAGGGAATGATGTAAGTGCACTTGGATTCAAATCCCCAGTATTCAACACCCTGTTCATCCCCACACCTCCCTTCCCTGGTGTATTTGGCATTGTTTTTATCTATTTATATAGATGAAGGTCTGTTTACACAACAGTGTAAAGAGTAAAGAGTGTGAGACTGTTTACACGTGGGGCTGTGTTTTGGAAAAACTTCTACTCAAGCTAAATAAAGTAGAACAGCAAAGTATTATGAATCTTTGGTAAGCTGTTAATGCAGCTACTTATTTCATAAGGAGAAAGTAAAGTGCCAGATAAGCTGTATTTAAAGATTTTTATTTATTTATTTATTTATTTTACTTTGGGAGGTCAATATACTATTCTGTACATTCAGAGAGTGATGATCTGATAAAATTTCAGCAATCTTGGCATAAATTATATTATACATGATTCACTTAAATTACTATTAATATATTTGCTGAGTTACTTGCGATTTGTCAAAAGCTATTTTCATATATAGTTTAAATACTGTGCAAAAGAGATATGATGAAAGTAGTCTTTTTGTCTCAATATCAGGGTGAGTAAATGTCAATTACCTTTTCTTTCTACAGCTGCATAATCAGAGAAAATTTTGCTGTTAAAAGAATGCTTCCTTTTCAACATCTTCTGGCGAATTAAATAAATTATCATTGTGCATCAAATAAAGTGAACTCCTAAATCATCCTTATGAATTTTATAAGGTTAAAAACTATATTGTAGATTTATATGAAAATCCATCAATTGAATACCAAATTATGTAATAAATTAAATCAAGAATAAAAGAAAATCTGCATCTGTAATTGAGTTATGATAAATACATGAAAAATAGAGGAAAAAAAATGACTGTTGTAAACAACAGACTATAAAGTTAATGCAGATATAAAGAAAAAGATACAGCTAAGAAAAAGAAAAAAAAAATAGAAAAGAAATTACAGTAAAAGTATTTATACGTGTCTCCTAGAAAGGAATGAGAAAGGAATAGTTATCTGATAGTTCTAGAGATGCATTCAAGATGTTACAGAACAGTATTAATCAGTCTTCCTTTGACAAACACAGATGCCCTGTGAAGAAGTGCTTTTGAAATATAGCTTAGTATAAAAATGTGAAAGGTTTATTTGTAAACAAAAGCACTCCACATTATAACAAAATCTTTTATATTGATTCAAATAAAAGTACAAGAATAGTAGTGTTCTCTAGCTATATGTTTTTATTACTGGACTTTTGATGTAATAGTCTGAAAAAAAGTGGCTAGAAATCAAATTGCATTAAATTTCTGTCCACCAGTCACTTCAGCCTCATGGCTGTATCTCAGGGCAACTAAGATTCAGCAAGTATGCCAGGGGGCATGGAGTCAGTGTTAAAACATTGGAGCCAAAAATGTCTGACCTTCTCATATTTCATTACCTTTTCTAGAGGGTCTGTGAACAAACAATAAAACCATGTATGCTGGTATGTAAGATCAGATACAAAAATATTATGATACTTACCTAAATGTATGTATATTCATAGCTGATATATGTACAATCTATCTACATTATTACGTGCATGAGTTTATCTGAATCTTGTGATGAATACCATGCTATGCTAAGCATTATTTCTAGTCTCCACTACTGTAGTGTTTTTTTGTTTGTTTGTTTGTTTGTTTTTCTTTTCCAGATCAGTATAATGTATGTGAAAAGATAAGGTGCATATGATTTCATTTTGAGAAGTACTCTTCTCACAGTGGCTTATGTTACCATCTTGTTGTTTTTCCTTGAACAACAGGAACAGGAATATTGGCATGCATTAAATGGAAGTTTTCTCTATCCAATGTTGACTAACATGGACCATCAAATATTTTGCATAAAATCTAGTAAGTGTATTGATTTCATTCACTCTCTTTGGAAAAAAAATAAAAAATAAAAATAATAATAATAATAAAATCATTATAATGTTAATACAAATAGCTCTTGTTTCCATGCTTTCCTGACAGAATATAATAGGAAGCCACTAAAAGTTAAATTTCTTCCATGTTTATAGCCTTTGCAATCCTATCTCAATCTCTGAAGTTATGCCACAGAATTTGGCTATTAGTGGCACTCAGATTTATAAATTAGATTCTGGAAAACAAATTATGTTTGGTAATCATTACTATGGGTAGCTTGTAGATGAGGTAGAAAATTCATACTTTTATTTATTTTAGTTTAGTTAATTTAATTTTAGTTTAGTTTAGTTTAGTTTGCTTTAGTATATTTTATGTTTTATCTTAACAAGTATTAACACTACACATGAGCCACTACAAGTATTAACACTACACAATTAAATATAAAATCATATCATTGTTCCATTTGGTCATATCTTGCATCAAAAATGATTAAATGGGCACATAAAACACTTTACATTTATTTGGTGTGGTACAGGTAAAACAAAACATCATTTTTCTTTAATGTATAGAGTGGAAAATGAAGTACAAACAGATGTCATGTTGCATATGTAGATTTCACAGTCATGCAAATCACAAGGCCACCAACTAAAGGTACAATCTATATTTGATTTTGCCATCTAACTGCTATGAGGCCTTCAGTAATAATCTTTCCAGCTAGCAAAACTTGTTTTTTCTCAGCTATCATCAACCAACCCAGCTGTCATCCATAATCTTTTTGATAATGTATGCTAATTTAATATCCTAAGACTTTTAAGTTTGTTGAAATTCAGCCAAAAAGGCCAGTAAATAGGCCTGTATTCCTGACTGAAATAAAAACTTTAATTAACATAAAGTTCAAGTATCTTTCCACATTCAAAGATTTTTTTACCCTTAGGTATGCTTGCTGTATGGTTATTTAGCACAGGGAAATTAGAACCACTATTCAAGAAACAAACAAAACAAAACCATCACACTTAACTGCATTCATCCCAATCCTATGTCCAACTCATTGTTATGTTGAAGCTGAGCTATTTCAGTTCCTGAAGCCTTCTCCCCGGGGGATCTTATTTAACAAGCCATTTTCTCAGAATTATGCCTGTATTTTGAAAAGAAATCTGTGGTGATAAGAACTGAGAAAATGAAATACAAGGCAGGGGATCAGAAAGTGTGAGTATGTATAAGAGAATGAAAGATGGGAGCAAAAGGGGATAAATAAACCTTTGGATGAAAGAAACAAGAAAGCACATGTCTACAAGCTAAATAATGAGATTTCTTTGCCAATTCAAAACAGATTCTTGAAGATGATTACTGGATATTAATATAAGAAATATTGCTTGGAATAGAAAAGATAATTTATTAAAATTTTAATATTCAAACACATAATTTATTTAATTCTTTAGTATTCTCAGTTTTCATTTTGAATAGAATCAACTTACACCTTACTTGCATCTAAGAATTGCAACATTTTATTTCTTCTGAAATGACAGATAGTTTTTTCTGAAGTTGTAGAAAATAAATACTCTTAAAAAATTAAATGCATTGTAATATTTTAAAATAAAATTTTTAAAAGCCGTGATGGCAATGATTATTTTCCCTGTTTTGAAAAATCAGTAAGTTAAATATATCAGACACCAAACCTACTAGGAACAATAGAAGTGCCAAATGATTTCTTTTTCAGCATATAAACCTTCCAGTTTTAAGCCACTGTGCTCTAGTCTGAACTCAGTAACACAGTGATCTAAACTAAAAGTATAAAGGGTATATATTTTGGATCGTTGATTGTGAAAGATTTCTTAGTCTTCAAAAAGGAAAGTGTAGCAGTAGGTTGATTGTATCTTGTGTTCTCAGGCTGTTTTCTGGTTTCATCTGCCTTAGGAGAAACATGATAAACCAAGTATATAGTAGAATTCTCAAACAGGATTTCTTTCAGATGAAATAAATAAATAGTTTTTTTAGATTACTAAATTAATAAACAATAAATTAATAAACATTAATATCCTACATAATACAGTCCCAATCTTGAAAGAAGTGCAGACATCCAGAATAAAACTTTCCTTAATGACTCCCCTTATCCAAATCTCTTTTTGAGACCTGTAATCTCTTACTTTGGGGAACATATAGTTAATCACAATATACGACACGGTAATATTTTGATATATTCACCCCAATAAAGCCATAAAATATGGATAAGTTTCAAGAAATCTTGACTAATATTTAAAGACCAGTGATAGGTCCAGATTAGTGTCTAAATTTTGGATATTTAGCAGATCCAAACTGTTCATGCTCCTCTAATTTCCACTTGGTAAATATTTCTCATTACAATTGTCCACATAAACAAGATTATTTTTAAACTCAGGTGCCTCAGAGGTGCCAGGCATCTTTTAAGCAATAGGAACCAAAAGCAAAAATTAGGCTACTATAAACAAGTTATATCCTGCACTGAATCTGAGGGAGCTGCATTAAAGATATAGTGAAGCATCTCATCTACACAAGGTAGCTGTCAAAGTCCAAAATCGCATTGTAATATGCATTTCGTATTGCTGAAGTAATTCATAGATAAGGAAGCCCTTGGTTTCAATGAGAACAATAAAGCAGCTGAGTGGTTTTGAATATAAAATAGCTACTTACCACCCTTGAAGACTTGGTTGTTTAAAAAAGTCTATGTTACTGTAAAGGGCATGTAAGGTCAATGACAGCTTACTAGTCTCTGTCAGCAATGAAAGGATATAAAGCCGAACATTTTTATTAGAAAGTTTAGAAAAGGCAGAGATACCCATTTTGATAAATACATTTATTTTTTTTTTCTTTTTCCTTTTCTGTTTTAAGCATGTCAGTAATTCAACTCAAGGCAAGTTTAGTGTATTTTCTACAGTACAACATGGGGGCTGAACAGAGAAGCAAAACTAGTTTAAATATAAGAGGTCCTCTCAGCTTTGGCCTTTCATAATTTTAATTATTTGACTAAATAGAATGTATATATGCATGATTTAAACTTGGAAAAGCTAAACCTGAAACCTCACTGTTATTCTTCCAGAACTACAGCAAACCTGCTTTAAAGATTCTTGAGAACTGATTGAAAGTTAAAGATGGACAGAAGTTTTCTGCATCTTTTGTTCACAATCTCAAAATAATGTTCTTAGCACATATTAATTAACTGATGTTTTAATTCATACTGAAACAGATACACCTGCTTGTTTGCTGTGATCAAGGGAGATGATTGTCCTCCTCTGCTTTGCCCATGTGAGGCTGCACTTGGAGTGCTGCATCCAGATCTAGGGTCCCCAGCACAAGAAGGATGTTGGTCTGTTAAAGTGGGTCCAGAGAAGGGCTACAAAATTGATCAAAGGACTGGAAAAACTCTCCTATGAAGAAAGGCTGAGGGAGCTGGGGCTGGGGCTGTGCATTCTGAAGAAGAGAAGGCTTCGGGAAGACGTTATTGCAGGTTTTCATTGCTTAAAAGGGGCTTTTTTTTAAAAAAAAAAAAAAAAAAAAGAGCAAAAATAAGAAGACAAGGGGGAATGTTTTTAAACTAAAATAGGGTAAATTTAGATTACATGTGAATAAATTATTCATTCAGATTGTGGTGAGGCACTGAAACAGATTGCCCAGAAAAGCTGTGGATGTCCCATCCCTGGAAGTGTTTAAAGCTGGGGCGGACAGGTCTTTGAGCAACCTGTCCCTGCCCATGGCAGAGGGTTTGGAACTACATGATCAAATCCCTTCCAACCCAAGCTGTTCTATGATTTTACGTTTCTGTGATTTCATATCCATACATTTGTTTAACTTCTGTGACTGTGTTAGGTGAACATTTGTAACCCATCAAAGCACACAAACAGTCTCAGAAGAATATGCATTGTAGTCCATTACAGAGTACAAATGTCTTTCTCACTTGCTTTTTTTTTGTTTTAGCTATAAGTCATGTAAGTGAAAAATTACTCTTTTTTTTTGCTAAAGAAATTATAACCCTAAAAAAGCTACCAGAGATACCAAATCAACATTGTAAAGGTTGGAAAAATAAAATGACTAATCTGTGAAAGTTCCTTTAAAAAAAAAAAAAAAAAAAAAAAAAAAAAAAAAAAAAAGATTTTCTGTTATCAATTTTCTCTTTAAAAGTTATCACAATTGTCTAAAATTCAGTTTTAAGTTTCATTTCACTTTAGTGTTGTATATTAATTTTGGGGGTGATTTAGCCTATTGAGAATGTATCTTTGAGGTTTTCTTTGGTAGCTAGATTTGAATCTCTCATTTGTAAAGGTTTCTAGCAAAGTATAAATGAGAGGAGTAAAGATGAATTACCAGTAGAACCCTATCTGATGACAGAAGAGATAACAAATGCTATTAAAGATTTAGCAATAGGAAGGTGATGGAATACCATCAGAAAGCTTTTTTAGCTCTTAGAAAATACAGGAGAGCACTGTTATTTTTATTATTAGGACAGAAACAAATTAATCACTAGAGAAACAAAAAAGCTTTTAAAGCTTCTCAGGTTCACAAATACAACACACCTAATTGCCCTGTTTCAGTGCATGCCTGAAATACTCACCATGCATAAAACAGTGACACATATGAACATAACTTACCTCATGAGAAGCAAGACAATTCAAGTACAACTCATAGGTCTGAGTGCCAGCAACACTGTGGAAGCTTGCACAATTAAATTCACAGTGCAATTACTGTCTTCATTTCTTGCGGGATATACACCAGTCTCTACAAAGTGGAAAATCTGAAAGAAAGACTGATGATGTTTAAGTTTTGGAAATGTTAAAATAAACAACAACATAATTTTTAGAATTTTCTCCAAATCCTACTTTTTCTCCCACAGAGAACTCTTTATACCTACTAAAATTTCTGGTAAGTTCTTTGGATAAGTCTAGACCATTTATATTTTATCTGTTTTCTTATAATTTATCATCTGAACACACGTATAACAAAAGGGTACTCTATAGTAATTGTCATTCCAGAATGTGTGAATTTTGTTAAGACCAACATGCTCTCTAAAGCAGATTGTGGTATACAATACTGAAAGATAAGTAGGGTGACATACTAGGGAACAATAAAGTAAAAGAGGTAAGGAAAGCCTACCAAGGAATGCAAAATTCTCAGGTGAATCATTGATTTCTACTTGAAAACAGCATATGAAAACTGAACAGGGATGTTTCTTCAAATGTTTTATTACTACATACATAGAGATAAACATGATCACAACAGTCTAGATTTTGATCTGAGTTTCATCAGTGTTGCTTTCTAGTAATCCAATAACTACAATAGAGCTTGTATTTATTTACTTCATTGATTTATTTTGAGTCAATTTAGTATGCAATATGCTGTGCTAGTATTCATGGAAAATATAGCTTTTTCTTACTTTCTTTTTTAAAGTTTCTTTTTTTTTTTTTTTTTTTTTAAATGATGAATAAGGAGTTCAAGAATTAAACTAAGACTGGAGAAGATAATTTTATAGCAAAATCTGAAACTGAATACAAACACACACAAAAGGAGGAACTTTTTATTTGCAGTTTTCTTAAAGATTTACATGACCTTATTAAATCTGGAATCAGTGAATAAAAATGCAGCAGCTGTTAGGAGTCTGAACAGAAACCAAACAGCCTCTTAGGAGCTTTATATTTTTCTTTTTATTCCTAGAGACTTATTTCATTTTATCCCATGGCAGTTTAGGAAAGAACAAGAACAAAACATTTGTTTATGAGAATTAAAACAAGCATCAAAACTGAAAAAAAAAAAAAAAAAGAAAAAGAAAAAAAAAAAAAGAAATGAAATGAAAACACTGTTACTGCTTCATTTCTCTAGGATATATCTTCATTGGACACCTGTCAAAGAATAAAGAGATACTGATACGATTCAGAGCCAGATTTTCAAAGCAATTCTATAAGCCAATGGAACTTGATTTTCAACATTTCTTTTGTGTCAGAACTCTCCCTTATTAAAAGTGATAATAAAAATTCTCTCTCCAATATGTCTGTTTTCCACACATGAAGAATTTGATCATGTAAACCTCATTACCTGAGCTAAAAACATTGACAGCCCTGCATCAGCATAAAGCTACTGCAAATGGGAACATAAACATTGAGAAAAACAAAGACATTTTCAGGGGGATTTTGGAGATTAAGAATTGCTAGTTGGTCTGCTGCTAGAGACTTTCAGAAAAGCAAAATCACTAAGTTTGCCTGTCTTTCCATATTTGTAATGAGACACACAGACTAGCACCTGAGCACAACATAGTAAGCTCTGTAGCAATTTCATTAAAATATTCACATTAGCTAGACTGGTATTTGGTAGTTAGAAGGTTAATGCTCTGAAGAATATATGACCGCATGTTATGTAACTAACCTTAGAAAAGATTGGATCCAGCCTACTTGATGATGGCTGGCAGGTGGCTTCCTAAGTACTTATGATTTGCAGACTGGCTGAGTGGCAGCTGGAAAGATAATTGTCCTCCTTAGATGCATTTTTTTTTCATCTTAGTCATGAATTCAATTAAAAGTACAGTATTCATAGTAATACTCATTATTTGTAACTAATATGCTAACAAATACAGTGATGTTACTCATGAATATGAATGGCAGAGGAAGTAACAACAGAGACTAAAGGTCTTGTAATGCAAAAGAAGACATCCTCCTTAAAATAGCATTCCTTATATAGATCTATACACGGCAATCTATCATGTTTTCTAGGAAAAATTAAATATTTACCAGAAAATCTTTGGGGGACTATAACACAAATGATTTTTCTGGTTCTGCCATATTCATGTTGTGCTAAATGTTGGTGCAGGAAAAGTTGTATCAAGGGAGGGGAAAGCAATATGTTAGAGTCACAGCAAAGTCAATACCCCTGATGTTATGCTGGAAGAAGCAGACTGAATTTTATCTGAGGAACAGAGCTGCCTTCTTGTTGCTCTAATTTATGCTATTTCTATGTAACTAATGGTCAAATATCTTAGCTCCTTTTAGTTATCATTGACTGTGGATGGATGCAACACACACCATACAAAAAGAAGGCCAGAGAGCAATAACAGATGCTACCCTTCACCATAATCCTTCTTAGCTGACAAATGTAATCAATACTAAATTGACTAAAGGCATTTTAGAAACCGATATAAATTTAGAGAAGTTAGGACAAATAGGATTAGTAATGGAGTGAGGAACTGAAGTGTTTCTTGTTTGCAGTAGAACAGTGTATGGGCTGCAAAACCTATTCACAGTACTAGAATGAAAGAGATAAAAAATAAAGATTACTGTACCAATGTATTCTTCGGGTTGACATTACCTTAATATAGCAGGAAATTCTTTCTGAAGCAGAGTGGCTGATATTGGCAATGCTACAGCAAGGCTGGCAACTTATGTTAGTTCATTTTGCTTGTATTCCTTTTGGGAATATGCACTCTGTATCTTGCCTAATTTGCTTTGCATTGATATAGCACAAAGATACAAAGCATAAATAGAATCCAAGCAACAAGCAGATACAGAATATATTAATGGGCTCAGCCTTGAGGGAGACTAGACCAGAGATGATGTTGTACTGGAAACTGATATGGGCAAACTGACTAAATAAGAATATCAATCTATTTATACAACATTAATTCATTGACTTGAGAAGCTGGAGGTTCCTGGGAGACCACAGTTTGTTCTAATAAGTTTCATTCCAGTTGCTGGATTATTACGAAGCCAAAAGTTTTTATGAGGGAATATATGCATGTGGAAATATCATATTCCGCCTCAGGTAATTTAAAGCATCTTCACATTCTTTTTATTCTTGCTTATAGAAAAAGGAAAATCCACCCTGGTGGAAAATCTATCCTTTGCAGACTTAACCCTGGTGTTCTGGGGAATGTTATTCTTCCTATAATTTAGAGGACAAATTAGGATTTGAGTTTTATGAGATCACATTTAACACATATAGAATATTTAGACTTTTAAAAGTTGTAAAGCAAATCATTTAGAGGACACATAAAGAAGCCTCACAACTATTACATAATATCCTTTGAAAACAGGTGTATTTTGGAATCAGTCCTGAAGATTAAATATATATATATATAATCATGAGAATAAAATGCAGATGATTATTGAAAAATGAGATTGACTCAAGAGCAGTTGAAATCATGATGTTTCCACACAATTTCAAATATGCACTCTGAAGAGACCTCAAACTGATGTCTTTTTCAAGATTCCTTAGATGCAAAGTACATAAACTAACAAAAATAAAAATTCCATCATACTCAGTGATTTTTTTCATTTTGCGTTTCCAAGGCCTTCTGTAGGATCTCTTAAAGTCATGGACCTATGCCATGACTGAATAAACACCTCATTCTTGGATTACACCCTTTAGCAGAGAAAACTGCAGAGTAGAAATTGAGTAGAAATTATTCTTAACTTCCTAAAAGTGATACTTTCTGAAGGCATTCTGCCTTGAAGCAAAGGTGACCATTACCAGATTTATATGATAAAGATGGTTGCTAGCCTGCATTTACCTTTGAAGCTTTCTAATCAAACTACAAACTTTCTAATCTAGCCCTGACAAACCTGATGATCTGAAGAGGTTTCCTATCCATGGAATATGGAGCAGTCTTAAATACAGCCCTCTGACAGAAAGGAGAATTACCCCAGTGAGAAGAAGAGCTAGAACTGACTTAACAGCTTTTGATTGTAAATATAAGCCACCCTAAACTCTAAAAACATCAGTAAGTTCCACAGGACTCCTGTTCCAAAAGAAACAGGAGGAGGAGGAGGAAGAAGAAGAAGAAGAAGAAAAGAAAGAAGAAGAAGAAGAAGAAGAAGAAGAAGAAGAAGAAGAAGAAAAGAAAGAAGAAGAAAAGAAAAAACTAAGATATATATTTTTTAAGTTTCAATTCATAAGCTGTACTGAAGTTGTCCTGCTAGAAATCTCAGACTTAGCTGAGATCTTGACCTGAAATTTCTTTTGTTTTCAATAATTTGTTGTGTATTGCCAAAAACAAACAAACAAAGAAACACTTTTCTGTTTTATTATTTATAATAAAGAAGTCAGATTTTCACTGATAGGGAAAATAGGGATGCATCTAAAACTTGATTAGCTGATAAATATCATGCATGGCTTCAAATCAGATTTCCTAACACTTGAGTTTTTATTAGTATTTATTTCTAGTGTGTATTTCATTTTGTTTGAATTGGTGTATGAATGACTAATAGGAACCCAAACAGATTGTAATCTAGACAGTATTTTGTTTAAGGTTGATTTTAAGAATGTTAGAATTGAATTTAGCAAAATATTATTTCTGAAGTTATAAAGACTGAATTTTCTTACCCCATTATATGTACCAGTCTTATATATATATCTGTTGTAATTTTATCACCCCATCCTTACAGTATTTTAATGCTGCATTTTTTAACCTATTTATAGAGTAGTCTAATGAGGAAAGAAAATGCTGCCATGCTCATTTTGTTGGTGTGGGGAGAGCTAAAGCATAGGGAAATTAAATGTTTTTTAGGTCTCACCTCACTTTGGAGAATTATCTTCCCCAAACTACTTGTAGGAGAGACAGCTATTTCTAAAGGTGATTCACCCTACCCTGAAACAGGTTTGAGAAACTGCAAGTTTGCACTGTCCTCCAGTGGTTAGGTATACCTAGATATGTCCAGATAACCTGGCTGGTCTGCCTGCCTAGTTTTCAGACCAGTATAGGTAGGCAAGAAAAATCCCACAAGGCAATTTGTTCAGGATCAGATATATACCACATAAGAGAACTCAACCTATCTATCACATTTCTAGAGATTAGCAGTTTCATTACCAGACTAAAATTCCTCTTTAAACTTCTGTTAAATTCATTGTTGAAGAAAATTTACTATCATTGCTCAAATCTTCGACAAAGGAAGAATATTGGTATAAAATCTCATCTCTCTTTCATTAGATGCTGCAATGCAGAAGCCTGTGATTAATCGTCTTCAGATTCACAGTTTTAAAACAGACACTTTTTGGAAATAAAATTGTGAAAAAAAAGAAAAAAAAAAAAAAAGAAAAAAAAAAGATGCTTTAGAGAATATAAATATTAAAGAAAATGCCTTAAAATTCCTGTATACATTTTCTCTTAGTGTTGGAACTGAGTTATACAACATCTATTAATGTTTACATGCATTCATTGTGCATGCTGGTGGGCTGAATCAGAAAAACAAAGCTCAAAGATTATAGCACAGAAAGAGTTTGCTTTAGAAAGTAATGTCTTTAAAAAGAAATCTACACAGAAAATTCTACACTGCTTTCTGCCTCCTTTACCACCACCCCCAAAACATCTTGCTTTACAGCTCTTTTATATTAAATTCCAAATTCTGCTTTGTTTGCAAACTTCAGATTATCATTTTTCCTCTATTCACCTGTGCAATAGGAAGCAGATAATGGAGATTAACCCTCTGCCTTGATTGAGGCTGTGAATCCATTGCCTTGAATGTGTCTTCAAAACCACAAGTTAAACATTTTCAAGACAAGTATACCAAAAGTTTCCTTCTGTATTTTAGTAATTATGCTTTGTTTTCTATATGTTGTTTACTCCACCACATAGCTTGAGTTGAAAAATTCAGGGTTGATATTGGGATACTAATGAATTTACAGTTCAAAATTCCCAAGAGAGTATCCAGATTGTCCTTGAGAGATAACTCTAATTTCTTTTGAATAACATTTTAACAGTTTGGATGAAGGCATTGTTTACAGATATAGAATACAGATTTTGCATTCTTTACAAAAGTTTCGATTAATTGTACTTCATTGAAAGTAAAAAAAAAAATAAAAATAAAAAAAATCTAACTCCAGGTATAGTCTCTGGAAAAGAAAGGCAAATGCATGAGAATGTCTATTGGAAATATTTTCTTTCTTCACATTAGGATAATTTCCCCCAAAATGCCTATTTTGCTTCAGACTTTTTAAAGAAGTCCAGACAGATACTCAGACATAATTTTTTCATTACAGATGCCTACATAAGTACAAGAAAAAAATATTTTAATATTTGTTTTAACTCAAACACAGTCAATGTCAGTCTTGTCCTTGGCTTCAGTGGATCAGCATCTCAGACATAACAGAATGTCTTTAAATTAATAGAACCTAGAATTAGATACTAGAAAAGATCATGTTCTAACTCCTTGGAAGTCTGAAAAAAAATAAAGACTTAATCAGAGATATTATTAACTCTTACAAAAAAAAGATCTACAGAATATTAGAGTCATAATCACAATATAACTCACTAAAAATTCTGCATTTTATCCTGGAGAGCCATCCTATGGAAATCATTAACAAAAATAAAAATATATCTAAATTCAATAATTTGTAATGATTTATACATTTTCTAACACATTAGCATTTTCTCTTCTTTCCACAACTCCTGAAGAAAATGCAAGTCCCAGACTTAGTAAAGCTATGCTGCAAGGATTGTATGTTAGCATCTGGAGGACTTTGCAATCCCTCTGAAAACTGAGTACCTTAAATGTTCAGTGCTTTGAATATTGAACTACATGTTATAGTGTTTAAAGTGTTGACTCATTAAAACCAGCTTCTTAAATGCCACGGTCAATGCCACAGTGAGCTGACTAGTTGACTAGGTTAAAAAAAAAAAAAAAAAAAAAAAAAAAAAAAAAAAACTTGAATTATTATAGAATTCTAGTATTATGCACAGTTTTATTATGGCAAGATGCCCAGGGCTCATAAAAGATAAATGAGGTTTGAAGTTGGAGGAGAGGAGCAGAGTGTTGTTAAATTTAATAGAAGTTCCCCCTCTTTTTTTTTTTTTTTTTTTTTTTTTTTTTACTGGCAAGGGAATGCAAAAGACATCAAAGCAGTTTTCCTATAAATCCTATAAATACATGAATATGAATTTCAGCAACTTTTGTGCTTTTATTATGAAAGGTCTTCTAGAACCTTAAGGGCGTATAATTCAGCACCTTTCAAATTGCTTTGGAGAAATATAAATTCAATATATATGGAAGTTTATGAGCCACTTTTTTCTTTTTTGTACGGACAAAACGTACTGTTTCTGGATTCTTCTTCTGGTTTATTTAAATGGTTTCAAAACAAACAAACAAACAAACAAACAAAAAACCTTAGCAAATCCATGAGAGTTTCATTGGAGAAATACTCATTAACTTCTGGACTAGAAGCCAAACAACTTAATACAGAAATTTATTTAAATAACAGTGTCATTGCTTTACCTAAAAACATGGGTAGGAGTATGAATTTGTGATGAAAGATCAGTGGAAGAATTCACAAATCCAGAGTGATATTCATGACCATTACAACCATATGATAAAAACATTATTGCCCAGCTACCCAAAAGCATCCCTTACTTTGAATATGACTTCTTGATTGCAAGAAGAAAAAATGATCTGCCAAACTTTGTGTTGTATGTGGACACAATTTACTTAATACTTCCACGTGTCCTGTTTTCTTCAAGACCTTGCATAAATTCTTTTGTGTTTCCATTGTGGTCTGGTTTCCGATGGTTTTGTGCTCCCATTACCAGAATAAATGCAAATGCAAAGAGTTAATTTATATCCACACTAATCAATGAAATGAACCATAAAGATACCTTTGAAATACCTACATGATCGATGTTTGGGTCTCAGACAAAATATAGATGTGGTGGAGTGATCTTTCTAAGGATGGGTTATCTTCTGCATATCTGATTAGTCCAGGTCTAGCATTGCTCTTAGATAGAACTTCAGTTTTTTCACCATGGCTTAATGTTTTGCTTTAGCATGGCTGTTCCTTGGGATGAAACAAGAGGATTGCTATATAGTTTAAATAAAATTATGGAGTAAACATTTTTTATTAGGGAATTAACACACATAAGGACTGTCCAGCAGTTCTTTCCAACAAAAATTCAATATTATTTTCCATTTCCATTTCCATTTCCATTTCCATTTCCATTTCCATTTCCATTACATTCTGCTTAAAATTTCTAATATCATGAATGAATTTTGTGGAAATTAGCATACTGGTCATACTGGTAATATTAACGTGAAGGTCATGAATTAGCTAAGAGTGACACAGTCTCTTTCCCAGTCTGCTTTATCCTGCAGGGACTGCTCTTATTACAGTAGCTCTATTCACAGTTTAGTCTGTAGGTTAACTTAAAAAAAAAGAAAAAGAAAAAAAAAAAAATCCAGTTGGCCTACATTTGTTTTATTGAAACAAACAAATAAACCAAGATGTTTCATTTACTTTAGTAAGGACCATGACATACTGACATGAACGACATCATTCAATTTATTTATCTGTCCATTTTTTTTTTTTTTTTGGAAATTAATATCTTTGTTTCTGGAGACACTAACTTTCCTTGTGGCTTTCATTTCTGTATTCCCTATCTTTAACATTATTTTGTTATCAAAGGATAGAATTCTCTGCTTTTTTATAGCTTTAATTACTATTATATACCTAATACTGAGTAAACTGAATATGTATACAAAAGCTACAGTATATAAGTTACATTTATAGCCTTAATCATAAAAATCTAAGAGTGCCAATATGCAAAATTCTCAATGTGAAAATGGATGTCATCAAATTTTCTTTGAACATCTAAAAAGTGTTTCTCAAAGTATGAGGGAGAGATTTTCTATAATTCAGTTTTCAATAAGCATGATTACTCTCCAGCCCTACAAGAATCAACTAATTTAGCACCACAGGGAAAAAACAAAAACAAAAACAAACAAACAAACAAACAAAAACACTTAAGCAACTGCTGCAGAACTAGGGAAGTGGCATTCTACAAAACTGTAAGGTAGTTTGACGACAGTTCAAATGCATTGTGTGCACAGATAGGATTACAAACGCAAAGCTATTGCTGCATCAACTCAAGGACTTTGCAATCTGAAAGGTCACAGGAATATTTTGCAATGCTCCAGCTACCAAAACAAACAGAAAACAAAACAAAACAAAACAAAAATTAAAATGCAGAGTACCTTTGAAAATATGTTTTGGAAAGAATGATAAAAAACTTCCAACTATACTTTGATTACAAAAATATGTTGGTCTGTTAGTTATGCTATACTGTGTATCTTTACTGTCAGAAATCAAATCAGAAACAGAGGGGTAGAAATACGCAGGCAGAAAAAAAGGTAAACACTAAATTGTCCTATGCTATACACCATAGGTCTCTCTAGTGAAGGAGTCTTCTGGTTAGAACAAGGATACTTTTGCAGTTTCCAAAGCAAGAGAGCTGGCTGTCCATCTACATTAACTTACTTTACGTCTAAGAAATACCCACAGGAATCAGGACACCGATGACTTTGATTAAGAGAACCTGCATGAAACAAGGACTGAGGGCAAGATTCCTTGAAGGAAAAGGAGATTTTGCTCTGAAACAAAAATTCTCACTATTTCCCTGAGGAGCAGAATTGTTGTAAAACTCGTAAACCTGTAAACCTTGCAACTAGCACTCCATAGATGGTCTAATTAACACCCTGGCCAGTGTCCCCATCTTAGTCCTTTCATCTCAGATGCTGAAGCAAAGCTTTATCTTCAAGTGGATAATTAGTACTGAAGTTATAGGAGAGTCAAGTTAACAGTACCCTGGGTGAAAATATTCTCTACCAATCAATATAAAGATTAGTATTAATCAAATCATACCAAATCAAGTGTATAATGGACATGGGGGCAAAAGATGCAATGAAACTGGGAGACAGCTGTATTCTATACACTGTAGAGAAAAACCATGAAGTAGAAAATACAGAAAAAGAAGGAAACAAACAAACAGAAATAATCTTCTGAACCTGTCGTTTTTTGTTTGTTTGTTTGTTTGTTTGTTTTTCTCTAATATAGGTGTTAAAGAAGATAATCTATACGTATATATATTCATTTTCAAGAAAACAGATAATTGAGTTGATCTCCTAAAAGGAAAACAAACAAACAAAAAAACAAAGGATTACTTTAAGTAGAATGCTCAGGATCTATTAATCTTTTTGCTGATACTTTCTCAGTTTCACACATGCAGTTAGAAAGCTGCCTGGTAGAGAAGGTTGGTTGATAGCTGAATATGAGCCAGCAGTGTGCTCAGGCGGCCAAGAAGGCCAGCAGCATCCTGGCTTGCATAAGAAACAGCGTGGCCAGCAGGTCCAGGGAAGTGATCGTCCCCCTGTACTCGGCTCTGGTGAGGCTGCACCTCGAGTACTGTGTTCAGTTTTGGGCCCCTCACTACAAGAAGGACATGGAGGTGCTCAAGTGAGTCCAGAGAAGGGCAACGAAGCTGGTGAGGGATCTGGAGAACAAATCTAATGAGGAGCGGCTGAGGGAGCTGGGATTATTCAGCCTGGAGAAGAGGAGGCTCAGGGGCGACCTTATTGCACTCTACAGGTACCTGAAAGGAGGTTGTAGCAAGGTGGCGGTTGGTCTGTTCTCCCACGTGCCTGGTGACAGAACAAGGGGGAATGGGCTAAAGTTGCACCAGGGGAGGTTTAGGTTGGATATTAGAAAGAACTTCTTAACTGAAAGGGCTGCTGGGACTTGGAATAGGCTGCCCAGGGAAGTGGTTGAGTCCCCATCCCTGGAGGTCTTTAAAAGACGTTTAGATGTAGAGCTTAGGGATATGGTTTAGTGGATGATTTGTTAGTATTAGGTCAGAGGTTGGACTCAGTGATCTTGGAGGTCTCTTCCAACCTAGATGATTCTGTGATTGTGTGATTTCTTCTATCCCACTAGATGCACAAGCGATTGTGTGGGGCTTGACTGACTGCCTGGCTTAACACAAAACAACATGCAAAACCACATACAACTTTTGTGGAGTACTCAGGTCATGTTCTCACCCCCCCCAACCAAATGAAAATTGGTCTCTACTTTAAATACTTAATACTAAACTGAAACAAAACAATTCCTTTTAATTTGATTGAATTGCCAAGAGTGATAATTTGGAACTTTTTTGATCTTTGCATCTAGTGCTTTACAGATGCAATATCTCTAACATGATCATCGCATTTTTCAATCATCAATTAGTGAGTTGATAGAAATCATAATTTCACAACTTAGTGAAAGTGTAGTTAATTTAAATTAATGCAGTTAAACTTATGTTTCCTTTTTATCCCCTTTAATTACACAGCACTTGTTTATATTAATTTTCAATGTGCATCAAAAAATGTAAGGGAACAGATTAACTCAAGAAATTCACTTGACTTCCAAGTTCACAGCTAAGTCATTTCAACTGTTCAGTTCAGTGTAATTCTCCAGTGAGGTATGGGTCATCTTTGTATCACTAAAATGATCTCATGTCAAAAGCAGAACCTGGAGATTGAAATACTTTTTTTTTTTTTTTTTTTTTTTTTTTTTTTTTTATGTGTAACTAGACAAAAAACATAAGTTACTAAATATTGAACAGGAATATAATTCCATCAGTAAAACTCCATGTTCCACTTATTACCCTGCTCTTACTTTACCTTTTCTCCTAGTGAGGAAGGTATTTTCCACTCAATACACATTTAGTTCTCAGCATTTATGACAATTCACAATCATACATTCATGCACAGGGAGAATCGATCATAAGGAGAGTAATCTGTCAGAGCAGTTTTAGTAACTTCCTTCTGCAAAAGTTGCTCAGCAGTTTTGTAAAAGTTGAACTACTATGAATCAAAAGTATGCCAAGTTAGTTACAAATGAGAAAACATTGTAAATGGCTTTCTAAACAAATTAAAAATCTATTCTTAGCAAATGATTTGTAGACATGAGCAAATTAATTTCCTTATTTATTTATTTATTTTTTAAAGGAGCCATCACTTCTGATGCCTTTTAGAAGACTGAGAAACAAAGATGTGATCATTAAATGAATTATATTCTTCTGCATTTTGTAATTAATTAAATTTCAGTTTTACAAAGGTACCTTTCTTCTCTGAAGCAAAGGAACAGATGTTTGTGGTCACTTGAACAACTTGTGGTGTTTGTTCCTTCTTTGACAAGTTGATAAATTTTACTCTTTTAAGGAGGGCAGATTTCTTCATTGTCTTTCAGAAAGCAAGGAATATACCTAAGGATTACAATTGTGAACAAGTATGTTTCCTTTATCAGGAAACTGGTGGCACAAGTATAGAAGAAAAGACTACAAGTATTTACATAGACAGCAATCTCAGAGATTCTCATCAGTAATGAAAAAGTGAATTTTACAGGGTACTGGCTATAGGTAAAGTTATAGGGAAGCTACACTTTGTAACATGCAAGTCAAAGGTCTCTGGACATTTTGATAGATGGGAGCTCTCAGTAACAGTTTCATGGACAGAAGGTTCAAGGCTTAGCTGCTGCAGTTTGCAAGATGAAAATAAAATTAAGGAATTAGATTATGTATAACACAAATTATCTTTTTTTACATAAAGAAATTTAGGAAAACTACCATTCATTCCCTGGGAAAGCTAAACATTGTGATTTCACAAATCATAAGATTTTAGTGTCCATATATTATATTTGTCTCCTTTCCAGACATATACAGAGAGAAGCCTGAGACAGCAATCAATTAATACTCGAGCTTTCTGAAAAATCTCCATGATATGGAGGCTTTTTATCCTCATTTAAAATGGAATAGTGTTTCAAAAATGAGAGGCTAACATACTTGAGAAAACATCCCTTTGAAAGAGATAGTAGGACTAATATCAACATTAAACATGTACTGCTTTTTGAAGTGAAATCCAAAAAAGAATAAATAAAGTAGAATAAGGAAAAAAAAAAAAAAAAAAGGACACAGAGATGAACTGGAGGTGTAAGCCATGCATTTCAGAATACTACATGTTTTAACACTCACACAATGTTTCCAAAATGTTTTTCTGCTTCAAGACTTTTGATCTTGACTCTGATCAACTAAGTGTTGCTTTGATGTCAAGAGATTTAATTCAGATATCATCACTGCTGAATGCATAGAGTTCTTGGGAAAATTGAAGCCCAGATGTCATACAAGATTCAGGTCAGCTTGATAGGAGGTACTGTAGCCCACTTTCAAGCCAGAGAAGTCAGAGAGATTGTTCTAAAATTGATGCAAAGACTGGCATGAAAAAGGATCTTAGGAAAATTGTTCTAAAAATCAAGGAATATACAATGCTCCTTTTCAGCTTAGAGTACGCTATCTTCAACACTAGCTTTAAAAGCTTTTAGCAAAAGTCCTACCTCTTCAGCTTGGAATATTGTTTATGCTTTGATATTTATTTTTCCAAGATAAAAGAAAAGAAAATAAGCTTTCTTCATTTAACAGTAAAATTAAGTACTTTATGTTGAATAAAGAGATTTTTTTTTTTTTTTTTTTTTAAAATATTTTTTCCTTAAAACCAAATTTATAAAATCTTGTAATTAGGCCAGTTCAAAAAGAGTATTGTACATTTCAGTGAGCATTTCTAGGACTGCAAAAAGACATTTTCATCAGAATTTTTACTTATTTTATTTCATAGAATCATAGAATCTTTAAGTTTGGT
This sequence comes from Nettapus auritus, assembly GCA_011076525.1. Taxonomy (NCBI): domain Eukaryota; kingdom Metazoa; phylum Chordata; class Aves; order Anseriformes; family Anatidae; genus Nettapus; species Nettapus auritus. The sequence continues at coordinate 41,424,764 of CM021769.1, forward strand.
AAAGACCTCCAAGTTTATCTGGTCCAACCATCACCTTGCTACCAAGTCACCTACTAAATGATGCCCTAAGCACGAGGTCAAACCTTTCCTTGAACACTCCCAGGGACAGTGATGCTACCACTTCCCTGGGCTACCTGTTCTAATGCCTGACTACTCTTTCTAAGAAGTGTCTTCGAATCTTTAACCTAAACCTCCCCTGGTGCAACTTGAGGCTATTCCTTCTAGTCTTATCACTAGCTGAGAAGAGGTCATCACCTGTGAGAAGAGGTCAAACCCCAGCTCCCCACAACTTCCCTATTTTTGGATAGTTGTAAAGAGCAATAAAGTCTCCCCTGAGCCTCCTCTTCTCCAGACTAGTGGCTCACGTTCAGTACTGCTGGCTCATATTCAGGTGAACATCAATCAGCACCCTCAGATCTTTTTCCTCTGCACAGCTTTTGAGACACTCTGCCCCAAGCCTGTAGCGCTGCATGGGGTTGTTGCGGCCAAAGTGCAGGACCCGACACTGAGGGTGCACTCAATTCCCTTGTCCATATCTTCAATAAAGATATTAAAGAGTATGTGCCCCAACACCAGCCCCTGGTGAACACCACTCGTGGCTGATCACTTTCTCTACACAAATAAATAAATAAATATAAATTAATCAATAATATTTTAGTATTATTTCATTTCTTCATTTATTTATTTGATAATCAAAGGATGAAAAAAAGGTTTTAACTGCTCAATATTCTGCCAGTCATATTTATACTAGATATTGGTTATTTATTGATTAAAATACAGAAGATCAAAATATTGCTTAAGAAAAACAAGACATTAAATAAGTATTTTCATTTCATAATTTAAGTTAGAGGAACTATACTTAAATTTAATTTTGTTACAAATCTAAGCATGAAGCCTGAGAAGCCAAAGAGTTTCTTTATTCTGAGTCCTGAGAGCAAAAGATTTGCCACATTTATTTTTTAACATGGTAATTATTGCTTACTTTCTTACTTCACTATTTTGATACTTAATTCTATTCTCTGGCTGTTAAACATTATTCAAAATAATTTCAGCACGTGGTATTCCTTACTTGTCCTTCAAAACCTTCAAGAGGAAGGTATGATTTACTGTCCAGAGTGAAAATTAAGAATTTTGCTCTGCTGACATAGAAATAATGATTGCCATTGTGGAACTCACCCATTTGTCTCACTACTAGCTCCTGAAAGGTCACCCTGCCCCAGGCAGCTCTGAGGTGAAACTTAGAGTCGTCTACATAAAATGTTCCCTCTAGGCATGGCACACTAATTTCTTCCCTCATCACATCCAGACTTCTGCCAGAAGCCAGTTCCCAAATGCCTTCAGATTCAAGAGGAAACTAGGGGGAGTGCTTTTATTCACCAAAAGATTAAATGGGTTGGATAAGGAGTAAAGAGACAGATCTGGGGCACTGTAGTAGTAATGGTCAGAGAAGATGATCATTGAACTAAATATTAAAAAGAAAATGAATTATTTCATAATATCTATAATTCACTATAAATATTAAATGGGTTCAGGTCTCAATACCATTGCCTCTTTATCTGCAAATGAAGAACCCTAACAGCACTATTTCATTTTTATTTATTTTTTAATGAATGTGGAATACAGTGCAACAACATTTTATTTTCTCACATTTTTCGTTTATTGATTTTTCCCAATATCAAGTATACAGTCTGTAAGTGGAGAATAAAGAGGCAGAGAGAAAGAGGGGGAGAAAGAAAGAAGTTGTACATGTGGAGAAATACTCATTTCAACATGTCTTAAATTTCAGTTTCAATCGTCCTGAAAGTTTGAATGTGGGGCACTCAGAAGAAACAGTCAAAAAAGATAGATGTTTATGTATTTTGGTAACTATCAGAACTTGAAAAATTATTAGAAATGTTTTTAAGTGAAATAACAAAATTAATATAGGACTTGTTAATTTTTAGCTTTTTAGACCTTTCTACAACAATATTGCTAGAAAAACTTGATACTCATATATGAACAAAGGTGGTCACTTGCCCTTAGAATTCACTTTTATTTCTCTTTCCTAATTATAACAAATAATGACCTTAGCATTATTATTTATTATATATATTATATTATTATATATTATATATTATTATATATTATATATTATTATTTTATATTTGTAACATATAATGACATTAGCCAAATGAAAAAATCAGTTTTAGTAATTTTAGCAGATGAAGCATCTAAATTAGAGTTGATAGAATTTATTCTATAAACTTTGAACCCTGGAATTTCACCCTTATTTTATTATTATTATTATTATTATATGGGAAGACTGCTTAACTTTCTGAGGTGTACATTCTCTCAGCTTGCTCTCCAGGAGTTATTTGAAATATGAATCTGTATCCTATATAAAGTCTCTCTACTAATTGTTAATAATAATAAATATTATTTCCTATCTTTTTCTTGATATCAGTTCCCATAACATAGTATTCTTCAAGAAAAGTGTTCATACACTCAAAAATACAGAAAAAGATATATACTTTTCCTTGTAAGAAGCTCCAATAATCCTTGTCTGGAGACCTCTTCACTGTCCTATGATGTGATATCCAGATGATGATGATGTGCCCACTGCAATTTAAAACCACAAGATCTCTTTTTCTTACACTCACATACTCTCCATTTTTCTTGCAAACATATATACACACACAACTTTTAAAGGTGACAATTCTTCTTCGCAGCATACAAAATTTGCAGGTTTTTTTTTTTTTTTTTTTTTTTTTTCTTTTGATTTGATGTTCTACTACAGTTAGAACCCCGAATTCTGTAAGAATCTCACTCCTAATTTCTGGACAAGATTATGAATTAATCTGTGTAATGAAACTTTTCATTCTCAAATTCAGTGCTTAGTATTCTGCTTATTTTCATTTAAGGCAATGAATTTTCTGGATGCAAGTCAGAATATTTTAATAAATCATATATTGTAAGGAAAAAAAATGGAAAGTTACAAATCCAGTCTCAATATTTTCAGAAGGCAGAATGCTCAAAACCCATAGTGAAAATTTTCTAAATATTAAAATATTCTCAAAATTCATAGCATTTCTGTACCCAGAATGAACATTTTATTTTCTTATCAGTGATTCCAAATATCCTTAGCTCCTCTCTGGTGATTAGGAAAAAAAAAATAAAAATCATGCCAATTGGGGTAAAATTTTATTTTAAAGTCAAAGACATAAAATAAGCACTTTGAATACAATTCTTTACCTGTTTTCAAAAGTAAAAAGGCATCTCAGATCTACTTTGCTTTGGATCTTAGCCAAGGATCATATTTCAGAGATCCGATAGCTTATAACTTTATTCCTGATGTTTTATGCTCTATGTCTAATTGGACTGAGTTGCATTAGCATAAGCATGATGCCTCGTGTAATGTATAAGTCACAGCACAGAGCCCTGAACAAATTCATCCACAGTTCCTTCTCTCCATCCATACTATTGCAAATAACGAGTGTGCTTAAACTGCAGTCCATTACATTTTATATACAAATATGCATCAAAAATCAAAGTGTTTAAATGTTGGTATAGAGACTTACTGTCTTACAAACCATTTTTATATTCAAATTATAATAACAATAAAATGTTAGATCTTACAAAGCCCATGGTATTTACACTTCTGTGATTTACTGCATGTTTTCATTGTTGTTCTTCTGCTTGATTTGTTTTCTTTGTTTTCATGTTAAAATTGAGCATCGAATCTATGGCTTTATTCTCAAAATTGAAGCAGCTTACATTAAAAAATGAAGACTTTGTTAAATTAATATCCTAATAATTACTTTTGCACTGTTACTCTTGGGGTAATGTTAACCTAGAGTGAACAAGAACTTGCTGTTCAAAAAGAGCAACATGTTAATAATTCAATAACACGTCCACTCACAGTCAAATAAGAAAACTCCTGAAAATGTTAAAAAATGTTTGATGAATAACAGACAGAGGATGCCACAGCAATGGTGCCAGAAAAAAATAAGTCCAATCTTTGACTGTTAAACAGTACAGATATCTTGAGAGACTACATGATACATGTTCCTTTTACTGAAATTCCTTGCAGTAACATGATGACAGATCTTATGGGATCTTCCAGTCAAGCTTAATTTATTTCAGTCAGAAAGACAAAAATTCCACTGCTATTATTTAAAGACTTCTTCCTAATGCCACACACTTACTGATTTATTTTCATATATTAGCATTATCATTATCTCAGCCTAGCATGAAAGTTATCAAAGAAAATATTACATCACAATATTTATGGGGTTAAATCCATGACAGATTTTCTATATTCTTTGCTCTTAAAGTTAAGTCCCTTTGTAGTAAACATTATCTGAAGATTCTATATGTAACATTGAAATATTTTATTTTTCTAATCAGTAAGGCATAAAAACACATGACAAAGGTTACATTTCAATACATCTTCAGGTTATACAATAAAGTAGATCTCAACCTTGATAACACTGACGTCTTGAAAACACTGACTGAACTGACTTTGCCATGCATTATAACAATAGAAGAGGCAGCCTACATTTTTCCATTTTGAATTTTGAGATAGAATTTCCCACAGCATGTAATGAAACATTAATGGCAAAAATGAAACGGTTGTGACTTCATGCAAATATGAAAAATTAATGTGCAATTACCTGGGTATTATGTTTTAGTTTTCCCATATTCACTGACAGTTTATTGCTTTTTTTTTTCACTGACAGTTTATTGCTTTTTGTGTGAAGTTAAAATTGAAGTTACACCGTTTTAAGGGTGACAGAGATTTCGCTTTTTCAAAAAACTTCTAAGTAAATGGGAAATTCAATCCCAACAACAGGCTCAAATGCCACATTTATTTTTATTTTTATTTTTTTTTCTGTAAGATCACTGAAAGCAATCTTTAGAATATTTTCTACTCCCTTTTTTATGATTCCATTTTTCTCAAGTCTATATAGAGGATGCACAGCAAAAAAACATACAGTGTATTCACAGGAATTATTATTATGTGACACATAATAAGAAAAGATTAAATAAAGTATTAAGACATTTTAAAGCCATTTGATACAGATCAAACAATATAAATATATTCAGTACTTATTTCAGGATTTAGTATAAAAAACATAAAGATATAAATGTTTCAAGTTTATTTTTAAAAAATGGTCACACTGTACACTCAAAAATGTTTCAGCAGCAAACAAAATTTTACCCATTTTCCTATTATTACTTTAAAAATACATAATAGTAGAATTTGAAGCATGGGTGGGTTATCTGTCAATTTATTCCCCTAATTTCAATAAGATATGCCAGAAATCCTTGGAACTGTAAATAGCTTTCCAGAATTATATACATCTCTAACAACGTGGCCACATGGTAACCTACGTATAAGAAAATAAAAAGAACCAAGACACTGAAGGCCATTGTATTAGATATGCGTTCTAATATGATTTAAAATGATTCTCTCACTAAAAAAAAAAAAAAAAAAAAAAAAAAAAAAAAAAAAAGTTATTATTCCCTTAAATCAGGTTTATAGAAGCATAAACTATGTTGATTTTGAGAATGTAGATACTTTGATATTTTGTAGTATATTTGAAATATAACACAATGTTAGGCTTTTGGCTCACCACGGATTCTCAGTTGCTTCTCTTACTGCCTCAACAGGATTTTTTCAACTACTGCTTGGCCAGCTGTGCAGCCAAGGTCCATGAATCTCATGTGTCTCCTTTTGTCCGTTTAGTACTGGGGTTTAATGAAACCCATCGGTCACTCTACTATATGTCACATCTAAAATAAGATATGTACAAATAAAATATTCTCTTGCAGCCAGAGGAAGAGAACTGTTCATAAAACTGAATCCTGGGAATTAGTCATGTTCACACAGCCACTGAGTTACAGTTAAACTTTGATAATTCACCACTAAGAAGTAGTAAAGAATAGCTTCCTTATCCACACACCTGCTCAAATTAGTTAGGGAGCAATTAAACTTCACTCAGCACTGCTTAGGCGGGTATCTGTCAAGGAATTACTCTAACTCTATCCAACACATTCTTTAAAAAATAAATAAGTGATGGAAATGTAATATTTTCTTCTAAGGAACCTAACTCAGGGATTTACATCTAGCTAGAGTTTTTCCTCATGTTTCTCATACATCTCCTATATAAGCTAACTGGGGATTGTTTGTATTTATACCTCACAGTGACTAAAGAAAGCAACTCAAAGAAAAAGTTGATGTTACTTACAAGTGGACATACTGTACAGAGGTCTTTTTGCACTGGCTGTGGACCACAGGGCCTTAAAATTATGCCTGAGCATGTTTAGATTGATAGTAAATCTAATGTGCCATTGTTGGAACCTATACGACTTCACTCAAATTAAATTCAAGTGGGTGTTTTCTTCATGCATCCTTCTTTTCTTATTGGAATTTCAGATGGCTATCTTTTACTGGATAGAGTCACGAGCTTTTAGAGATGTCAAACAACCGTAATCCAGATTTTTATTGCTCTTCAAGCTTTTTAACTTTCTAATTGGTAAAACAAAGGAAAATGAAACTATTCTGTTTACTCCACAAACATTTTCACCCCATTCTCTAATAAACTTCTAAATGTGTCACTGCACCCATGGACATATACACATTTTATGTTTCTGGCAAAGAAACTCTAGGCTCTTTCAGGAAAAAATAATAAATAAATAAATAAATAACGATATGCATTGTCTTATGCATGGCTGATACCCCAGAAAAAGTAAAAAAAAAAAAAAAAAAAAAAAGCAATTTTCCATTATGAGTGGAAATATTCTGGTGACCTTTTGGCTGCCTTCTGTCTTCTTTTCCATGACAGTCTCTAAAGCCAGTAAGAAAAAAAACATTCTCCTAGAATATGAAGCAAACAGAAGCATAAGGAAAAAAGCATATAATACAGGAAAGATTTTTTAGATGATTGGTATTTTTTTCTGAAACAGAAATACCTAGGAACTCCTGGGGATTCCTTTCTTCCTCTCAACTCCTTGAATAACCTCATTTCCCATCCACCCTAGCCCCTCCCCCATGAAACTTCACAAAACAAAGAGAAATATAAGGATTACACAACTATGTCCTGCTTTAAGTGGAGCCTCACTAGCTGTCTGCAATTGTTTGATTTAGAAACTACTGAGTCCACCAGAAGGAAAAACACACACATAGCTTGTTTCTCACTTTCCCAAAATTTCTCTACTTTCCAGATACCTCCAGAAGACATAGACAGATGTTGTATCTAAGTGTCACTATAAAACTGCACAATGTATAGCTCACTTTCCCTGCTAGAAGACAAGCTAGTTACCAGGTTTAAATCAATCCAAACAGCTATATTATGATGTTATTCCATCAAATATTGAATGTTCGTCATCAGTATTTTCAGCACAAAGCAGGTTTTCATGTTTACTTATAATTGTCTGTATTCTCTCCTACAAGACTGTCTGATTGATCAGCACTGAAAAAGCTGTCTTTTGAATACACGTAGGATTTATTCCTGAGACAGATGATATTTCTTCTCCATTTGAATATACCTGTTGTCAGCAGTCAGGATTTCACAGGAAGAGATAATCCCAAAGATAGCTTAGACCAGACCACAGAGCGGTCTGACGGTGCAGTTCTAATTCCTGAAAGATCTCACAGTGAGCCTTCAAATTGAGCAGAAATGTGTTTGCAGGTTTTGATTGTTAAGACAGACAGTTCTGCTTGGAACAAACTGTATTACATTATGAACAGTGCTTCATGCCTACACAGAGACAGCTAAAGCAAGCTGCCTAACAAAAAATTAATTAGCAAAACAATATACCATGTTGTGTTATAACACCTAAACACAAACTCAGTGAAAGAGGTCCAGTCTTCTCACCTGATAGTCATGGAGAAGATTTCCATGTACAGTCATGTTTCATGATATCCAGAACAGCAAGGACTGCAAGACAATCTGATGCTGAGATTTTGGAGACAAGACTTAAGGAAATTGTCCAGTTAGGAAGAAGGAAAATACTTCAAAATCTTTCCTAGAAGTTTCATTCTTTTAAAAGAAACACTTAGGAATGTAAAGAACAATGCATAATAAATAAATCTTTATATGACTTTATAGCTGAAAATTAATCTTTATAGAAGTAATCTATGTGCACCATGAAGTTAGTTGAAATTTATTAAGGAGTAAATTATTTAAAAAAATATTTTTGTATTAATATGACTACCCTTTGTTTTATACAGTTATATTACAAGTTTAAGAATTGTCTGCTTCCATTTGACATGTGAGTGAAGGTTTTTAGTGATGAAGGATGAAGACAGTCTTTTGAGTTTGCTTTTGTAACAGTAAACTTTGAGGGACAGTTATGATGGTAGCAAAGCTTTTTTAAACCTCACAGTTCTTGGTCACATCTTACCTTTTCAAGTTGTCCTGGCAATAGAATGGGTTCTTCTCTTCTGCACTCTACTTAAGCTTAAGCACCTTTGCATGGGAAAGGAATGCAAGAACAGGTTAACAACAGTTTTGAAGTAAAGATGTTTATGGGTGAAGATAAAAGACAATAAAAATTTAAAATAATTCTAGGTCAAAAACATTGTTTCAGCAACACCAGTATAAATTAAGCATGAGTTTCATCTCATTACTGTGAAGGTAGCTGAAGCGTTCTGAGTTGGAGGACATGATACAATGAATGTTGCCACGTAATGCTCTGAAGTTCACGGACAGTAAAGCATGCAACATTGGGAATGAATGCAGTGTTTTAGACCTGTGTGCAGTTGCAGGGCTGCAATTTTGTTGGGATCATGGAAACATGGTGGGATGGTTCCCATGACAGGAGTGTTGCCATGGAGAGATACAGGAGATACAGGTTCTTTAGAAAAGACAGACCAGGAAGATGAAGAGGTGGAGTTGCCCTTTATGTGAGAACTGCTGGGATATATGGAGCTCTGCCTGGGGATGGATGATGAGCCAGCTGAGAGCTTACGTGTGAAGGCTAAAGAGAAGACATGTAAGGGTGATATTGTAGTGGGTGTCTGCTGCAGGTCATGTGACCAGGAAGAACAAACAGGCAAGGCGCTCTACACACAGATAGGAGTATGTTCACAGACCCTGATCCTCACAGGGAACTTCAACCAACCTCCTATCTGTTGGCAGCATAACACAAGACATAAGCAATGCAGGAGGTTCCTGGAGTGTGACAAATGGTAGAGGAGCCACTGAGGAGAGGTGTTGTGCTGAATCACATGCTCACCAATATTCATTGGGGATGTGAAAGTAAAAGGAAACCTTGGCTGAAGTGCCCATGAGGTGGTGGACTTCAGGATCCTGAGGGGAGGAAGGAGGCTAAAACAAGCTCAAAATACTGGACTTCAGGAAGGCAGAATTTAACATCTTCATGTATCTGCTTGGAAGAGTTTCATTTGATAAGGCCCTGAAGGGAAGAGAGACCTAAGAATGATGGTTAAGATTTAAAGATCACTACATCTAAGCTCAAGAGAGGTCCATCCAGATGAATATAAAATCAAGAAAGACCAGGGAAAATGTGGAGAAAAAAAAATATGCCAGAACAGGACTTCGGGGTCCTGGTGGGTGACAAGTTGAACATGAGCCAAAAATGTGTCCTCTCAACAAATAAAGTTAATAGTATCAAGGGCTGCATTAGGAATAAAGTTGCTGGCAGGTCAAGGGAGGTGATCCTTCTCTTGTGCTCAGCACTAGTAAGAACACATGTGCAGTATTGCATCCAGCTCTTGGATCGTGCAAGAGAGAGACTGAGCTAGTGGAGAAAATCCCCTGAGGGTTACTAAAATGATTAAGGGACTAGAGCACCTCATATAAGGAAAGGTTGAGAAATCTGGCACTGGTTATCCTGGAGAAGAGAAGGCTTAGGGGTGACATGTACAAAATACCTGAAAAGAGGGCGTAAAGAGGAGAGAACCAGGCTCTTTTCTGCAGTGTCCAGTGACAGGTCAAGAGGCAAAGGGCACAAACTGGAACACAGGAAGGCTCTATCTGAACATCAAGAAACACTTTTTTACTGTGCAGGTGACTGAGCCCTGGCACAGGTTGCCTGGAGAGGCTGAGAAGTCTCCCTCCTTGGAGATCTTCAAAAGGTGCCTGGACATTGTCCTGGTGAACCCGCTCTATGGAACCATGCTTGATCAAGAGAGTGGGACAAGGTGACCTCCAGAGGTCCCTTCCAGCCTCAGCCAACCTGTGAACACAGGGAATATGCCACACTTTCTTTCTGTAAATCATACACAGATCAGTGATAAACCTGAAACAAGAATGTACAACTTAACTGAAGTGAATGGGCTGAATTTTCTTTGGGCCTGAATCACTGAAGAGTTAAATTATGTGCACTTCACTTCTGAACTCAAGTTTCTTTCAGTCAAATAGAAAGACTGTATGTGTGAAAAACACTTCTATTAAATTAGGTATTTGAATCAATGTTAAGATTAAATGATATAAATGTTAAGTGCAAAATTATACATCGTAAAAGAATTATGTCAATGAACTGAAATGATCATTTGTTATAGCATAATCAACAACCAGTGCATTCGAATCTTATGAGTCTTATAATATTCCCATTATACCTTAAAGAGGCCATCTGAAACTGAGAGGACAAGCTGACTTTTCTGAAAAAGTAATGTAAAATTCATATGAAATGATTCATATGAAACTAGCCCTCAGATTTTGGTGCAATTATTCAGTGTTAGGAATGAATGAGCTGGTTACATTCTTCATCCCCAAGAATGTTAGCGTTACTCATATATTTCTATAATCTGCACCAAACCTCTTTCTATTTAACATTATCATCAAGAGCTCATGTGTATCAGAGACTGGAAGAACTTGTTCTATACATAATATGTGAGTATGGAATAGATTACAGGAATAAATTTCTCAATGTGGAAAATATAATTAGTCCCATGTCCTGACTTGAAATGGACAACATTAGATATTTGGTGGAGCAGAATTATCAAGGACAAGACTGGTTCTGTAGTGTACCCAGAAGTATGCTTTCCAGCTTCCACTATAACACCTAATCACTTATAAATATTTCTGAAATGTTGTCATTCATAATATTTTGTACTAATGATTTCTGTGTTTTAGACAAGCATTACGTGAAAAGTACTTTTAGTTTGCATTGGGCTGGAGCCTGATCATTCTATCTGATGTTTGTAGCTGTTGCAATTAAGAGAAAAACTGAGTAATCTAATGCAACTCCAATCTCTAGCTAAAGATCTAAGACTCATTCTAACTTCAGGGAGGAGCAAAATACTTCTCTCTTGCTTTTTCAGAGTAACTTAAAACTCAAAGAACCATCATGTTCAGTAGTTCAACTTTGTTGTTAGTGTTTTTAATTACTTGGTAAGGAAAGCTAAGGACAGAGGCATTTGAGCACATCTGTGTGCAAGAGTTTTAAGTGTGTCATATGGCTAGGTTATTTCTCATAAACAAAGAGAGAAAAATGAATTCTAAAGTTGAAGAACTCATGACTATTTACTCAGATCCTGACTTTAAAAACAAAAGAGAACAGAGCATCTGAGATCCTCCCAAAGAATCCTACTGTCTCTTTACAAAGATGGCTTTGAGGACTTGAGGACTTGTAGAATCTGTTTTCCACTGAGACCACTTCTCAAATTCTCAAAAAGCATACTACTTCTGCCAAAATCTTTTTTTTTTTTTTTTTTTTTTTTTTTTTTTTTTTTTTT
>CM021769.1:41436549-41463341 GCA_011076525.1 Nettapus auritus
TTTTTTTTTTTTTTTTTTTTTTTTTTTTTTTTTTTTTTAATGGTATTAATAAACCTATATTATGCTATATTATGGAGACTACTATCAGGAAATACAAATACATGCATTCATGTAACCAGCTCTTCCGTGTTGCAAAAGAATGGGTTAAAGTAGAACTACTGTTTGTAAATAGTGATATTGTGTGATATTTTGTAAAGATTAAATATGATCTGGAAATAAAACCCTAGACTAGATGGTACAATTAAATAAATCAAGTCAGCCTGTTACCATAATCCTGACATAATTCACATACTATGCAACAAACAGTTGCAAGGTTTTTGTTGTTGCTGTTTTTGTTTGTTTGTTTGCTTGTTTTATGGGATGAAAAAGAAACATTATTAAGGATATCAGTGGCAATACTAAAAGAAATCCAGATGTAAAATTTACAATGTCAGGAAGGCAATAATTCTAAATAGTCTAGAATTTTCTACAACTGCCTTCTCTTCATTTACTAATTCTTCTTCAAAGCCCAGTCATACTGCCCACCACCTTCTTCTACCTTAGGTCTCATATATCTCATCTCTTCATAATTACCTCTTTTTCTCCCCTTTCCTTTCTCCTTTCTTCCATTAACCTTTAGTTCTCTATACTAGATCTTCATCTGCAGTCCCTTTCCATTGCTGCTCATACATTATTCCCTCAGATTCCATATTACACTTAAAATTGCAATGAGATCTACCTTACTTTGCCCCAATTACTACTGTTATATGGCAGCTGTAGTATAACACTATGGCATTTTTAATGTAGACAGTATAGATATAGTTTCAGAGGAATAATAGGATTGTTCCTTAACCACAGTACCCATAAGTTGATAGTCAGCTCATCACAACACGATACAGTGGAATTCTTAAAACAAATGATTTATTGATGTTCATGTTACCTCTGACTAATTTGTATCCAAAGATTTTTGTATTTAGTACCAACATGTTTCAGTAATGTTACTATCTATTCCATCAGTTTACATCACCAGGGAGATAGGAGAAATGTCTCACTTTCTCTGTGCTGAGATAATTTGAGGTACAGTGTTGATTGTAAAGACTGGAGAAAATCATTAATAACCCTGCATTAATTTCATGATGAATGGAGACTGATAGAAGGAACATAATGAGATCTAAGAGTAGTTATTTGTTAATATTCTCTTTTTAACAGTGTTACTAACAAAGAAAGTCACTAAAGGTATTGATAGATGATTTTTAAAGATTGTCAAAATAAACTTGTTGAAGTTTTAGAAAGCTTCTGTCCAAACTTTTTATAATGAAAAATTTTCCATGTTAAAATTTGATTACTGCCACAGACGTTCACATTTCTGTTAGTGAATTCTGAATAAAATATTTTATTTTGAGACAAATTTGACTCAACATTTTTATTTGTAAAAATTAAATTAAAAAAAAACAGTTTTTCTATGTTTTTGTTTGTTTGTTTGTTTGTTTGTTTTTGAGCTTGCTTTAGCAGGCTTGTAGGCAGAGGCTTAGAGTTGTTTTAGTTTGTATGGCTCATAGTCCTCATTTACTGGGGTCAATCATTGATTCAACTATATCTTCCACAAGGTTCTTTGTTTTCCCCTGTGGTTGAATGCATACCTAAAACACCTAGAGCAGACTATATTGTGACAGAGTTATCTTACCCAGCATAATAGTGTATATGTAGTTATAATAAATTCCTATGTTATTCAGATTTGTACCAAACTGAGAGGATAGCAAGTATCCAAAAGCCGACTGATGAATAAAATAGAAACAATGATATAATATTATTCATATCCCTGAACTTTCCCCCTAGTGATATGTCTTTCATGTTTTCATACATTCTGTCTCTCTTTACTGGATTTTTGTTGTTGTTGTTGTTGTTGTTTTTTCCTTTTTACTTTTTCCCAGATAATGACATCTCTGATGGAACCATGACAGTCACTGAGACAAGGAGCTGAACAGCCAGAAACCCCAATCACATACCTGTTACTGCTACATGTCAGTTTACATGCATGCATCCTTCTGTACAGTACATCTAGTTAGTTGGCCCACAAGTCATTTGCAATTTGTTAACAAATATGGATATAAAAAGTAATCTTAGTATATTGATAAGAGGACTGTCTTATAAGCTTCCAATGCGGGAAGAAATTTCGTTACTTAGTTTGCTCTAATTCAAGCTGAAAAGAAGATTTGAAATAATTAATTTCCTTGGGGAAAAAAAAAAAAAAAAAGACTCTGTCCCACAATACCTATAGGATATATATTTTATTTAAAGAAGATGAAAAACTTCATAGATCAAATGTCCTTAATTATGAAAGATCCCCTAAAGGTTCAGTTTCTAGGAAGGTAGGATTTTTGCAGTTCTTGCAGAATTGGGTAAGAAAATTTGCAGTAGTGCAGAAAGCTTGAAGTTTTGTATAAGATGCAGCAAAGACAAGAAGAAAAAAATAAAGAGGGAAAGGAGGAGAAGCAAGGACGTTGCTCCATTTTATCTACTTTAGGATGACCAGGGATTTAAAAGCAGATTTCTGACATCACTGAGAAGAAAATTGACAGTTTTAGGCAGGATTATACCTTGATTTCTCCTCTGCTTTATATTTGGTCCCTATTTCAGAGTGCACCCTTCAGGACTCGGATCAGGTTGTTCAGGTGTAGGAGCATTAAGAACGCTTCATTTGAGAAAAATACTTGGGGTTCAGGCAGTTCTAAAAGACTATGAAGCCTAGCATCCAGGTGAGCTTGCACCACCAGCAGTCTCAGGCATCACTTGACTGCTTGAAGATAACAGGACCATCTTAGTAATGGAGGTGCCCGTATAATGTCATACAACAAGCATATAAACAAGATATTTTTGGTCACTGCATTAAAAGAAATGTTATGGCAATAGCCTAGGAGAACAACAACAAAGATGTAAAATCTGTATTCAGTGAAAGAGGGACCACGGACCACACAGATGTAGAGAATAATAGAATGGAGAGAAGGGATGCTATAATACCAAACATAATTGTATTCTATAAAACCCTGCCAAGACACATCTCTGAAAATGGGGATACTTGAATTATACCCAAAAAAAGCAAAGTATAAAGTACCATAACAGTGTCTGAGAGCCAAACCCAGAAATGTTAAACAGGAAAGGCCATTATATACTTGTGGAAGTCTACAGGGCCAAAAAATAGCTATCTTTACATTACATTAAATAACCTAGATAGAAATTTCTTACCCTTCACTCACACTCAGCAAATATCACTCCTAATAAAGGAGAGAGAGCCTGAAAAAGGCAAACAAGTCAAGTCAGCATAATTGCAACGTTTCCCAGATCCAGCAGGAAGAGATAGAAAGGGCAAGGAGTTTCGATAAATTTTGCTACTGTAAATTTTTTTCTTCAGTACCAGTGCTTAGATGATTGTAATTTAGTGATTTGGTCACCATCAGCTATGAGGATTTCACTGATCTTGATAATTGGATATTTCTATACATTTTGGGTGCTGCACCAAGGCCAGCTCTCCACTCTTCATTCAGTGAGTCTTCGTGTACTACCCTATGCTTATGGTCCTATGCTTATGAGCCATATGTGCTTTTGTTGTGCATGATGACTTAATCTGCAAGGTGCCTCTGAGGCATCCATGTGCTTATTTGTCAGCTGTATTATGAAGTAGATCATGGCCAACTATTTTCAATGTTTGCATCAAGTGCGAAGCAGAAATAAACATAGTGATTACAAAAGGCAAATAATATTTTTTTTTATTGCCTAGTGAAGGTGAAACTGGGGACAATAACGGACAAGCTTTTGGCATTTGGAAGCTCTAACAGAGACTTAAGCATTTGTGTGTCCATTTGTGAAAATCATCTTGGCTATTTGTGCCACAGCCCTGTAGCTGCCAGAGTCTGCATGCTCTTTGTGCTGGGAAGAGTGCCAGCTTGCCTATATATGTTAGGTAATCAAAGGCAGTGAACATATTTAGGGTAATAGCCAGGGAAAAGGTGTTTTCTTTTATTTACTGTTAATATGGAAAAGCTACAAGAAATGAAATATATACAGTGCCACAAGCATGAGAGAGATATTGTGAATATTATGCAGCAGCAAGCAAAAAATTTGTACGTCTCATGCCTCTAATACTATGTGCTGTTTTTCAAAGTAATGTCTCTCCCCTAACCCCCTTATAATATTATCTCATAATAATATATTATTATCTTATGATATCAAAACTTCCTCAATTAAAAGTGGCTTACTTCCACAATTAAGTCCCTGATATGCCCCTTACAGTTCTGTTTTCGTTATGGCGTGCAAAAAGATTAGGAATTTATTTAAGATTCTGTTAGTTAAGTTGCTCCTTCTACATCACTGCATTTTGATTTCTTCTCAGTCCATTAGTATTGATAGATGTATTAATAATACTTGTTTTCCTCATGACATATTTCAGTCTCTTGGAGTTCTGACCAGCAGGAAAACAAACAAACAAACAAACAAACAAAAAAAGTCTTGAATTTCGTATTTGATTTGAATGTGTATAATACCATAGTACGTAGCACAATTTTACAGATAAATATAGATATTTGAACCTTTTTTTTTTAATGAAATGCTTAATTAGAGTAGATCAATTAAAAATAAAGTATATGTCATGAATATAAAAAATAATATATCACAAAGAGAAACATATGACTTTGAAGTGTAAAAATATCCGTTAATTAATATTTTCACTTACAGATATAGTCAAGTGGTAAAAGAAGCTCTTGTGAGTGGAAGGTTTTAAAGGTATTTTAGACAAGTCTTCCAACATATATCACGAGTTAAGGAATATTGGTTTCTGACAATGTGGTGGCATACACAATCCAAACTGAGAAGTAAGTGACTTCTAGTCAGTATTTAAGTGTCTCCATTTTTTTATTATTTTCTGATAGGAAGTGAAAACTTGGATAAAAGGTAAATGGAGACATGCAGAAGCAATTAAAAAACATTTTTTTAATTCATTATTATAATTCATTATAATTCATTAATTAACATCTGCTTAGCCTTCTTTGCCTCAGTCTTTAGCAGCAAAACCAGTTGCTCTCTGGACGCCCAGTACCCTGAGCTAGTGGAAGGGGATGGGGAGCAGGATGTGGCCCTCACTATACACGAAGAAATGGTTGGTGACCTGGTACGGCACTTGGATGTGCACAAGTCGATGGGGCCAGATGGGATCCACCCGAGGGTACTGTGAGAACTGGCGGAAGAGCTGGCCAAGCTGCTTTCCATCATTTATCGGCAGTCCTGGCTATCGGGGGAGGTCCCTCTTGACTGGCGGATTGCAAACGTGACGCCAATCTACAAGAAGGGCCAGAGGGTAGACCCGGGGAACTACAGGCCTGTTAGTTTAACATCAGTGCCAGGGAAGCTCATGGAGCTCAGATTATCTTGGAGGTCATCATGCGGCAGTTGCAAGGCAAGCAGGCGATCAGGCCTAGTCAGCATGGGTTTATGAAGGGCAGGTCCTGCTTGACAAACCTGATCTCCTTCTATGACAAGGTGACACGCTTAGTGGATGAGGGAAAGGCTGTGGTTGTGGTCTACCCTGACTTCAGTAAGGCATTTGACACCGTTCCCCACAACATTCTCCTCAAGAAACTGGCTGCTCATGGCTTGGACTGGCGCACGCTTCGTTGGGTTAAGAACTGGCTGGATGGCCGGGCCCAGAGAGTCTTAGTGAATGGAGTCAAATCCAGTTGGAGGCCGTTCACTAGTGGAGTCCCCCAGGGCTTGGTACTGGGGCCAGTCCTCTTTAACATCTTCATCGATGATCTGGATGAGGGGATCGAGTGCACCCTCAGTAAGTTTGCAGACTACACCAAGTCAGGTGCGTGTGTCGACCTGCTCGAGGGTAGGAAGGCTCTGCAAGATGATCTGGATAGGCTGGACCGATGGGCCGAGGCCAACGGGATGAAGTTCAACAAGGCCAAGTGCCGGGTCCTGAACCTGGGGCACAACAACCCCAAGCAGAGCTACAGGCTGGGAGATGTGTGGATAGAAAGCTGCCTGTCAGAGAAGGACTTGGGAGTTCTGGTTGACAGTCGGCTGAATATGAGCCAGCAGTGTGTTCAGGTGGCCAAGAAGGCCAACAGCATCCTGGCTTGCATAAGAAACAGCATGGTCAGCAGGTCCAGGGAAGTGATCGTCCCCCTGTACTCGGCTCTGGTGAGGCCGCACCTCGAGTACTGTGTTCAGTTTTGGGCCCCTCACTACAAGAAGGACATGGAGGTGCTTGAGTGAGTCCAGAGAAGGGCTACGAAGCTGGTGAAGGGTCTGGAGAACAAGTCTTATGAGGAGCGGCTGAGGGAGCTGGGACTATTTAGCCTGGAGAAGAGGAGGCTCAGGGGCGACCTTATTGCACTCTACAGGTACCTGAAAGGAGGCTGTAGCGAGGTGGCGGTTGGTCTGTTCTCCCACGTGCCTGGTGTCAGAACAAGGGGGAATGGGCTAAAGTTGCGCCAGGGGAGGTTCAGATTGGATATTAGGAAAAACTTCTTTACAGAAAGGGTTGTTAGGCACTGGAATAGGCTGCCCAGGGAAGTGGTTGAGTCCCCATCCCTGGAAGTCTTTAAAAGACGTTTAGATGTAGAGCTTAGGGATATGGTTTAGGGGATGATTTGTTAGTGTTAGGTCAGAGGTTGGACTCGGCGATCTTGTAGGTCTCTTCCAACCTAGACATTCTGTGATTCTGTGATTCTGTGATTGATAGCTTTTAAGAGGTGAAGGGCTCCACTGATCTAAATTCTAAACATAAACCAGCAAGACAGTTTCAAATGTGTCATGAATTAATTATGAACTGGGTAATCATCACAAAACATCTTCTGACCAAGAGCACTAAACATACCTTGAGTGGCTTCAGACTCTTAACCACAGTTAAATAAAAATGCCAGCCTGTGAGTAAAAATGGAAAAGCAAACACAGTTGTATTTTAACCTAAGTCTCAAAGCACTTCTTTCTCACTTTATGTGCTTATTACTCCTTTGTCTTTGCTGTTGACACCAAACTTTATTTCTTTGCTGAATAACATTTGCCTACTACCTGTAATGCTACTTCTACCAAAGACCTGGAAAGATATATGCTGAAAGTATATAGCTGTACTTTTGCTTACTCTCTAGTTATACCATTCACTGACAAAATTAATAATTAATAATTAATTAACAGTAATCATATATACTTGAGCAAGCTTTATTAATTTTTCTGGATTTGTTACTAAATCTTTGCTACTTATACAAGAAAGATTTTGGTTTTTGTGTTTTGTCTTTTTTTTTTTTTTTTTTTGATTTGCTTTTTTTTTTTTTAAAAAATTTTTTTTAAATAAAAAAAAAATTTTTAATAAACCAAACAAAATTAAAAAAAAAAAAAAAAAAAAAAAAAGCAACAACAATGAAGTTTACTTAAGTAAGTAAAGCTTATTAAATTGAACAAATATTTTTAAGGCCAATGTCTTTCATAGAAATTTATTTGGAATATTTGTGTTCTGAATGGTTATAAATGTCAAAATATTTAATGTCATTACTCATTTAAACCAGAGTTTAACAATTGTTTTCAAACTACAGAAAAATAAATTAGTGAAAAAAATCTTAAATACTAGGGAGATTTTCTTAGCTAGTAAGTGCTTGTTTTCACTACATTTTTTTTTTTTTTTTGGAACTCTGTAAGTTTCATAAAGAGCCTGAAAATATCCAGATGTCTTGAAAGTATGATTAGATGTATATTCCAATAGTTAGGACTGTGTTTAAGACCACCATCAATGATAGACAAATCATCCACTTGCCTTAAAAACTCTTTTGTCAATTTCTGGCAGCTATTCAGCACTCAAAGTTAGAAGCTCAGTTTAGCATCTGGATTAGAAGGAGGCACTACCTTATGTCTTCTTCAGAAGTCATTCAGCATTGATGGAAGTCTTCCAGCTCTAATGCCACATCTTCCTCTTTTGATTTCCAACACTCTCATGGCCTATTTCTTCTCCCTACTGTGTGTAAGTTGGAAAAAGTCTGTTCCCCAAAGGCCACACTGAATGTTAAGGGAACACAGTATGAATAGCTAATAAGTCATAGAGAATCAGGAGCTATCACATAAACACAAAGTAGCTTTGAGTTCTTGAAGCCTAGTTATCATCTTTGTCTTAGTGGACTATGTACTACTTCCATGTCTGATGGAAAATAGTGCATTCAGTAGTGTTTTTGAGCAGAAACAGTTATACTGCAGGTTCCTTGCTCATGGCATAGAAATCTAAACTTCCTACAGAGATGGAAAGCACAGCGTGATCTAGTCCAGTGACTACCGGATTGAGACTCAAGAATATGTGATTAAAGTCAGCTAATTAACATTCACTTTGAGACCCCTCCTGGACTACTGCATTCAGCCCTCGGGCCCCCAGTGTAAAGACATGGACCTATTAGAGTGAGTCCAGAGGATGATCAAAGGTCTAGAGCACCTCTCATGAAGCCAGCCTGAGAAAAATAGGATTGTTCAGTCTGAAAAAGAGAAGGTTTCAGGGAAAGCAGCCTTCCAATACCTAAAGGGGGCCTACAGGAAAGATAGGGAAGGACTCTTTTTCAGGGAGAACAAGGAGTAACAGTTTTAAAACTAAAAGAGGGTAGATTTAGATTAAACAGTAGGATGCAGTTCTTTACTATGAGGGTTGTAATGCACTGGAACAGGTTGCCCAGAGCAGCTGTGGATGCCCCGTCCTTGGAGGTATTCAAGGCTAGGTTGGGTGGGGCTTTGAGCAATGGTGTCTTGTGGAAGGTGTCCCTGCCCATAGCAGGACAATTGGATCTGGATATTCCTTAAGGGTCTCTTCCAACTCAATCCATTCTATGATTCTATGATTCTGTTGACTTTCTTAAAAGTTGCATTGGGCTACAAAAAAATCCAATACGAGAATTTGATATTAGATAAACATGAAATAACACTAAACGTCTAAGACCCTTGTGGACTTGCAAGTCCAAAGTGGGTACTTGCTCTAAAGAAGTCAGTCAGAAACTTGTGAAACTAATGACTTCCCTAACTATCCTGTGAATAGACACTTGGGAAATTAAAACATCTAGGGACTTAGCCCAGAGTATATTGATATAAAATGCCAGGTATGGAGATGCATTCAATTAAAAATGAACATAGACAAACAGCATTGTACTGTTAGCTTATGTATTAATATTGTAAGGTATCGATTACTTTAAAAGATCTTTGGCTAGATTTTAAAAATTACATAATAATTACAAGAAGTATATATGTGTACACTGAATGCTTATTTTAATCACTTCACAATATGAAATAGTCCCTGAACAAAAAGGTTTCTAAGTATATACATGCATATATATATATATATATAACTTGGCTATATATATAAATATATATATATAATATATAAAAAGCAGTAAGGAGGAAATACATGAGAAAAAAAAACACACAAGATTTATTATCAGATCTATGCTCGTTTTACTTTCCGCAACAGATTTGCATACATGAGAGAGACAAGATGGGAAAAAAGAAAAAGCATGAGTATTCAGGGAGCAGATGGATAGCTAGAAATAATACAGGTCAAGAAAAATGACAAATATTCTAATTACTGTTAGTAGCAGTGTCACTAATAATCATCTGTAGCCATGAAATCTTAATACATTCCAATATCCCACAACAAGAAACTGTGTCCACCTGAAAAACCTGCTCTTGTTTTCTGAATTACATGACCAAAAATATCATCTATTATTTTTCTTTGTACAACGACGTATAGGTACTGCAATTTATACTTCAAAAAATAAATTCACCAACTCAATTTTAAAACATGATATATATTTTCCTATATAATGTCTTATTTTAAGGAACTTCAAAGCAAATGATTAAAGGACGTTACACTACAACACTTGAGATAAATTTAGCATTTATTCTGCTGGGTATGTTCGGGGTTCTCTCTGCTCAATAATACAGGACCATGTAGAGCATTCACAAAAATAACAAAATAAAAGTAACATAAAAGCAAATACACCCATGAGGAATTATTTATATCCAGAAAGTTACATCTCTTAAACTTAACAAGTTTTGTGAGCCAAACCAGGGTTTAGAACTTTTATTTATTTATTTATTTATTTATTTGATGTTATAGTGAGAAAAAGGACACACATGAAACACTAGAGTGTAGTTTTCATATTGAGCTTTTGCGAAAGTGAACATCTATACTGGTATACTAATCAACTATCCTTTTCATTGACTGCAAGCATTCTGCCTTCAAAAAACACTGTAACCTTCTCAAAGAATAGATAAAGAACAGAGGTGGCATTTTGTACTACATTCCTTCACTTAGATGTTCAAGAAACTTAAGTATCTTTCTCCCCAAAGGTCACATAACAACTCTTTCACCGTGAGAAATATTAGTAGTAGTGGTATTAATAACAGTAAACATAATTGAAATCATTATTAAAATCTCTGCAATAAGTGGACTAGATCCTATGAAATGAATTTAATAAAATTATTATCTGGCTTAAATATAAAGCTGCATTAAAAGCATGCAAGGACTGAGGCATATGAAGGTTGCAGACTGAAGACATAGAAAAAAAAAAAAAAAAAAAAAACATACCATAGAAAATTTTTACTAATAGAAGTAAATCACCCAGAAGCAAAAACAAATGTGTCATCCCCTCTCCACAATAATGCACTAAACAACTTGTGAAGTAAATGTTTCGGAGGGAATAGCTCTGAGCAGATTCAACTTACTCAGCCTTGCTTAATTCTGACAAGAGACAAGACACCTTGAAAAGTTAAGTACCACTAAACTTTAATATGCTACATTCATAAACTCCCTTAGAAATCTTTACCTAAATACTTATCTTTGAACATTGAACACTACAAAACATTAATGAACAAGCTCTGCACAGCTACATTGCTTAATTGTGATTTGCAATTGGTATTATTCTCAAGTTTTGAAATCAGGCAAGTGTACAGATCACCAGTAATAAATAATAATGATGATGATGATAATAAAAATCCTGGCTAATTCAACACTCTTACACATTTTGACAATTGCATTTTAATCACACTTTACCAAAGTAAATTAACTACTCAAAAGTTTTCAAAAGTCACTAATATTTTTTTTTCTAAGTATAATATTAAATATTGTATACTAAATATAACGTACAAAAATATAAAACTTCAATATGCTTTGATTTTAGAATACTTGATGAATCACGCTCTAATGGATAGATTTTTCAAAAACATTTGTTCACAAGACTCCATTTGTAGTGCTTCTGAGAATTCCAAGCCCTCAGTGCCTCTGAAAAAATATTAACACTTATAAATTCCTTTTCACTTGTGAATCTATTGGAAACTGAAAACAAACAAACAAACAAACAAAAAACAGTTGTTTGTAAAGATATGAAAAGATAGAGACCCAGCAATAAGAGTAATCATGATTACTATAAATAAATATCTTATTGACATCTGGTAAGTTCCCCATCATGAATTTCAAAAGCATCTAACAACTTAGACTGCTCATATAATAGCATCATCATAGAGATATTATTTTCCCACCAAAAAAATGAGCTTGGTCTTCTTCTTTTTCTCTATCTTTATTTATTTAATTATTTATTTATTTATTTATCCTGGTTGGACATTGATTCTTATTTTGCAAGACTTTCATTTTGAAAGCACAGCACACAAGCAAAGAGTGAAGCTTTTTTTTTATTTGGACAAGGAAGCTTGGATTAAGCCTAAATCAGAGCAATTTACAAACAAGTTAAATTAAGTTAACTTAATTTAATTAACCTGAGCTAACCTTATCACTAACTTAAGACCTTCTTTTGTAAACAGGGACCTTCCTCTACTTGGCAACGAAAGCATGTAGAGATAAAACACAGTTCCAAGACAGAGTTTAACTCCATTTTAATGGGTTTGTTCATTACCACTCACCAACACGATTAAGATTTTCACAATCTGATCCGATACAAATAAAAATTTAGTTGGGAACTAAATGGAAAACAAACAAACAAAAAAAAAATCACAGACAATCCCCTCAGCCATATGCACATCATCCACGGAAGTAAAATCCTGGTAAATCACTAGACTTTTCTTTTTTTTTTTTTTTTTTTTTTTTTTTTTTTTTTTTTTTTGCCATGATCCACTAGATAGCAAAAGCCACTAGGTGGCATTTGTGATTTATTAGGTTGAAAGCAATGGCTTAAAAATATTTTGTCTAATCCCTGATTTCATGAGAACAGGTCATTTAACATTCCAAGACATTTAATTCAAGAAAAACACTCCATAATTAGATAAATGCACAGAATTTTCACTTCTGCTATACCATTTGGAAATCCAGTTTCTGAAGTTTCCATTCAAATCGTAGAAATTCTTAGGCAAGTATTCCATGACCCCGAAGCACCAGCTTACATAAGTAATTACTTGTCTACAATTAAGCTGTAAATAATGCAATCACTCCATTCTTGTCCTGTCACTCTAGTCCCAACCACAACAAATAGGGCTAATCACATACTTATTCAAGTGTGTAATTATTCAGAGTTAAACTTCTGTCACTTTCACCCTGTTTGGAAACAGTAGAACACAACCTGTAATTAGCAAACATTGCTGCAGGCACTTTCACTTGGAAATCCGCCATGGATTCAGCACCTATGTGAGCAAAGAACTAAACCTTTTGATCTAGGAGCCTGGCATAGTTTCTTCCCCTTGGGCTATTCTATTATCAGCTCTCAATAAGACAGACAGATCAATGAATTACTACTATATCAAATAAGCCTACTAAAAATCACACGTCCCCTTGTTAGAGACTTTGTATGCACTTCTGTCATGCATATATGCATGTATATATATATATATATCAGTGTATACACACATGATAATATATATGTGTTAACGTATCTCTGAATATCTATGACATTTAATTGTATGCCTCTTTTGGATCTTCATTGAAATGTCAGTAAAAATCTTGGTATTCACAAAATATGCAGATAAGTATAGGTCAGGAGATGTCATTTGTTTTAAACGATGTTGCCTTGGTTAGAACCCAAGACTGTGAAAAAGATTATTCTTTCTTGAAATGAAAGCTTTCAAAGCATTATATTCAAAAAAACACAATCATACTAGCAGGTACACAAACAACAGTATGTAGGCATGCCACTAATAAGGCTAGTAATAGAGTAAACATCTTTAAGACATTCCAGTTTATAACACTGGTCTTACACCTAAAATTATTGTCTCATAATAAATTGAGTACATTGCATGTGTAATACCAAATCATGCATACTCCCATTTCTTAATGAATCAGATTCTGTGACATGTCTTCAGTTTACATTATTTCTTACACTATCCCTAAGTGTAGTAAAGAACTGCTCGTACTGAATAAGGAGGCAGAATTTGTCCCAGGGAGAAGACTGGAAAGTTAGAAAGAACTCATTTGCCACCTGCCCTAACATTAATTCTGGAAGCAGATGGAATATGAGATTAAAGCCAGCCCCCCCACACCCTTTATTTTATTTTTTTTATTTTTTTTTTAAATTCTCTCCACAGATCATTTAGAAGAAATGTTAAGTAAAAAAAAGGCACAGAAAGTAATTGTCATAACACTTGTTTTCACTTTATCAAAGAAAGTGGAAAAATGATTCCTTCCTCCTCTTATCCCTTGTTCTGTTTCTTGCTCCCTCATTGACATGGCTATGTCTCATTTTTAATAGCTCTCATGAACCGAAGTTGTTTTGCATAATTGTTTTTCAGAGTTGACTGACTAAAGTTTCCACAGACTGAGTTTTCTTTGTTGGAAGACATTGTCTTTAAAATTCTTCATTATATTATTCAACATATATGTTGGGCAGTATCAGAGGAGAAATAGCTGCCCATATGACATCCTATATGTTTTTAATCCTACAGGTAATTTCACTGGTGCATTTTAGGATGAAGAGGAAAGCGGATTAACTGGAAGACATTTCGGTAGACTTTGAATGCAAGGAACAGAGGCAGTCAGAAAAGCAAGATATCAACCTACTTTTGTAAGGTAAAGTCAGAACCATATACTATGAAAATGGAAATGGTGAAAGTTAGCTATTCCAACATACTGACACCGGTCAATCTGTACAAAGAAAAAGGCTAAGGAAAAGGAATAGTCCTTAATGTTCTCCGGCAAACAGCTTTTAACTGGTGGGTTTCAATAGTGTCCAAGTATCTAATTGCCATGGAAACGGTAATACCAGATGGACTCTGTACCACTTGGTTAGTTAGTTAGTTAGTTGCTGTTGAATTACAAAGATACAAAATTGCTGTAGTCTCAAGATACTTTTCGAAATGGCAGTAGCTGCCTCCCAGTATAATGACTCATTTGAACAATGTATATTAGCCAGAACAAAATGCTCAGTAAATGTTTCCAAGATGACAGATATTCTGTTAGGGACCTATTATTTGCTGTCAATATGATGCAGGGAAAATGCAGACATGCTGGCCTTTGTTTACATTTTTAGATGCCTGTTAAGACCATGACCTTTTGCTGTTGATGATATACATATGTTGAACATTTGTTTAAATTGCCTTCCCACCACTGATAAACACAACCCTCCACATTACATTATGCAGATGAGTTGCAAGGGAAATAAAATAGAATTTCACATTTTCCTACATAGCAGTGCTTTCCACAGCTTTGTATTTATGACACTTAAAAAATATGTAATCCTTGGAGGAAAGTGAACAATTCATACAGTTATAACATATAATTCTTCCACAGCACCAGCAAATCTGTCAAACTGTCATTGCAAGCTGCCATCTGAGAAGCTGCCCTTCAGAGTCTTAACTTCCTTTTCCTTCCCCCGCACAACCTACTAAGATTATTTACAAGACTCTGGCAACCACATCTCAAATCACCTCTTGTCAGATTACTCAAGATTTGTAAACTACATGAGAAGAGTATGCTACAAAATATGCTGGGAGGACTTGGGTATATCTGGCAATGAACCTACCCATTTGAGGGTAATGTGTGCTTCATCTCTACCCATTGACTGGGCAATCAAGAATCTGTATACACAGTAAATTAAATTCCCAGGTAAATCAGCTGTTGATCCCATTATCTTTCCACATTGTATTACACATGTCCTCATGACACCAGAAAGAAAAGGAAATAAAGCATGTTAGGATTTTGGTTTTTTATTATTCATTATCCTGTGTAGAAAACAGAAATATGCCTCAGTTGCATTAAAGTATCAACATTATAAAATATATGCCATAAATATGCATTATATTAACTAGCTTTTTACTCTCCTTAGCCTTGTGTTTTATGGAGAAAGTAGCAACAACCTTGTGTTCACATTTCATTAAAAAATATATATATTTATTTATTTTTTCTTTTCTGTTCACTGAGATGCAAGTTTTGGGAACCTTGAAGCTGAAATTTATATTTAGCTTGTTTACAAATCCACATTATTTTTCTGTCTAAAAGCATGTGAAACTGAAGTAATGACATCATTATGGCTGCAATCCATCACACTGGAAACTTAATCTAAGAAAACCAGAACTCCAGGTTACAAGAAAAATGCTGAATGGCTCAACAATGCAAATTTTCTACTTCTTCCATATCCACAGAGATTTGGAGCGCTTTGTTAGAAACTGTCATGAATTACAGAACTTCCATATAAGTCTAGAAGATTGTCACAATATTTGAATTTTTTGAGCTATAAAGTTTCCAGGATATGGCTTTGTCCTTTACAGCTGAAGCTAAGAATAGTGGATATGGTTTTAGGATTAAGGAAATAAATTATACAATGAGATTAAGCTGAAAATTTGGAAATCCCTATCACAGCTGCACTTGTTAAATAATATTTCAAAGTGAAGTTGAAATGTTAACTCAATGTTAACAACCTGAAAAGTTTTGTTGGTAAAGGGAGGCATATACAGTCTACATCCTGCCTGTTCCTCTTCATGTCTTAAAAAGGTGAGATCCCTGACCATTAACTCAGTTGGAAATGGTAAGTTAAGTGCACACAATCTATACTTCTTTGTAACAATAAGAAATTCCATAGCAAAATAAATTTTATTTTATTTTATTTTATTTTCATCAGTGTTAGGAAATAGATTGGCTATTCCTGCATTTACATTATCTATGTGAGTCCATTTCTTTTATCAAGTTCATTACATTTATCATGTTCACCCTATAAGTTAATGTAATCACAAAGATCTCAGCATTTGGTAACATCTGGATGCTTGGCTTTTGCCCAAGCATTGCATAAGGTTTCTGGAGATGTGACTTGAAATTTTAGGAAGTTAGTTCATCTGTGACTAAGACACTGAATCCCAGGTAACACTAAACAGAAAGAGTACTTAAAAAATAAGATAGTGTTGCAAGGATTTCAGAAATTGCTTCAGAATCTCGAAAGTTAGTCAACCGAAGGTCATCTTTAGAAGATAAAAGCTGTTGGAGAAAAACAAACACAAAACCAACCAACAAAACAAACAACTATGACAAAACAGACAAAAATGAGAAGATGATTCTAAAGTGATTGGAAAGTCGTAAAAAATATTATCTGAAAATCTGGGTCATGGTAAGCTCTCAAGTAGAGTAAAATTGGTTCAATTGAACTCAATTGCAAAATTCTAAACAACATGGATGAAGAGAGAAATGGAAGAGAATTTTATTGTAAGCCCCAAGCCCAAGGAAAACAGCATTAGGTAAATCTATAAAAACTAATAAATAATCTTGATTTTACTCTGTCTTTTGATATCAGTGCTAGTATACCATACTTGATATCATTATTCAAACACATATATATGTATCTTGCATATATTACATGTGTATATGTACATATTATATGTGTGCATATATGAGAAAGTTAAACTATAGTTAAAAATAACACTAATAAATTAAGATCGTATTACATAACAGTTGCTACATAATCTGGAAAAACGATAAATGACAAATTGATCAATTTAAAAAAAAAGAGGGGGGGGATATGTTAGTCTTCTTTGATGTTTCTCTTAAATTATTATTAATAGCCACTTCTGAAAAAAAAATTGTGTGTGAGAACATAAAACAAATTCTGATGGGGATGTTCCCCATGGCACAAGGCTATATATTTCCTATACCCTCTTTACATTCAGTGAAGGTGTCACTTCTTAAAGGTGAAAAAATAAAGTACTCGTCAGTTTATTTTATTGTACAATATATGGCTGTCACGTAAGATTTCAGTTTCTTTATTTCTGATATTTTTTTTCTTTAAATTATTCATTTGAATAGGCTCTCCTAAAATGCAGAAATATTAAATGTTCTATCCACATTCACACTAAATGAATTAATTCTGATTAATGTTACTCAAATGAATACAAAAGGAATTAATCTTTATTAGAAAGATACTGGAAAGTGTTGCCCTGACTTTTTAAGCTTTAATGTGTTGCTAGGTTGCTTGACATTAGATATGAGCCCACAGGTAAACCCCTAGATGCAAGTATTTGGGGAATGTTGGGAGGAGCATACATCTGAAACTAGACTGGGAATTTTGCTCCCATCTCTCTTTGAAAGTGGTACTTATTATGCATGCTCTTCTGAGTTCTTAATTTGTTTGTAATTGGTTTATGTTTTCTAGTAGCTTTTAGCTACTCCCTTGAGTCAGAGGGCAGAAAGGATCTATATATCTGCATAAGCTTGTTTGGATATATACAAGCTTGTATGAATAAATTATTAAAATTCAGAGGTTACACAGTGGGGAAAAGAAGAGGATAGTTAGAGGAGATATGGATACTGTGTTCTCCTTTGACTTAATTTCCTTTCCATAAGTAAAATACAAAAACTGATCAGTTATGTTTCTGACAGGACTTCCATCCCGTGGTCAATGTAAATTAATAATATTCTTAAATTCTTAGCCACAGTATTTTTGCTGGAAAACCATGTCATACTGAGGTTTCAGTGTATCCTTTAATAGACTATTTGGCTAGAGCTGTTATTCTGCCTTTCTCATAAAAATAATCTTTCCATCTAGTTCTTCATCCAATTTAAGCTTTTGGATTCCAAGATCCAATAAGGTAGTTAATGATATGACCCCAGATTGAAAGTTTAATTTGAGCTCTTCTTAATACTTCTGTTAATGAATTAAAATTCTATTGTGAATTAGAATTCTCTAATAGAATTGCAGAATTCTATTATAATGTAATGTAATTCTATTGTAATGTAAATTTGAACAAATGAGGTAAAATTGCCACTGAAGAATGATGAAAAGGAAGTAATGGAAAAGGATAGCTGCCATATGATCATAAGAAAATTTAGGAAAATTCTTCATCATTTTTAGTAAACTGTTCCAGCCTTTTGGGAAGCAAAACGAAGAGGAGAGCAGTAATACCAGCAAAACTGAAATAACTCTCTATGATCTGATCTGTGACACTATTTTGCATTTGTATAGCCACAATAGTGACACCGTACCTGTGCTTTCCACACATAGTTTAAATAAGGACCTCAGATCTGCTAGTCCTTGCTTACTCACCACAAAATAAGAAGTGAGTACAGCTTTGAAATGGTCCTTTTGGTTCTAATATCTACTTAAAACTTTTGACATTTAAGAATGTCCTAACAACTAGATGTCTTCAACATGTGATCTGCTCTGCATAACATCATCATCATGAGAAACAGTTGAATACCGATTTGTCTGCAGCTTTGCTGAAAGGTTTATAGCATTGTGAGTGGTAATCACATTAGCTGCCTTTATCACTTGGACTGTACATTACATTAACATAATACAATTTTATAGCTTTAAGAAATATTAAACAGAAATGAAAGCAAGCAGGGCTTCACTAATGGATTTACAACATCTCTTATCCCTCCTCAGCTACAATGTCTATAATCAGAGAGAATATTATTTGCACTTCTTTAAGGAGAGCTGTTCATTTCAAACACTGTGTTAGTCTGCTAAATATTTATCAGCTAATCGTTTTGTTGAGAGATGCAGAAACTGCTTTGGTCATTAATCCTGATTTGAATTTATGATTTGAAATCATTAGAATCCTTTTTATTTTTTTTGTATGCATGCATAATAGAGACACATATGCACACATGAAACCTTCTTCTTCTTTCTTGTAAGAAATTAAGAAATGGAAGTCTCTTTATGAGCACGGCACTGAAATTCAGTAGAAAATGAATAACTAATTTCCCTTTTTTATCTATGATTTTTCTCTAAGTATCTGAAGTTATTTTGTTTTGTTTGTCTGGGAGAGTCAATATAGTAAACAAACAACAAAAAAAATCTAATTCATCATATTCTTACCCAAATCATCTCCTTGAAGTATGGGACAAGGACACTGCAAACAAAAACAACAGTTCTTGCTTTAAAGGGAATTTGAATGAGTAACATTAAAAACATATTTTCTATGTTTCCGGACACTTACAGAAATATGAAAATTGAAGATAAGTACAAAGATAATTATTGAAACAATTCTCCTATATTTAATTCCTTATTCAATGTAAGCTGGTTTCTAATCCAAATAAAAATACTTCTTAGTACTATCCGGACTCTGAAAGTGTTCTGTGCAAATAGTTCATAAGGAGATCTGTATTTCATGTTGTAGTTTTTGAGTAGCCTGGTATGTGTATGAGGACTATCAGTGTTCCCAAGCTTTCAATTATATTTTTATTCAAGCTATTATTCAATAAAGATCTGATCCCCTGCTTATTAACACTGATGAAAACACAGAAGGAATCTAGAGTTTGCTATAATTCTCTTATCTCCTACCATCTTCAGAACAATTTTGCTGTTTTGGAGCATGGAATGCAGTTGCAGTCACAAGCCCTAATTAATCAGATTAAATGTTGACAGACTGACTTCAAATTTGAACCAGGGTCTGATATGGGAAGAGTTGGAAGTCACAGTGAGTTTTGCATGAGACATAGGAACAGGAATAGTCTCAAAGCCCTTGAATAATACAGTGGTTTTGTTTGTTTGTTTGTTTGTTTGTTTTGTTTTCCCTCTTCATTAGCAAATATTTTACTGCAGCTGGCTTCTAGGAAACAGATAATAATCATGCTTTTTAAATGTATATTCTTTGGCCTGTATATTTCACCATTCTATGTTGCTTTTTTATAAGTGAATCATCACTTGCATTTTTGCAGTTAAAAAAAAGATATTTAGTGAAGCTACACTAAGGAAGAAAGAAAGAAATTATATCATAACTTCATCAAACTGTTCATGATAATAGTGTTACTTTACTTAATCTAACTTGTGCGGGAGAATTGTTACCCAGCAGTCAGCCACACAAGAGCATATTTATCAAGAAGCTGATACTCCTACCAAATTTGTGGCTGTCTCAAAGGGTGTATCTGTATTCCCAAAGAATTAAAATCATACAAAAGACAGAGATGAGTTAACAGCCCCACTGGAATGATCAAATATACCTTCCCTTTTTCCCTTAATATTTACATTCTTTTAACAAAAGCTTGGGAACATCCTGTCTTTCCACTACAAAATTTATGGTTTGATTGCCTATATATTTGATGGTATTCAAAGACGTCAAATAAATTTTAAGGTTTCTCTTAAACTTTTCTACTTTTAATGAAGACAAAATTATTCAACATCTCTCAAGTATGGGGCCTGTTTTTTATTTTACCCTGTCCGTGGTTGGTTGGAATTTTTCAGTAAGCAATTTTCCCTTTCCAATATCTTTCTACCTTTGGTGTTTTTTTCTTAAGGTGAGAGAAAGTCCCTGTTTTGAAAAAGTCTTCTAAGAGTGGAGCAAGGTTATATAAGAATATCCTCATCTTTTCTGCAGTTGAACCAGTGAAGGTACACTCTGTTGTTTTGGGGGTTTTGTTTTTGATTTTTTGATTTATTTTATTTTGTGTGTGTGTGTTTCCAGTATGTATTTAGTATTATTGTGTTTAAAGAAAACATATGGTCTCTAGTCTAAAATTTAATCTAAGAATAAGCATCAATTTATAGCTGGTTCTTGTTCAGATACTGACAGTGTCAAAAGCATGTTGCAGTTTTCCTGTGCTTCAGATTATCTAGGTAGGATATAGAAATGAAGGATTTGTTAAACTTGCATCTTGGGGACGTATCTTGGGGTCTTATGTTGAGTGTATAGGCAAGAGATGCACCAGAAGTAAACATTATTATCAGATTATAACAAATCCTCTAATTAATTAGATGCAAAGTGTATAGGGAAACTTTCAGTTCAGTGATTCTGGAGAAAAAAAGGATACATTCCCTGAAGAACTGCCTGGACTTTGCAGGGAAATGTGTGGTTAAATTCTGTAACATCCAGAACCTCCTACTTCCTAGAACCAGAAATCAGCAGCTGAAAGCTGTGACTCATTGCAGACAATGACTCTGATCTGCTATAATGGACTGCCTGCTCCCCTTTGGTCTCTGAAGGGAAGACATGGTGTGGCACTGAAGAGTTTTGAGGGTTAATATATATGCAACTTTAAAACAATTTGGACATTAAAAGGAATCTTCATGTAACAGATTTCATTGATCTGTGCAACACAGTCTGCTTTGATTTAGGCAATCAAGATTTTCCTTATATTTAATTGTATACACTGTTTTTCATTCAGTCAATGAGTTGTCAGCTTTTCATGTATTTTTTAAAGTCTCATGAGTAGATGATCTGAAGTGTTGTTAATTATCAATTAAATTTTCTCAGAGTGGATTGTAAAAAGTTCAGATGAACCCAATTAGGAAGAATACAGCTTTCTTCTGCACCTCTAGGCTCAATTATTTTAAAGTATATGATATCACAGGAAAATAATCAAACCTTTCCTATCAATTATAAATGTGTTTCTAAAAAGAGAAGTTTAAAATAAATAAATAAATAAATAAGAAATACTTAATTAAAAAATGAAATTAATAGAAATGCATTATTCTTTATTTGGCTTTCTAGTGCCTGCATGGTAAAATTTTCACAAAAGAGATGACCTTGTAGATATTTAGACCTTTTTTGTCTGGGAACATTTCTAGAAATCCTTCTACTAAAGGTTTGCTAATAACGCTGGATTTCAGTGAGCCAGTTGTAATCATTACTAAATAAATTTTAATATTAACTTTACTAGTGAAATAACTAGGTCATTCAGTTTCTTAAGAACCTGAAATGTTTTGACAATCTCATGTCCTCAAATTTACCTCACTTGATCAATAGAACTCTGCTGACCTGTGTTTATTATCCCAACACATTACTGAAATTACTGAAATAACACAGTGGAAGAAAGATGTTTTAAAGCAATGAAGGAAGGATGCATGGTGATCAAGAAAGCTGTTTTGTGTTTGCTGGGAGACATGAGATAGGAATCTAGTCAAGACTGGTTTAGATCCATGTTTTGTCTGGATGCCCAGGAAATGCACAAACACTGCAGTGAATCACTCCAATTACTGAGTTCATATCAGAAACAGCTGAATGTTATTTTCAGGGGTCTTGATCAAAACACACAGCTATCTTATACCTATAGTTTTGTCCTTGCTGCCTGTACCACTCTGATGGGTTAAAACTTTTCAGTGTTCAGACAGTGTATTAAAGAACAGTTTGCAATCATTTATTCTTTAGCTTAAATAACTCCTTTGATTCCTTTTTTTTTTTTTTTTTTTTTTTTACTCCTGTATTTACAAATAACACTCTCCTCTTTGTATACCAGTAGCACTTACCTTTACACGTGCATATGAAATAAAACTTTTTCTTTTTTCTTTTAACATGGAGTAGTAAAGCATACTCCAGAGACATGTTGTGTGGAGTGATACCAGTATCGCAGTATTTCTACTGGAAGAATTTCTCCCTGTATATTATAGAGACACACTTACCTCTCAGATGTTTTCTGTTGGTGAGTTGGTGTTATCTTCTGATCCAGTGATATGGTCACTTTCTTATTAACTTTCTCCCAGTTGATGATCTTCAGATTATAACAAATTATTTAAGTCTTACTGTGCACCACCATGGACGCTGTACTGCTACATTTCATAATATTCCATTACTCTGGTCTTCATAATTGTTTCTTGCATGTTTCCAGGAAACAGGTTAAGGAAAGGAATAATCAGTTTCCTTTGAAGTTCTAGTGGGTTTTGTTTGATTTTCAACCTGCATCAGATTTATCTTTTAGTGATAATCATGTCTTTACCATCTTTGGCATTTTGTTCCCAAGGTCCTACCTCATGTAACCTTCTTATCTCTCTCTCTCTCTCAAAATTTAGATGCTTTTGCATAAAACATAAGTGATTTATTTCTAGAGAAACTTTACTTTTGCTGACTTTAGCTATTTGGGTCAATTTTTGCCTTAATGCTTGTAAAGCATCATGCAGAATAAACTTCTGCTCAGAACAGGAGTTTACATGACAATAAGAATAAATAACAAAAATATGGTATACACAAACACGCAAAAACAAAAACAACAAAAAAAATGTGTATAAGATAGCAAGGTATGAAGCCTGAACTGTGCACAGTACACTTTTCTCATTTAAAATAAATACATTTAAACAAATTGATTAAACACAATGACGAGAGAGATCTTGGCAGGTTTGTCAAACTTGAGAAGCTAGATATTTTAATACTCAATATCTATAGTCACAGTATCATGGAAAAGTGATTTTACTGGAGTGGTTTACTGTGATTTTACTGATTTAAAGTGATTTTACTGATCTCAGCTTCAGATTCATGTTCATTTTCATCATCATAATATTTAAACTTTTCACATATTTTAAAACCTTTAAATAGTGCTAGCAATAGAGATTGTGATAATAGTGGTGGTTTTTCTGTGAGTATGGCTACTAGCATCACTCTTCAGCATGACACTGAAACATTCCCCTTTGACAACTGCTTTTAATAGGGCTATATAGGTCTCATGTATCTGTAGGTCAAATTTGAATGTACTTCCTGTCATGAAAATATATCTGAAAGTTTTCTAAGATGTAATTCCTGAGACATAGAAAACAATAAGCCATGTAAATTCACCCTTCCTTGCAAACTCAGTCTCATTTCTCAAAAAATGACCATAAGGCAACAAATACTAAAGCCAGCTACAGTCTTTTGCTCATCTCACAGAAAATAGAAAAGAAAAAAAGAAAAAAAGAAAAAAAGAAAAAAAGAAAAAAAGAAAAAAAAAAAGAAAAGGAAAAAAAAGGGTGGGGTGGAGAAAAAAAAGAAAGGGGGGAAAAGATAAAAAGAAACAACAACAAAAATAAAAAGAAAAAGAAAAAAAGCATGGGTGACTGGGATGATTTGTTTTGAAAGGGATCACTCATTCTTTTGTCTTCATATGTCCAGGTAAAATGCTTAGTCTTCCATTTCTTTTAGAGATCAATTTCTCCCAACCTTATTCCTCTCCAGCCATTAACTTCACTTACGATCCACCCAAGAAACTGCTGCAAATTAATGCATGAAAGCATATTCTCAAAAGTGGACAGTTATCCTGGATATCTGGTTTGTGTGGCTGACCTCAGACATCTTCTGACTTTAAGGTAATATTTTCATAACAGTTGTTTTTGAAAGTCTATCTCATGTTTCATTGTAAAACAAAACAAAACAACAAAACAGTCTCTGCTGCTTGATTTAGGTATTCATTTAGTTGATTAGGTACCGCCAGTTTATTTTCTCTGCTTTCTTGAGTTTGCACTTTTCAGAATCATGTTACTAATGAAAAGTTCAACTTTAATTTTTAGTCCTCACATTTGTGGAGAAATACCATATCAAAGTCATCAAATACAGAAAAAAAAAATGTTCCCAAAATTAGGTTTTAAAACTTATCCTGTTGTTTTTAGCCCTGATTTATGAGGCTTGAATACCAAAATTTTGAGATCATTTGGAACAAAATATTAAGTACAGCTAATAATGTTAAATAAACATGGTGTCTAAGTGGAGTATTTCAGTATTTCCACGTATAGTTTATTGCTTTAGCTATCACTTGAAACAGAAGTATAATCCAAACATCTGTGTTTTTACCTATAAATTATACAACTGCATTTTTCTAAAATTAAATAAAAAGCCTGAAGAAATGGTCAGTCCACAGGGAAACCGTGGATACCCAAACTGATATATATAAATATATGATACCCAAACTGATATATATAAATATATAAAAATATATATAAATATATATGAATATATATATCATCTATCAACTGATATATATGTACATATATATTAATTTGGGGTATATATATTATATGTATATATAAACAAAGGAGTTGCCCTCATTCTGTAGTTGCTTCTGTAAGCTATGCAAGATCATGTACGTGCTAAGAAAACTGTCTCTAGAACTTCACTTTTGCTATCCCTAGACAATATCATCATAGCAATTATCTCTTTGTGCTGCCCTCAGTTGTCTCCTAACATTCCTCCTTACCTGGCTATCTTTCCTATCTACTGAGTTTTCACAGTGGCAATTCATTCGTACTACATTTGTACCAATGTGTGGAAAGGAGATCCAATCTCAGCAAAGATTGCCTTTCTACAACCACGTGGTAAAGTAAAACATATTGTTGTGAAATGGTAGATCAGAATTAGACCTACTGCTTTCAGAAATGTGAATGCTAATATATGTGGAACAATGTCTTGCATTTCTCTACTTTAAACTCTGATTTACTTTGTCTTTCAGTAATCAGCTTAAATGCATACAACTATTTAACCACCTAAATATATACTTTACAGACATTTAGTACTGAACCCTAAAGTTTAAACTCTCAAAGTGCTTTTTTAGTATCTTCTGAGACCTAGAGTTTGTTAATTTCTAGCCATGTTTGTTTATTTGTATTTTTAGGTTCTGAGGAAATTTTGATTTTTTTTATTTTGGCCAACATGCATCTAAGTGCATACTCCAGGAGTTGCTGTTGTTGCTATTTCTCTAATGTGCAGCTCATATCAGCTGAATTGTATCTTACTTTATCTCACATACAGAACTTCTCTGAAAATTGCTTTGTGAAAGCACTGCTATGTTCAAAAAGTGTGCAGAAAATGAGACAGTATTTAGTACTCCTTTTTCAATTAACTCTACAGTAAGTGGACTCAGCCAAGCTGTGGAAGACTTAGGTTCCATTTTATACCCTGCCTGCTCTGTTGTAGCTCTCTGCATGTTTTTACATGATTGTGTTAGTCATTAAGATATAGCTAAAGCTACTGGTGACTGGTATTTTAAATTTATTTTGAAGGTGCACTACTTTGCACAGTCTAATTAAACGCTTGCTGGTAAAAGAAAAATGTAAGTAAAGAAAAGACTATGGAGTGAGGTAAGAACTGCATTTTAGTTTCATTGAATACCTTAGATAATAACTTAAAATAATAAAACAGGGAAGTTCCCATCCTAGAATATTCACTGTCCTGCTATTTACTAGTATTTATTTAGGAAGTGGATGATGTTTCAAATCTCAGCAGGCAATGATTACACTAGGTGTTGTAATTCTTATGCATACTGATTAAAAACGTAGGAGTGTAAGAAAGTAGGTGATACTCTTGAAAGCTCTTTATGAGACAAAATCATGACATTTGAAAAGCTTCTGGAAGTAGTTGAAATTATGATAGGGCCTAAAGGTGGGCAAATGAGCACTACGAGACTGAAAATATGCTCTTCTATTTGGGCTCTCTTTCTGGTTAGCCTAAGTAGGTCCCTGACATACATTCTGTTTTCTGCATAATTTGTTCTGAAAAAGCTATGTTTATAATGTAAATAGAAAGTAGGTATTTAACTTCAGGCTATCAAAGTTGACAAAACAGCCTATATTGTAGTATAGAAAGCAACGGAAGTATTAGAAGACTGCTTATTCCTTTGTAACACCTAATTTGAATTGTACTGGTAATTTGAAAAGCGAGGAGAGGAGAGGAGAGGAGAGGAGAGGAGAGGAGAGGAGAGG
>CM021769.1:41463441-41478441 GCA_011076525.1 Nettapus auritus
GAGAGGAGAGGAGAGGAGAGGAGAGGAGAGGAGAGGAGAGGAGAGGAGAGGAGAGGAGAGGAGAGGAGAGGAGAGGAGAGGAGAGGAGAGGAGAGGAGAGGAGAGATAAAAAGTCCAGTTTGGACTATGATATTCACTTTTTCCTATTTTCTAAGCAAAAGCGTTAACAATTCTGCAGTCATTATTACTAAGATAGGGAACATTTAAGCTATAGAAGACTGTTAATGTCAATATAAGTATTGCTTATAACACAACAGTAAAAATGAGTGCCTGGCATTAAATATATATTTTAAAAATGATTTTTGTCTTTATATTTTATATTAAAATTTTGCTACAAGTTCAATATTATTCCTAGAAAAATGATTATTAGAGTTAAATACCCACAGATGATCACATTTAGATATAGCAAAATGTATACCAAAAAAAAAAAAAAAAAAAAAAAAAAAAAGATAATTGCAGAGATAATGAACTGGAATACTAAGAAGTGAAATCTCCTCTTGGGAAGAAAAATAAATAAAACTAAATACATCGTGAAATCTTTTATTTCAGTATGTTACTGAATGAAAGGCAACAATACATGGCAGGAATTTAACTACAGTAAGGGACTTCCTTATTAGTACTTCATTCAAGATGAATCAATCAGGGTTGCCCAACAAATGTGTCACAATCCAGAGCAAGACTAAAAATGCATACGTGAGTCAAACGTTGCAGAATATTTTGAAGCAACACACCCCTCTGGGTGCCCAACACAATCCCAGACCTAAGCAAAACCATGGTTTTCCTAAAAGGATTATTTGAGTACAATCAAAGAGTAATAACTCCATCAATATTTAGTAGCTCAAGCTCTTGAACCCTTCTGCCAATATAGAGC
This sequence comes from Nettapus auritus, assembly GCA_011076525.1. NCBI lineage: Eukaryota > Metazoa > Chordata > Aves > Anseriformes > Anatidae > Nettapus > Nettapus auritus. The sequence continues at coordinate 41,464,313 of CM021769.1, forward strand.
AATGAAGTAATGCTTTCTGTGTGCCAAGTTTATAAAAAGAAGCAAAACACTTTATTAAAAACTATAATTTCTGCTGATTTTCCTGTTTTCCAAGAGGGCTGACTCAGACAGTGGTATGTGCTTGCCATTTATGTTTTGTATATCTTTCCCTCTTCTTCCTGTCTTAGACAGGTGATATTAGCTGGTATTGGAAGTTTTATAAGAATGGCTTTCAGCTGAAACTCTCAAAAGCTGGTTTCAAGGCCAAATGAAGCTGAGAGTGCATACCCTTCTTAACAGGGAAAGGGTTAAAGGAGTTCATTAATACACACTGTGCATTTTAGAAAAAAAAAAAAAAAGGGGGAAAATGACTGGCAAGAAAGCTAACCAATGTGTACATATGATGAAGATGAAGGAATATAGGTGACAGCAAAATCAGCCCCCATATTTGGGTATTCTAATCCCATCTGGTTCAAATTATGCTGTTCATTCAGGCAGTAGTAGTTTTTGAAAGAGAACACCATGAGGCCTGGGGAGTGGGAACTAAAATATGATGGACTGTCCCACAAAATAATGTAAAATGAAGTTTGTGGAAACAACAAGTGTGCAGTTCCTTCTGCCTTTCAGATTGCTTTTCCAGAGGCAAAGATTTTAACAAATGTATCTTATGTGGGTTTAATGCTCTGTATAATGTAATATTTTACTGGAATTGAGTTTTGTTGCTGTCATTAAATTGCAATGTGCCTTCTCATGATAGGCACAAGAAATATAAATTCAACTGAAAAAGACTGAAAATTGAAACGGGGTGTGATTATTTCCTGGAACCTGTGAAGTGTTTTTTTTTTTTCTTTTTTTTTTTTTTTTTTTTTTTTTTTTTTACATCAGTAGATATTACCAGCTGACCTGTTGACCATTTAGTTGAGCATTTAGTTTTAGTTTATTTTGATTTGAAGGCATTTAGCATTTTCCAGCAATTATTGTCAATTACCATAGCAGAAGCTGAGAAATCAAGCTTTTAGCCTTTTTTCCAAATTTCTTTTTAGTCCTGGCATTCAGATCAGCATCTGGTGATGGTGGTTCAAGAAAGAAACAAGCAGCTCGTGCTTATGGGGATGAAAATGACTATACATTCCTTTTAGTATCTAGGAATATGGGTAATTTTTCAATTGGGGCATATCTATGTCTTTCAGTTTGTTACAGGTAGAGCAGTCCATGCAACTAAGTGGTGGATAGATTAGGCAAGCAAAAGATCTGAGGTGGTGGGAACAGAAGGAACATAACAATCAATAAAACAAGGCTGAAAGGGGATCACCAACAGCATAGGCATGTAATTAAGGAAGTTCCTGGAGAGCAGTATCATGAAAAAAAGCTCTCATGCTCCTTCTGGGGAATCAGCACACTTGGGTGCCTCCCTGAAATGCCTAAACACTAATCCACACAGCACGGAAAACAAACAGCAGGAACTAGAAGGCTATGAGCAGTTACAGGGCTATGGCCTCATTGGGCAAATGGAAATATGGTGGGGTAGCTCATACAATTGGAATACTGTGATGGAGGGATATAGGCCCTTTAGGAAGGACAAGATGGGAATGTGAGTAAAGGATGTTGCTGTGTATGTGTGTGAGCAGATCTGCCTTGGAAAGCTTAGAGATGATGGGTCAGGATTGGTGGGCAGATCAACATGGGTCATTCCTGATAAGGAAGAAGTAGTTGAGGCCTTCTTCAGACAACTAAAACTGTGCTGCCCTCTGTGTTTACAGATGATGGTACTCACGGGGGCCTTTAATCATCCTGACATCTACTGGGAAATATCACAACAGAAAAAAAGTAGACTAAGAGATTAATGGAGTACATTGATGACAGCTTCCTGACACAGGTAATTCACAATCTAACATGGAAAGGTGCTCTTTTGGCACTCATATTACAAACAAGAAAGAACTGGTCAGGAAGTGGAAGTCAGTGGCAGCTTTGGCTGCAGTGACAATGTGATTGTAGTGCTCAGGACCCTAAGAAGCTAGAGAAGGAGAAAAGTCAGGATCTTCACCCTAGAATTCAAGAAAGCAGATTTTGGCTTGTTCCTTTGTTCAAAAGAAGCAAATATGAAATGCTGTAACTAGGGAGGAATACTCCCATATAACAGCATGTGTTTGGGTGAACTGTCTGGGAAACTATTTTGTAGGAAAGGACCTGGATGTCCTGTGGGGTGCTAAGTTGAATATGAGCAAGTGACGTGTGCTTGTGGCAAAGAAGTTTAATGATATCATGGGCTGCATTAGGAATAACGTTGCTGGCAGGTCAAGGGAGGTGATCCTTCCCCTGTGCTCAGCACTGGTAAGACCACATGTGGAGTATTGCACCTAGTTCTGGGATCCTCAGTACAAGAAAAACACGGAGCTACTGGAAAGAGTCCCACAAAGACCACTAAGATGGTTAAGAGATAAGAGCATCTCTCCCATAAGGAAAGGCTGAGGGAGATGGGAGTTTGGTCTGGTGAATAGAAGACTTTGGGAGGATTTCATCAATGTATAATACACCTGAAGGGAGGGTGTAAAAAGGAGAGAACTCTTTTCTGTAGTGTCCAGTGACAGGTCAAGAGGCAATGGGCACAAACTGGAACACAGGAAGGTTCTATCTGAACATCAAGAAACACTTTTTTACTGTGCAGGTGACTGAGCCCTGGCACAGGTTGCCTGGAGAGGCTGAGGAGTCTCCCTCCTTGGAGATCTTCAAAAGGTGCCTGGACATTGTCCTGGTGAACCCGCTCTATGGAACCATGCTTGATCAAGGGAGTGATGAGGTGACCTCCAGAGGTCCCTTACAACCTCAACCATTCTCTGATATTGTAAGAGAGATGCTTGGAAGAATCTCATGGAATATGATCCTGGAGAGAAGATGAATTCATGAGCACTGATTGATATTTTAGAAACACCTCCAATCTCAAGAATCCCAACAAGCACAAAGTCAAAAATGAGGAGCATACTTCTACATGCAATTGCCCAGATACCTTTTAAACTAGACCCTAAAACTGTGAAAACTGGCTCACAAAACAAGCAGAACTCACTGTTCCCGAGTCAGACTATTATTGAAAATTACAGTACCTTATATTCCCTCCCTTCAGATGGCTTGCAGACTTTGGCTATAAAAAGCAGAAACTTGATTTTTCATTTGCAAATGTAAAATCAGTATAAAATCTATTTATCTTTTGTCTGTTATGTGGATGGTCTTAAATTCTCAGCTGAATCAGAAAAGAATCAGCAAAAATTTGGCATGCCTACTTCTAGGTAAATACTGACTAGTTTAGCTGAATTGGCTCTTAAAACACATAATTTGATTAAGCCAATGCAATATGTAAATATGAGCCATCAAAAGTGTTTACCTTATTTTAACACTGAAATCAATAATTTGCATCTATCCTAGCTGATCCTTTCCACATGGGAGAGACATAAGCCTACACATGGTTACCAAGATATTTAGAACCTTTTAACCATAGGAAAATCTTAGGGAATTGCAATGGAAAATATACTTAGAACAGGCTTTTAGCGTTTTGAATTAAATTTGTATCTTATTTTCCCAGATGTGTGCACATGTTTCTGGGTGACAAATACACATGTTCACATGAGACTGGGTTGCAATCAGCCCACAGATATGACTTAATAGAAGTTTGTTCTATCTGTGGTGTGTCTTCTTGAAGTTCTCAAGTTCTCATAAACTACCAATGAGAATTATTTATATGAATAACAAAACAAATAATTTAATTCATCTTCTTTCCTTCCCTCCTTTCCTTCCCTCTTCCCCCCCACCCCCTCCTTCATTAATGAACTTTGTTGAATTTGTTTCTGATTTTTTAGTACTAAAATCTGAAAGCATTTGTTCATTTTCTTTCTTATTTTCAAGCACTCACTGAGAGGACAAGCTATAAGATTTGGAGGATTTCAATGAAATCAACAAGGAAATTTTAAAGTAGGTATCATGAAAAATGACTGACTACAAGACTTAAAGAATGCCCTCCCAGAGGAAGCCGTAGAGTCTTAATCTAGAGACATGCAAAATTAAACCCTATAAAATATTAACAAGTCAGCATCAGGGAACAAGGCAGGCTACTAGGTTTACAGCAAGGCACTTGCTTTGAAAAATATTCCTGACCATATAGACTCAGAGTTAGCAAGAATCACCCTTTAAAAACTTAATAGATAATGTTGTGGGGTAACAATGCTGACACTCATCATTTACATTAAAAATTATATAGTGTACTTGTCTATGAAGTCAGTAATACTAAGGGTTTAAGCCCGTATTTTCTAGACTATATTCCAGAGCAGCAGGCTTCCTCTAGGTGGGAAAATCTTTTTTTTTCATAGCACAAATTAAAAATGCAGGATTCATGACTGTGGAGAGGAATAAAGAAATTAAAGAATTCTGTTTTCTATTGGTTTGGAAGATGGAGGGTAGGAAAGCCTTAGATTTGAGTCTCCTCAGAGAATGCATTTTCTTGAGTGACAGCATTGTTTCCATTAATTCTGTAACACACTTTTAGCGCAATCTCTGACAGCAGTTTGATGGTTCTTATAGTATGATATACATTTGGTCTCCCCAAGAGTGAAGGAAAAAGCCTCCTTTTTGAATGACTGTAGCCATTTGTAGTTAGTTTTTAGAAGAAGAGAACCATCTCCTTCTCAGATTACAATAGGAGCTGCAACAAGACTTCGTAAAATGTTCAGACTAGAACACCCAGTCTTAATGGGAGGTGTGTGACATGGTAGCCTCCAATGATAACTGGGTTTCTAGGGCTTTACAAAACCCTAGGTATTCCTTTTGTTTTGTTTTGTTATTTTTACTTAAGTAGTTTTATTTTTTAGGATCCTTGGTCTCATTGTACCTAGCCCAAAACACATGCACTGCCCCAACCTTCAGCTCCTTTAAGACAAACTATACCCAAATTATTTCTTCTGTAACCATTCTAGCTGTGAGAGAAAGCTTTAGATCAGATTTAGCTGACTGTTGGTGCCTTATGGGTAAGTTTGATTCAACTTCTATATACCCTAAATATATTTTGCATACACCCTGAGAAAATGCAGAATTATTTTAACAGAGGGTGACAAATCCAAGACCCTAACAACTGGGTCATTTCCTACCTTAAGAATTCAGAAAGAGAAGTAAGAAAAGAAGAAAACAAACAAACAAACAAAAAGGAGGAGTAAAACAATTTATTTAGCCTTTTAACAAAATTCATATTTTTATATCTCTCCAAGTCCTCATGAATTTGAGGGTTTCTAATTTATTTTCAGGTAAAGTGACATAACCTAAACCAATGCAAGTTAGGAATGGCAGAACATGTAATTACTACGGCTTAACGTAACTTTGAGGTTTCAAATCTAAGTACATTTGGTAATTACTCAGTTCCAGGAAAATAAAACAAAAACAATCAAACAAAAAAGAAACCGATGTCTTCATTCCTTGTTCTGAAACGAAAGCTTCCCATCAGCCTACTAAAGTGAAATCTTCAAAGGTAGATACTGAAGAGAATCTCATTTATATGAATGATAAAAATCCAGCAGCCTAAAAGGTCCAGAGAAGATCTTTACCTTGGCAACTATGCCATGTTACATACAATATTACTGAATGTAAAATGGAACTGAATACTGACTCAATTCTTCTAAGACGAGTTATTTTTTTTCACATTATTGCACTCTAGAATGCTTCATACCCTTCTTCCAATAAATTAATATCCCATCAATCACTTAAACTTTTATCATTATGTTAGAGTTCAAAAGTTCTTAATGTATTTTAGAAATGTTGGTTGGAGACAAAATTAATGCAATTTTCCTTACTTTTCTTGTTGGGATTTTTTATTCTATCTTATTTTTGCAATTGATTTCATATCATTCTGCTAGAACTATAAACAGCATAGTTTCACCAATTACTTAGATTGTATCAATATTGTGTCTTATCATCCCTTCAGAGCTTACTGCTAGGAGTTTAGCAGACAATGTTTTTTTACTCTGCATTGGTACTTGCTGACTGATTTTTTTTGCATCTGGTAAAATGACGGTGGTATATGACTTTCTGACATCTAGGTTGGCAATGGACATATTCTGAATGTCTCCCTAACAGTTCTGCCTAGGACTAACTTGGGAGTGCAGTAACGTGGTTTATGGTTTTTTGTGTGTGTGTTGTTGGATTTTTTCTCCTTTGGTGGAAAAAGGTACAAGGTACACAGTGGCGGTGGTGATTCCTGTAAACCTCTGAAGCAATTACACAATTGCAGATATAAATAATTACCGGTCTATAGCCTTACTGGAAGTGCTCTAAACTGAGAGTACACTATTAAACAATGTTCTTGATAATTTTGTATCATCCTAGTAACATTTATTGAGAAATTATAGAGTATATTGTCATCAAAACTTTATAATTTTTCAGTTGCATAGATCTATTCTAAAAATATTGTGAGTAAGAAAGCATACAACAATCCTGGCAATGAAGGTGAGAACTACTATGTTATTGAAGTATTACTTTAGTGGTTATGTAATGAAAATGAAAAGGAGAGTAGCTTTCGTATTCACAAAGGGAAATTTAATGAATTATCTATAAATAATGATACACTGTCATACAAAATTATCTGACGGTGGCTAAATGCAAAGGATACACCTCTTTTTAAACTAGATATGCTTGATGCAGGCAGCCTTTACACTCAAGCCCAGGGAGTGGGTACAAGGACTGGATTCTAGACTTGTCTTTCACATGAGTAAGAACAGAGGTAGAAATAAGAGTATTTCCTGTATAAGGTGGCAGAGTATTGCCTTTATAAAAACTACCTGTACAATTCAAAATATCATAATATTTGGGGTTTTGATAAATGAGGCTTTTAAACAGGAGCTAGAAACAATTTCTGCAACTCAAAACACTAGTCTCCTCATCCAAGCCCATCTCCAATTGCAGCCTATTTCCTCGTAGTATGCCCACTTTTTTCTAATTACATTTCTCTCTTACAGACTGAATGACATCTGTATTAATTAACTTATTCAAATTGATTATGGAGTACAGTACTCATATTGTCTCTCACGTTTTTTTTTTGTTGTTGTTGTTTTTTGTTTGTTTGTTTGTTTGTTTGTTTCAACATGCCTTAGTCTTCTACTTTGATCTCTGAAGTTTCTCACTGAATGCCAAACTCCACTCACCTCTCTGAGACAAGTTGCAGACTGCAATACATTGTCTGTGTGAAGAGCACATTGCACAGTATGGGCACTACTGCAAAACCAATACTCATAGAGTTAACAGGTCCGATTTTATAATGTTTTTCCTTGTATAGGGCCAAATTGTACTGAGATATTTTTAATCTCAGTAGAAATGACTTATGTAAGAACAGTACTTTTTAAAATTATTTCTGAAAATGAAATTTACAATTTTATGTAAGCAAAGCAACAGCTTTTTTACACTGAATAAGTTATCAAGATAAGTGGTTCGATCCCATTAGTATTCATTTCATTGAAGCCTATGTAACAACTTTACATGTTAAAAAATATTCACCATTATTCTTAGTTAGAAGAGTAAGAATAATTTCATATTCTTCAAGGAGAGACTTATACATGGAGAGTCTTCATTTTCTTCAGATCTTACCTTCATACTTTTTTTTTTCCTCCTAACCCTCACTATTTTCAGAGGGGGTAGTTACCCAATAGTTTCTCTTCTACAAGCACTCCTTTATAGTGATGAACTTCTCTGTAACTATGATGGTATTCTCTTAACATTGAATTATAAACTTAATAATTGTTGACTTATGCCTACTAAATTACACATCTAATTTCACACAGTATTTGCACTTATTTTCTCATCTTTCTTAACCTTTCCAAAACTTCTTCAGTTTCATGCTGATTATTTAAGATTACTAATAATTTTGTGCAGGCTGTGATATAAAAAAACATCGTTGCCCAACACATAGAAGTCAAGTTTTACAAAAATAAATGCCAGAGTTCAGATTAATGGCTGCTGTACATGGGAGAAAGCTTTTCACACATGTGCACTTATTTGCACCATGTCAAGAAAAAATAACCATGGAACCTAAACTGCTAATATTCTAGCATTGTGTTTCTGTGGCATTTTTACCTTTCTAAGATAATTACATACTTTTTATTTATTTATTTATTTATTTATTTATTTTTAATTTGACCAGGGAAGAGGCGATAAATAAGTGGAATTTGGCGTGGTTATGTAGCAATGTAGCTGCAATTGTTTGTGATGAAGCGTATAGAGCGTACAGAGTAATGCAAGAAAAGGGATGCAACAGCCTTCTCTGTAAGTCTGTCATGCATAGCATGGATGTGCATACAAGGAAGGAGTAGAATTAGCCAGAAGATGATAATATGCAATATTACTTCTTGCCATCATATCAGATATATAACCTTAAAGAATGTGGATTGCATGAAACAAGTAGTGTCGTGTCAGGATATTCTTGTCTATTTAGATGTCTGGAATAAATAATAATAATAATAATAATAATAATAATAATAATAATAATAATAATAAATCCAGAAGAAAATCTTGTACTCACAGGTAATTCTTCGCTTCTTGAAATCTTATCTATACAAAGACCACATTAAATGTAAGAAAAATCATCGTTTTGCTGCTTCTCAGAAGTTGGATGTTACAACTTCTTTCTTACAACAAAGATGTTAACTTACCCTACATCAATTCCAGTTTTCAGAATACCACTGTAGAAAGTGTATTATTATTCCAGGTGAGCTAGACAGAAAAATTATAATAAAACAAAGCTGTGCCAGAATGGTATTCACTAAGTCAGAAGTTTATTTATTTATTTATTTATTTATTTATTTATTAGCATTTTGGCATTGTTATAATGATGTGGAATCCAGGGAAGTGTTTTCTGCTAAAACCTTAAAAATATAAAAACATATGCACACAAACTATGAAAAACATCTACCTGTTTTTTTTTGACCTGCTCTACAGCTCACAAGCCTCAATGGTATTTTACAGGCTAAATGTGCTTTTTCTATCAGACAAGATAGATAAACAAGTATTTAGAAAAACAGGGCCTATTTGATTTTTTCCTTTACTGTGTTTCCTTTTTTTATCCACTTTGAAATTAAGCAAATACATTTTTGAGAACTGCAGAAATGGATGGACAGCTTGAAGACAAATACAAATGTCTCTCTTATAATAATAATAATGTACATATTGGCAAACTAGGTCATTTCATTTCCTACAATAGTCTTAAAAATAATGCAACCTTGCAAATTCACCTTCATCATATTAAATTACTTGCTTCTTTTTGGCTACAGAAGCTAAAAGTGGAAAACAGATTAGATCAATCAGTTTATCTCACATTAAAGGCAAGATAAATTGGGATTATGTCATTACAGAATAACAAAGAGTTAGGACTACTAATACTATGCTGTATGCATTCAATGCTTTAACAGTATTTATAAAAGCATTCCCAGGACATGTTCATTTTATTTTTTCTTTAATTCAAAGGAATTAAATACAAAATGCAATACCAAAAGAAAAAAAAAAAAAAAAAAAAAAAAAAAAAAAAGCTGCAAGTGTCCCTTATTTCTACAGCTTATTACTACTGCCTTTGGGAGAGTTGGAAGTGGGTTTTTTATAGAAGAAAAATCATTAAGTTTTGCTCAGTGACTTGGCTGAACCATATTTAAAAGATATAAATCTAAACTTAAGTGGAAACCATTTTTGATTTGTTTTTAATGATAAAGCTAGTAATAATCTTATACATTTTTTATAGCAGGTTTTTGATTTTGAAAAAACGTATTTTTTCTGGAAGATGCCCTCCTACACCCTTTCAAAAATTGTCTCCTTTGAAGTCTTATCCTTCATACCTCTCTCTAAGGTTACCCTATTGAGTAATGACCATCTATGAACTTGCAACAGGATTGGGTGAAACATTTTGTTCTAAATTAGTATTCTCAATTTTAAGCATTAACCAAAGCAGATTGCTATTTCAACAATAATAGTTCGATTTAACAAAATAAAACCTCGTTGTTTGAAGTCATTGTTTTCTTAACAGTGTTTCCACTAGTGCAAAAATTCCCATTTATTTCACAAGAAGTCAAATCAAATCAAAGCTGAGGATTTTATCTCCCTTAGCTCTTCAGCTGCTAACGTTTTCTTCATTAACTTTGGTCACCACTACAAACTAGATTAGTTTCTTGAAAACTGTGATTCTGCACCAAATGACAACAAGCTTGTGTGAGCTTTATGCTTAGCCTGTGAATAGTATTATTGACTTACATGCAAATCTGCAGTGTTAAAAGTGATATAGCTCCCAGTCTGTCCTTAAATTTGGACTATGGATTTAGTAGTTCTTTTTTATATCTACTTCTGATTTGTTTAAACACATTAAGTAAATAGTGGATTTTTTTAATAGATTTTTTAATATACTTTTTTTTTTTTTTTTTTTTTTTTTTTTTTTTAGAGAGAGAAATATGCATGTTCAGTGAAAATTGGAATTAGTGTTTTTCATTAGTTCTGCTTGAATGTAACGTAGTCAAAAACATCAAGCAAAAGAACGAACCCATGGATTCCATGAACCCTAGTACTCCTGCTGATTCTGGGAGCAAAAATTAATCCAATTTCTGACTTAAAATTATTTTCACTGATGTCACACCATTGCTTGTCTTGATGACCTAGAATAATGATAAAAATTAATGCATTAGTAGCATGCAATCAAATTGACTCCCAGTAAGTAATGAAGACCCATGAGGAACCTTTTTCTTTCTGAACTTTTCACTGTATAGCACGGGATTTCTATTGATTGGAGGGGGGGGGGGAACTGAAAGGGGTAGGGGAAAATAATTGTATTATGAAACCTCAAAATCCATTCATTAATTTATTTTTTTCAGCATAATAAATTTGAGGCTTGAGTTTACTCACAGGGCCTGAGTAAGAACTCAATAAAAATACACTTGTTTTTTGAAGTATTGTGATCAAAGGTAAAATGATTTTTCCTTATTGTAAACCTTTCTCTATGACATATTTTTGCAGTCTTGTGGCTTTTATAAAATCACTGTTATTGCTTATTCATTCTTTTCCTCCACATATTACATTCTACAACTGTTTAAATCTGAATTTAAAAGTAGCATGCAGTGTAGAAATTATAATGTTTCAGTGATAAGTGTTACATTCTCTAGGTGCTGAAAGAGGAATAGTATGTTGTGCCAGGAACAGCTGGTGCAGGGTAAGATTATTACAAAATTCCATTGGGCTTCAAAAAAAGGTTGGAACGTGATACATTGCCAAGTGAGCTTTTAGAAGATAAGAAGATAAAGCACACAATTAATTTTACTTTTTAAGTGATGTTTACTTTCTATTCATAGATTACTATTATTATTATTAATTAATTAATTAATTAACTTACAGGTGAAATAACAAGGAACTTTTTTTTTTTTTTTTTTTGTTTGTTTGTTTGTTTGTTTTTTTACATGTTATCATATTATTGATATGTAGGGCACAACACTAACTGTGATGATCATATAATCATATCCTTGGAGCGTCATAAGTTCTCATGATAAGCCTGACTGCTGGAAATATTTTGCATGAAGGAGCAGAGACACCTCCAGAAAGGACAATAAAGGTGATTAATCTGGCAGGTAAACTACTGAACAGTAGGTTTCAACAGCTTCATGTTACTCTAAAATTGCCTTGTTTAGAGTAACTACCTGCTTATCACATTTCCTTTACCAAGAAAGGATAACATTCAATACACCACAAACAGAATCAATATTAAAGCATGGTTTAATACACAGAAAGTCATACAAATTATCACTGTTTGAAGTGCTGTATAAAGCCAGCACCACCAACCACAACTGGATTACATGTTTAATTTCCCTCCTCAACCAAATGATAAATGAATTCAGGGTAGTGTGTTAAGACATTCAAATTTTAAACGGCAATTATTTTAAAACAATATGTGGCATGAAACAGAAAACAACAAATATGATTATACTATTATATGGAAAAAAAACAAACAAATCTCAATTTTCAGAGTTAGCTAAGAAATGGTTTTTATAATCCTCCTGACATTTAGGGCACTCTTCAAGTTTAGTCGGGCAGATCTGCAAAAATGAAGTTACTAAAACAAATACAAAACAGGGAAACTCTGATTTATTTATTTATTTATTTTAAATTTCTTTTACCTGAGGAGGCTTCTTTCACATATACTGGTGACTGGCAGCTTTTTGTGCTTTGATTAAGCATCTCAAAAGCCATAAGTCATTGTTTTGTAATGTTAGCACTGTATTCATGTGATGATTTGCTATACTGTAAACCACTCTCACCAATTCTCAGAGATGAACATAGGACAAGTGAGTTTCATTGACCCAGTGTATGTGAGATAGTTTTCTATTTTGCTGTTTTGTGACCTTGCATAACAGTGAATCAGACTGCTTCTTCATCCTGCTTGACAATAATCCATTCATGCTTGCATTTTTTAAAAAAATTAATATAATTGTAAAAAATACGTAGACCTACCTTTGTTATTCCCCACTATCCTCTATTAGTTTTCACGAAACATTATTTTTCATAAAATGAAAAGGCAAAACAGGTGTTAAGATTATTTACGTTTGACAAATTCATATCATTTAAATAATTAAAACTAATTTGTGTTGAGAGCTACAGTTGCATTTTTATTAGAGAAACAAGTACAAATAGGCATCACTACAGAGCTGTTTATTCAATAATCAGATTAAATAAAATGGATTTTGTAGTCTCACTTCTTTCTGATTAATGTGGTAAGCGGAACTTTAACTTCTGTAGCAATGTGAAAACAGCTGCTCACCTGCTATAATTCCATAAAACTTTTTTCTTTAAAGCTAGATATTTAAATTTATCCCTAAAAAAAATAATAAAATATCCAAAGCTTTCAGTTTAAACTATATCTGCAATATAAAAGTGAAATTATACTACTTTTTAACTTTAATCGCAGAAGAGAAAGTTTCATTTACAAATAGCAGTATGTATGTTTATATGCAACGTAAATGTCTCTATATTTTTCTGCTTATATAACATAGAGGTTGAGGTTATAGTATTAATCTGCATAGAAAAAATATTGTACTTTAAAAATAATAATAAAACCTAAACGAATTAACCTATAATATTTAAGTGCAGTAAGATATGAATACAGTTACAAGCAAAATGTGCTGGATATAAAATTGTTGGCTAAGAACCAATTAAAACAGCACAGTACTTACCCTTTAAACAAAAGGCATCAACATATTTTTGCAGCAATTATATTCTATTAAGTGTTTAAGGAAAAAACAAGCAAAATTCTAGAAACAACTTATGTATATAACTACGATAGATTTTTCTCTTGTTCAGTAGACTTTTCAAGCATTTTTAGTAAAGATGCAGCATATTATGTGTACAGGGACTGCATTGCACCAGATAGTGACATGCTAAGCCATAACAGCCTTGGATTTAAGAGATGCCATTTGAATCTCTATCACCTACAGAACAAACCAGTCTCAGTTTGTGAATCTGTGATAAACAGTAACACTCAACTTTTTTTTTTTTTTTTTTTTTTTTTTCCTCCCATATCTGCATCAGAACATTTAAAAATTGGAATATGTAGACAATACATCTGTGTTGAAATTAACAACTATACTCTCTTAGGAGTCAGCAGATGGACTGAAGGGTGTCCAGACAGAAATGTGTGAGTATTGTCAATAAGCATGTTGCAATTTGCATGACCCATCATTAAAATTTTCAATGATACTATGACATAGGGATTCAATTCACTGTAAAATTACTAAAATCTACCAATTGTAATGCTTTCAGACTGTTTATTTTTTTTTTTTTTTTTTCCAATAGAAAAATAAATCTCATACATTCGAAGTGGTACACAAAAAGACTGGGATAAAATTGATCAGATTTCTTCATAGCACCATTTACACATTCTTTAAAGTAAACATTAATATGCACTTTCTTAGAAAGCGATATAAATATATATATATATATAAACACAGGACGTGCTAACCTCTGTTAACCATCTGAATGTGATGGAATCTATTTCTACTGTGCAGGTAGGCTTGTGCATGGCAGTGTGGCAATATCATTTTAAAAGTTTGTTACAGATGTGATGGGAAGCTGGAAGGAGTCGAATAAGCAGAAAAAAGAGCTTAGATCTA
>CM021769.1:41483441-41625082 GCA_011076525.1 Nettapus auritus
TGCAGCAGGTGTATCTAAACATTGATTCTGAAAAAAATAAAATGTCATTTGTACATCTTAAAACATTTACCGAAGTGTCTTCAAACAATGGGTATTTCCCTATAAATTCTAACTTTCCTCCTGTTTAACGTTTTAAACTAATGCAACTGCATTAATGTCAACAAATTTATTGCTTATTGACTTATTGCTATGAGTGAAGAACAACATTCAAGATAAAAACTCAGTATTTATATGTATTCTTAGCCTTTCTTTTCAATATACATTTTACAAATGTATTGAAATTCTAATGTAACATCTGTTTCATAATATTGAATTAATGTTAATTTATCTTCACAAAAATACACTTTAGTAGCCTACTGATATCCATTCATCCAGGTTTTGTGAACCACATATGTGGGAGTAACACTTTCCAATTCGTCAGTCTTTTCACTAAAATGTCATCTAAAATCTCAGCAACAAGTCAATATAAAATAAAATCAAAAAATTATTAGCAACATTCTCATGTTAGTTTTATTACAAATTCAAGCTTATTATAAAGTCAAGCTAATTACGAATAAAAATGCATGCCCTAGAAATAAGCTTTTTTCTAGTCTTACGCATTTTAGATATTCCCAGTTGCTACAATAGCACCAAAGCAAGTCTATGAAAACCCAGCATAAAGGTAAGAAATATTTACATTTTCCACTTATGCGGTCTGTACCTTCAAATTTTAACATACCGTATTGCATTTTGCACTGAATTGTTTGGTAGCATATATCGAACTCTTAATTTCTTTAGAATTTTATTCATGTTCCCTGAGATCAAAACAAAAGATGTTCTATTTATTAAACTTTTTGGTGATTTTGAGGTGCTCTTTTTTTCAGTTTTCCTGCCACCAGAACAAAGAAACAATTCTTAGAACTCATTTGATATTTGGGATCTAAAGACAAATATATTAACTAATTGCTAAACATAATGAATTTTTCATAAATACATTTTAAGGTGGCTTATTTGTTATTAATATTCCAAAAATACAAATTTCTGTAGAAACAGTCAGGAAAACTCTGCAAAACTCTGCAAACCTTTTATTGTATGGAACAAACTTTCATGATTCTGATTTTTGGGTTCTGTTGCTGTTTTTTCCTCCCACATACTACAGGAAACATTTACCTGACTCCATTGATTTAAGACATACTCATAGTTTAATTGGGAGATTTTGAAACCTGACTTGGCAAATCCTGCTTGGTTTCATAAACAATGTGCATTGTTCTGATTAAGTTAAATGCTTACAAACAAGTGTAAATCTTGAATCTCAGAACATAAGAAGGTATGAAAACAGATAATAGATTTAGAAAAAAATAAAAAATAAAAATCTATATTGCAAACAATCTATTTCTTATTGGGAAAAAAACAAACAAACAAACAAACCCAAACTGAAGTCTTTCACAGAACTTTGATTACTGAAGCTGGGAGTGTGAATCAAGTTGTGTTCTGAGTGGGCTCCACTTACTGCTTTATTTGTTCTGTGTTCTGAAAATTTTTATTGTATTGTATTTTATTTTATGATGCCTCTATTGTGAGTACCTTAATAAATCTTGTCTTTTGAAGCAAATTGTATTGTAGAACTTTTAAGAAAAATTACTGAACCACTATTTGCACCTATTCAACCAGTTTTTATATTTTAGTCAAAAAAAAAAAAAAAAAGTATTTTGGATTTTAACTTTCTCTTGTATAAAAACATTTTTCATTGCATTGTCTTCCAAACAATAAAAAAGTGAAAAATTTTCAAACAAAGAAATAAACAACAACAAAAAACCCACAAACAAACAAACCCAACAATTTCCTAGGAAATATGTTCCATTAATTTCCATTTTAAAAAGAGTCTACAATTGCTGCTCCAAGCTCTAGCTCAGCAGACTTTATGTCGAATCTGACAATGGAAGTGGGCTCACACTAGAGTTAGTGATACCATCAGTGCAAAGCTCTGAAAACTCTCATAACCCAACATCTGAGTAGTTATTTTTATGACACCATAGCAGGACACATAACATAGCTACATGTGTAATAAACGTGAAAATCCAGGTCATTGTAATATAGCTGGGATTACTCTAAGGGACTGGTGTAGTCCAATAAAATAATTCAGACACAAAATGAAGAAGGGAATATTCTGCATGCAAAAAGAAAGGTTTTCTCTGTACGAAGTTACCACTTTCCATCTTGATATTAAAAAAAAACATTTGGCTCACTGCTAACAGCTCTGGTCATTCAACAAAATTATCTGGCTAGTCACAGGGAAGATAAAGAACAACGTCCTTCCCTATACCCATCAACTCCCTTCTTGAAATTTTTTTCTACCCTGCCATAGACAACAAATTATGATGCATTTTGGAAAATAAACCTTGGAGTTACTGATTTGTATGTTACTTTTTTTTTTTTTTCTTTTTCTTTTTGTCTGCTTCTGCGAACCAAAAATTCTAAACATCTGTTTTAGAAACATCAGATTGTATGTCTTAGCTGATAACACTTTTGTATTTTTTTAATATAGGAAAATGTCACTGATACCCATCAAAATACAAACCTTTCCAGCATGGATATTACGCCAATTACTATATATCACAAATTTTAAAAATTTACAGGTATCTAAACATTAGATAATATGCACAATTTATTTCATACTAAGAGATCACAAAAAATATTACAGTTGAAATTCACTTTTAACAATATATAAATGCAACATTATGCATTTTACTTAAAACAAAGGTAAAATCCTACTCTTAATGAAATGAATGGCAACATTTGCATTATGTTGAGATATTCAAATGCAAAGTGCCTGTATTTGTGACAACTGCGTGAAAATGTTATTTAAAAATAAGTGAGATAAGCTATAAGTATATTAAAAACCACAACATTTAGGATTTTTATTTATTTATTTATATTATATTAATCTTGCTAACAATTTGTAATTTTCGATCTGTTTCCTGGATTCACTTGAATTTCCATGATGTAAATGCTGGAATATCAAAGCTTTAGGACAAGCATTGGTTGTTTGCATACTAATACAGTATCTAACGTAACAGGGCACAGACCTCTAAGTGCCAACATATGTTAAATATATATTTTATTTTCTGATGAAGCCTAAAAAACATAAGGTCAAGTAGTTACAAGGTATGAAACCATACAATAAAATTATTGGTCTCAACTCCTGTCAAACAAGCAGTTGAAAAAGCAGTTATCTATTTGGTTTTATTACCTGTACCACCACTGGTAAATATATACTGCATTCTCTTGTCTTTCAGAGAAATTGGACAGCGCTCTTACTCCGTTTTTTAGATAATTAGTTCAGAAAGTTATTTTGATTCAGAAATGAAAAACCTAAATAATATCCAAACTAAGTGCTCTGAGCTATCTAATAAAGGTATCTGAGTATACAGGAAGGTTAAGTTTCTAGGTTCATGTGTACGCTCTTGGCTATACTGAAATTTATGTTGCAATAAGGAGAGTGAGTATCCAAATCAATAATAACCAAGTTTAAAATGTATATGCAATCTGATTTTTTTTCAAATGCCATAAGCCAAGGAGGGGGAAGGAAGGCATTCAACCTTCATCTCACGCTAAATAGGATTTATAAAAATAAGGATTGCAATCATGACAATTGTTTACTCACAAGGCAAATTAATTACTTCCACTGGCAACACCCTCATCCTATTTGCTTTATTCTAAGTAACGTCAAAATCAGGCTCAGAGTAAAATACTTCTCTCCTGAAAAAGGATCAAACCATTTGAAATAATTTCATTGCAATGTTTTCACCAACACAACATTGTATTTAAAAAGCCTTGACAAAGGTGCAACAGTCAAGAAACTCTAGTGCCTATGAAGGGCTCAAACCCGAAAGCAGTTTATTGCCCTCTGTTCCCTGTGAAGTTAGCAGAGGTTTGATGAAATTGCACTTCAGAGAAGGATGCTTTGTACTTGAAGGATCTGTCATTATGTCCTGAGGACAGGATTCAAATTGCTTTAACTCACTATCACCATTTCATGCTGCAAAATTCTAAACTCCTAAATTCTGCATCAGCTAATTCTTTAATCCTTTTCCTTTTACTGACAACCCACTTGCATAACCCCATGCTGCACACACCCGTAATGACAGCACACCCTATGTTACAAGTCCTCTGATTTATCAAACTAAAAGTCCCATCTCATTTCTGGCAGTTAAATAGCGTGGAATGCCAGATGTTCAGAGATTGTTCTATGACACTTCTTATACCCTCCCTTATGCTGCAAAGAGATAATCTGTGCTAAGCAGCAATAAGCGTGCGATGCATAACTTCTTCCTGGTAAGCAGAGCCATCACCAAATAAGGTTTTAGTATGGATAGACAAGTGTATGTCCCATCTCTCCAGTCCTCATCCCCAGTCCTGTCCTGTAAACCCCTCTAATAGCCTACAACAAGATTCCCAATCCTTTTATTTAGTGCACAAGCTGGCACTAAATTACATCCAAAAAAAAAAAAAAAATCTTACTGATTATACAAAATTGCATCACAACTTGAAAAACAAATTTAATGGAAGCAATATTTAATTGCATCATCCTCTGCTTTTTTGACCTCATAGGATTGTTTCTGAAGAGAGTTTAATGAAGCAAGGAGCTTTTTATCTAATATTCAGCTTTCATTTTTACTTTTTCTATCTGTATTTTTATAAATCATGCCATGAATCTTCCCAAATAGTTGTTTTCTTTAGCTATTAAAATTTTTAATTTCTGTTTCTATCCTACCTTCTTCTAACAGAATAAAATCTTTACTAAAATGTTATTTCTAATCCAACAAATTCATCCTAACTCCACATTTTATAGTCTCTAAAGCAAATAACTATTATTGCCTTACACTGTAAATTTCTATATTCCATATATATATTCCCCCCTCCCTTTTTTTCTTAGCTTCAGTAATCATCAATTATTTTAAACTCAAATTTCATCTAGGCTCTATAGATTCTTCTATACCTATGAGAATTTCATGCTATGTGTACTTTAGCTGCTCATCTGACTATAGGCTTGGAGTTGATGAGAAAAGCACAAGTTCCTATAGAGAGCAGATAAATAGTAAGAGCCATCCAATGTTTTTCTTGGTGGCAGACTAAACACACTACTACAATAGGATTATGGTGATATGAGTAGTCCCATGTCACCCATCCTTCAACTGAAGTGATAGTATGATGAAAATCTGTGAGAAAAAACAGGGTCAATAAAGGATGTGATAAAGGAAAACAGCTAAGTACACTACAGGAATAACAATACCTGCATGCACGTAGGCTACTTAGAACTTACAGCCATGCTTCATCGTATCAGGCAACTCTTGGAAAGTACCTGGCTACATACCCAATGGCAACCACAGGTTTTCATACCAGGGCAGAACAAGCTCAAGAAGTCATGGGTATGTTTGTTTCTGGTATATTTTGCCCCCTACTAGTATAGGGGGCAAAAATACCAGGCTAGTAAAATCTGTATTGACTGTGCATCCATAACCTTAAGGAAGTTAATGAAACGTCTTTTACTGATTTCAGTAGCTCTGTATTGTGTTCCTTACGTACACATCACAAGCTTATTTTTTTTCCACAGGTGTGGTGCACTGAGCAACTTCCTGGTTGCTCAGTCCAAGAATTTAGATATTTTCTCTTCAAAAAAAAAAAAAAAAAGAAAGAAAAAAACTTTTAAAAGAGTTTAGACAATTGTCTATTTGATGTTTATTTACAAATATAAGAAAACCATGTAAAGAGAAGCAACTCTTTGCAAATTTTAGTGTAAATCTATATCATAAATTAGCTGTCATCTTCCCTGATTGTTTAAATTCTGAAACTTTCATTCCAATTCTCCATATTTTTCAATAGAATTAAAATATTCTGTGAACAAATGTAATTGGATTATAGGAAGAGATTACATTCTATTTTGTTC
Source organism: Nettapus auritus (assembly GCA_011076525.1). NCBI lineage: Eukaryota > Metazoa > Chordata > Aves > Anseriformes > Anatidae > Nettapus > Nettapus auritus. The sequence goes on from CM021769.1 coordinate 41,489,368, forward strand.
CTCGGTATAATCAATGCACATCTTTTTTTCCTGTAGGGTTTGTGTTTCTGAGATCTTCTTCTCATCAAAAGTAGTATGTATATGTACAATATTTCCTTCATATGTTTTACAGGAAATTACTGCAAGATGAGTCTCATTTCTTTATTTCTTTATATTGCTTCTTCGTAGTATTTCTACTTTCAAAACTAGTGTTTCTTCCAAGTCAGCTTTAAGTTAAATTAATCCTTTAAAAAAAAAAAAAAAAAATCTGTTGCAAGCAACAGAGGTCCTTCTAAAGTTAGAGGCATGCTAGATTACTAAAAACATAAGTTAGAATAACAAAGCAAATATCTAAAATTTTTACTTGCATCTGTCCCTAAATTTCAGCAGGAATTTGGGCTGTCTTATTCACCCTCTACTGTTTATCACCGGTGTTTATTTTGTTCCACTTCTCAGACCTCCTTTCAGCTGAAGCTGCATTGCTCAAGGGTATTGTTTCATTTCAGTCCTAGTAACTATCATATAATACAAATATATTTTCAGTTTAAACATTCAGAATTATTTACACCTAAAATCAAGAGGTTTAAAACCCTGGAACCAAACTGGAGAAACATTTACTAGAGGAAGGAAAGAATATTACATTTATTTATTCTGCAAAACTTTGCTGCTTTACCTTAAATCTGGAACATTTTTCAATTAGTGTTTTTATACTAAATCTTGACTCTTTGTGGGAAAAGAAAAAGTAACTCCCACTTCTAGTTAATTATGCTTCTGCCTACTTTAAAGTATGAACATGAGGATTTTAACTAAAGATGTAATTTGGAATGCAAACTTCTCACAGCAAGGAACTAGCAAAACACGTTTAAACAAACAAAATTCTCTGGTCTCTGTTTTAGTTGTCATTCTCTCATTAGTGTGCATATTGTAGGCTCTGAAACATAAATGGAAATGTTACCTTCTCTCAAAACCAGTTTTTACTAGATACGTGCACATGCAAGTTGTGTATGGAGAGAGAATAAATATTAAAACTGTTGTTTATACAGGTGGTCAACTCTATGAGATTATTTAGTTTTGTATAAGCTATTATTTTAAAATTACACATAACATATGCATACACTAGTTTATGACTAGTTTCTTATACTTCACAAAATCACAGTTCAAAAGTATGTGAAAATATGAAACTGCATCCTCCATGACTTCTCTATAATACATAGTTTTAATAACATAGAGAAGAAACTTTTCTAAGTTTGTTTCAGTATAGCACAAAAACAGCTCTCGATATTTCATGCATTAATGTTTCATGAGATTCAAATTACATTTGCAGGGAAGTGTAATGTATCTTGAGTAGCTTCATTTATACTTTTCATATTTTTATAATTAAAAAAGAAAAAATGAGCTGGTTACATGCTGAATTATGCAAGAGTAAAAAATCATAGACTTCCAGTCAATTGCAGAGTATGTATTATACACAGAAAAGCAGACATCTATATTGACTATGCCATTCATTGTTCAGATGAAACATCTTTTAATAGGACAAAAAGCAGGAATACTAACTCCACTGGCCAGTAAAGCCTGAATGACACGTTGAACAATAGCAGAATGTTAACTTTATTCTCTAACTTTCCCCCTATGTAAAAACTTCCTGTGATTTTTTTTCCTCTCCTATTTGTTGTGATGTGTGTTGTGAACGCCTGCCAACATGCCATATACACAAGGATGGGTTTCATAAAATAATGAATATTTACAGTACTATTGAGTACAGTAAACTGTGATACTTTTGACTGCAAGACACCATGTAATTATAATTTAGTATCATTACTGGAATGGCTGAAAAGACACTTCTCTATACAAATTAATCTAAGAAAAAAAGTAGATAATGTACATTCTCTTAAAAACAATTACTTGCCTGTGATGGCATTGAGAAAACTCCCATTGTTTTGCATTAGACAAGATCTAACTTAAAAACTTATAAGAAAGGAATTCCAAAAGGAATTGATATTCCTGACTGTATTTGGGGCACACGTGGTGTATCCTTTTTTAAAAACTTTCCCAGTCACAAAAACTATAGATGTTACTTTGGCTTCTCATTGCTAATTTGCTCATTGTCCAAAGAAGCACTGTGAACTGGCTGCTTTCCTGAAAAGTCGTCAGACAAAAAAGGTAAGTACATAAACTACAAGGACATTTCCACACTTCTCAAGAAAATCCCTAAAAGACTGTATAAAAGTTAATGTGAAGCATTAGCTTCACATGCACTCCCCAGCACCAGAATAGCTATGTACTTGTTATAAGCGATATACTGTATTTTAACTGGACATTTTACACTTGATGAAAGCAGTTACTAGAGGAAATCCTGTGCTTGAAACATACAGCAGATCTTACACACTCTTAATAGCAGATCTTGGAGTTAAGATTGATGACCTATATGCAGACAGGAACTCATTTCCCATTGATTTCAAAGAGATGGCAAAGAAGGACCTGGGAGTGTTGGTTGACAGTCGGCTGAATATGAGCCAGCAGTGTGCTCAGGTGGCCAAGAAGGCCAGCAGCATCCTGGCTTGCATAAGAAACAGCGTGGCCAGCAGGTCCAGGGATGTGATTGTCCCCCTGTACTCGGCTCTGGTGAGGCCGCACCTCGAGTACTGTGTTCAGTTTTGGGCCCCTCACTACAAGAAGGACATGGAGGTGCTTGAGTGAGTCCAGAGAAGGGCTACGAAGCTGGTGAAGGGTCTGGAGAACAAGTCTTATGAGGAGCGGCTGAGGGAGCTGGGACTATTTAGCCTGGAGAAGAGGAGGCTCAGGGGCGACCTTATCACACTCTATAGGTACCTGAAAGGAGGCTGTAGCAAAGTGGGGGTTGGTCTGTTCTCCCACGTGCCTGGTGACAGGACGAGGGGGAATGGGCTTAAGTTGCACCAGGGGAGGTTTAGGTTGGATATTAGGAAAAATTTCTTTATTGAAAGGGTTGTTAGGCACTGGAATAGGCTGCCCAGGGAAATGGTTGAGTCACCGTCCCTGGAGGTTTATAAAAGATGTTTAGCTATAGAGCTTAGGGATATGGTTTAGGGGATGATTTGTTAGTGTTAGGTCAGAGGTTGGACTCGGTGATCTTGGAGGTCTCTTCCAACCTAGACTATTTTGTGATTCTGTGATTCTGAGATTAAGGCTACCCAATTTTTTATGGTTGCGGACTGCAAGTCCAAGACAATCCTAAGTGTACGTCCATAGCTAAAACAGAAATTTTAATGATAAATATGAAAGGTTAAACATGAGAGAACCTCATGGGTACCTGTTATTCAAGCTCAGGTTGGATGAGGCCCTTGGCAACCTGATTGAGCGGGTGGCATTCCGGACCATGGTAGAGGGATTGGAACTAGATGATCTTTAATGTCCCTTCCAACCCTAGCCATTATATGTAAAAGTGACTCAAGTTTCACTATGAGCTTTGATAAACACATACAATAAACAATATACTTTTTTTTTTTTTTAAAAAAAAAAAAAAAGGGCAAACAAAATCACAGTTTAGTTATCACATTTAATTCAAGTCCAAGGAAAGGACAACCAATAGGAATGTACAACGGCACATAGCCACTTTGCCATTGCCTATGGCACATTTCATTGAAGCTGTCTGAAACTCGAAAGCATGGAAAAGCTGAAAACAGGATCTAACAAGATCTTAGAAATACATTGAAAATATCACTCTCTTGCATTGCTGGCCAAATTCCCAAATTACCTTAGGACTTAAATCCAAATTTAAAATGAAAATCGCATTCCTGGTAAGAATGGTCAAAATCTGAAAAGCTACATTTCAAATTAATCTATCTGTAGGATTTGGTGATGATAGTCTTGGCAAATTCTGAATTATGACTGCATGTCCATGTCTTTTTTTTTTTTTTTTTTTTGCTGTTGTTGTTGAACGTGTCCTTAATAATCTTTTAATGAAGAATTTGTGAATCACCGATCAGGGGTATAATTCCTCTGTGTAAAAACTTAGCCGTTCTTGTCAAAGTCCCTCATGTAAACTATTCTAACTTGAAAAAGAAGAATGGAAGGTATCTTGTCAGGTCTAGACATTGAACTGTAAAACAAAATGTTTTCCAAAGAGCAATGCAAATATACATTTTCTCATCAATTCCTTACGAGATTTAGTAAACATCATTTTTCCTTGAGATATGACAAGACGGTAGAACTGAATATTTTTAAAAGGATTAAATTTTTAAAAAATAATAATTAAAATTAATTAAATCCAGCTATGCATACCATTAAAAAAAAAGAAGAAAAAAGGAAGATACTTGTTAATCAGATACCCATGTAACATTTGATACAAAAAAATGCCAAAAAATATTAGATGCAAAAAATGAAATGAAAATACACAAAATAAATCCCTAATTACTTGAAAATGGCTAATATATTTTTCTAAATATATTTATATTTCTATTCATATTTCTATATACTCCATAGTACTTGGTAACTTTTATGGAGAAGTCCTATCACATTCAGTATCCAGCTAACAGCTCCAGCAGACTTAAGAGAGCACAGAAGCTACATATTCAGCAGTGTCTCTTTAAGTCATTTGTTCACAATTCAGCTGATTCTAAGAAACAATAGGGAAAAAAAAAAACAAAAGCAAATTAGTCCATATGGAAGGAACACACAATATTACACTCTATGCAGACACAATGAATGAAACCATCCCTCTCCCTGTCATGTCTTAGAATCTCACAGCTGCAATAATGTCACACATTAGTGTGCTCATGCACAAAAACAAATAAAAACCTTCTACATGACAAAATCTTGGAAGAAAATAACACTGTTACAGAATTATATCAAGAGGGTTTCCAACATTTTATTTGACCTCAACTTTCTGCCCTTAAAAATGTTAATGAATATATATCTACAGATACATCCTAAATATAGATATGTAAGACATATATTCATATCTTTTCTATCATATTAAGATCTTTTCTATTAAGTCTACATCTAGTTACACTATTATGTCTACATCTAGAGATAAGAAAAGACACAACAGCATTTTAATGGTGTATCCTGACCTAACCTTGCACCTGTTTGGATATGCTTTTTACTCACAGATCACAAAATTGTAAGTAAGGTGAAAGGTAAATCTTACGGCATCACCAACCAATACCTATAAAGTAAACATGGCAGAATGATCAGGTTTTTGCTACATCTGTAACTGTTGCAAATGTTGCAAACAGCAACCTATGTAAAGTCATGGAAAATGAATGTACCATGTCTAAATAAACACCTTGGGGCTTTTCTGGGCCATAAAATAAAATAATAATAAACCCTAACATCCCCCTTTCTGTATTATTTGTAATTAAAAACCTGGGAAAATTATTCTGTTCTCAGTTGTCAAGAAGGAAGGGGAGACATGGATGGTCATCCCATTAATGTGAAAAAAAGGAGCATCTCTATGTTCTGACCTACAGATTGTTCTGTCTAGCTTCATTGTTTTTCACTATAAGTGTACTGAAAAATATCAAGAAATTCAGCTCATGTAAAATGCATCTGGCCTATCTAGATGAACACTTCTTAGTGGTATCAAGGGCTAGACCCTATTAATTTCACTGGCTACTTTACTGCACTCATGGCTTTGCAAAAGACGACCAGCAGTTTGATCCTTTCAGCATTGAATGTTGCTTAACTATTGCAAAATAATTTTGTGTAGCAAGAGCTACTCAACGAATATCTAAGGAAGACAATCTCACAGATGTCATTTGAGAATTGTTTTCAAATGAGAAAGGAAGTAAAGGACAGTTAAAACATTTAAATAAACATATCTCTCTAGGTCAAAGAAATAGTAATTACTAGAATCTTTTATAACAAAAAGAACATAGTTTCACTAATGAGTGGATATCTCCAAATTTAATAAGTGCTACTACAGCATTACATAGCCTTCTAATGCGAATAGAGTCTTCCGACAAGCCACTACAAAACTTTCCTCTCAGAGGCTGACACTGTCTCTGACAAGAATCAGAGAACAAAACAAGGTCATATCAAGCTGCTGGTTTAGGAAAATATATCAATACCTAAAGCTAAGTGGCTGCCTTAGAACTTAACATTCATAGCAGTAAATCCATGCCTAAGTACATGCATAATTTATAAGCCTATCTCCTTTGTTACCTTTTCATATGCTTGCAATTACACATTTTTAACCAAGAATGGCACCAGCTAGTGGTGACAACTACTGGAAAAAAAAAAAAAGAAAAAAAGGAAAAAAGCACTGGAATAAGTAGAAGTAATGAATGAAATTAGCAAGTATTTGAGTAAACAGAAACAAAGATTGATTGGTGCCAAGATAAACCAGTTATGAAAGTTGACCTAGCTTATCAATAAAAGCTACAATTGTAAGAGACAATAGGATGTATAATTGCATGCTTGTCATGAAATGAAGATCCTGGATTTAGATAACATTAAATTTGGTTCACTGGGGAAACTTGTATATATTTGTTATCAAATTGCATATCTGCGAAACATATTGTGTCCATACATTCATGCTCCATCTTATATTTCTCCCACAATGAGAATCTGTGGAGCCAAATATCATTAAAGAATAACTATAAATAAGAGATTAAAAACAAAAGAAATTAAGAACTTTTGAGATTCAATCAAGCATTACAAATCCAAGGCACAAACATTGCTTGAATATAGATAACTTGTACACGTATAATTTCACTAGATAATCAGTTGATGTAAATATCCACATGGAAAAAAAATGATGTACACAAAGGTGGTGAAGCACAGATGCTATATATGGCTGTATTTACATGTATAGGTCACACATTTTTATTTCTACATTACATATGTGTAATTATGTGTGCATTAACTTGGAAAAGTAGGATACTAAGGAAAATTTGGAATTAATATACTGGAAATTTGGATTTACAACTTATTAATCTTTTTAAAGATACACTGAAAAAGTACCAGCATTGAACTCTTGCCCTGACCTCAACTACTATGCACAGTATATACATATTCTTCAGCTCTCATAGATTACGTTTTTATTTAAAAAATGGAAAAAATAAAAATAACTCAAAATCTGATACAAGTGAGGAAATCAATATATTTACTAAACAGTTTTTACTTCATAGTACCTTATAAATGATTTATCATCTCAAAGTTTATATAATACTGCACACAATCTGAACTATTGTTTTTATTAATATTACTATGGAACATTCATTACTTTTGAAATGACAAAAGGTTCTTGGTGACGTAAAAAAGCACCAATTTTGTTGAGATGTCCCATGGTCCAACAGACAGGTTTATATTCTCTTCTTTCATTTTTATTATTTTTCTTACCATCAATTTAAAATCCAGACAGGCCAAAAAAAAAAGGCTTTCTGCGCTAGTATAAATAGTAGGACAATTATAGTATAATAAAAGTTTAAGCAAGTTAATGGCTTGTGAATTACAAAATTCTTGCCATTACTATACTATATCAAATAAATTCATTTTTAGTTTGAATAGCAAGTGTGATATAGTACATACCCTATGGAATATAACAACTTTCATAAAATATCTGCTGTAATAATATTTGTAATTTAATTGAAATTTTGTAGTACAAGTTTGTTAACTAGCATCTTTAATAAAAATAAACCTAACAGAAAGGTATCTTTACATTAAAAATATTTTTTTATAATAAAATATCTCAAATTATTGGCATCCTTAATTTCTAAATTACTAAATTCAGATTTCAAAAAACTTCATCACATTGAGGTTGCAATCTTTCCTCATTTATTGTCACTCATGTTGCTAATAATATAAGGAAGGCATTACATATTTAGAAATGACATGCAGTAAAGACAACCGTTAGTATATACACTCACATTGCATACAGCAAAGCAATCTTCACTTTAAGTGTTCATGTGAACTGTAACATGACTTACCTAATTACTTGTGAAATAATTAAAGGAGGGGATGAGCCTCTTAAAGGCTCAAATATAAGCTAACTATAACCTGTGAACTTTTCTTTAACAAAGCTAATTATATAATTTCGTTCTGTTTCTAAACAGAATGTGATAAATATTGGTTTTGGACAACATTTAGAGTTATTTTATTAAACATTTCAAATATAATAGATCAATATATAGTCTTCAAAGATGTGCTTATCTTTTGACTTGATTTCTTGTTTCTGCATCACTAAATTATATGAGCACTTATTTGCATATGATCTTCAAGAAATTATATTTTGCCTCAGTACTCATTATTAAAGAATGTCATTAATCACTGTTCAATCTACTCCACAAATCAATTTCATTTCATGAACCAGTAGCACTTTAAAGAGCTTAAATGGATGGAGTTTCCGTATCTCATGCATATCGTGCAGCTTTTTTTTTTTTGTAATTTTTTTGGCATTTGCTATCTTTATGACTTTTGTCATTTACTATCTATATATTTATTTTTTTTATTTTTATTTTTTTGTCATTTACTATCACAGCTCCTAATAAGAAAATATCTTAAAATATTTTATTTTTTACTGCATTTATGCTTTGGTGAACAACAAAAATAACCATGAAGAACTGAGAAGCACGGAGATTCACATATTACATTACTAGAAACATGAACCAAGAATTTACTCTGCAGTTGAAATTGCCAATCTGGAGACTTTAAAGAAATATAATTTTTATTAACCCTATTCAAATCCTAGGTTCCAAGCTGAACTGAATGAATTGTCATGCGGATGTTTACTACTGCTGAGTAACATGAAAAAAAGACAGACCCCAGAGAGACTCTCATCTGTAATGCTGCATTTGCTAAGATACCATTTGAGAAGCAGGGGAAAGCAGAAGACCACACAGCCAGTACTAACTCTATCCCCAAATACTCTTCAAGTCTACAAAATACTAAGACTGAAATTTACATCCCTGGGAGATATGATAACAGGGAACTCAGCCCCTGGGCATTTCTAAGGATATTTATTAGAGTCTATGGTCATGATCTTCCCACTGCTTCCCTACTTGCAAGCTATGTCTCAAAATAACATATTACTAATAGGAAGTCTAATCTATTTTCAGGGAGAAAAAAAAAAAAAAAAAAAGGTATGTGTGAAAATAACTACAGCACAAAACCAAGAGAAAATACTAATTCTGCATAAGATGAAGTTGCATAATGTTTTGACTGCAGGGTAAAGCATAATAACAGGTATTGACTACCTGAAGCTGATGCTATGCTACAGGCAAAGACCTCAACAGATGCACCTTTTCTCTGGAAGATGAAAAATTTTACACTTCTTATTTCCTATAGTGCAATACATCAACAAAATTCTTTTTATAACTTGCATATAAAGAAATTATTAATTTATTTTTTGTTTGTTTATACCAGGCAGGCACCTATTTTAATGGGTGGGTTTGTCTCTCATCTGTCTATGACTTCCCACCACCTGATGAATTCTCAAAGCAAGCAAAAGTCAGATGATGTCTTCAAGAAAATTGTGTATTGCTGCACTAGTCCTACAAACAAGTTGGGAAAATAATGTTCTTTTGGATGGCACAAAGAAAAAAAAATAATTATCATATGGCCAATGCAGGATCATCTTTTCATACACAAACTTCAGAATGGGGTTAGGCTGACCGTGCCTCACTCTACTTATTTCTGACATGTCAGAAAATGTGGTATCGCCTTTTCTACTCCATACTCTGTGCTGCACAGGATCTATCCCAGTTTGACAAGAAGCTTTGTAAACCCAATGTCTCTTTCTACATTCTCATCCAACTCTTGATCGTAAATTCTGAACTCCCTAAGAGCTGCTAAATATAATTATGAATAGTTGAAAACTTATGCATATGACCTTCATGTGACTGACACAGGATGCAGCAGAAAAACACAATAAAGTCATCCAGATTTGCGTTCTGGAAATTGCTCTGAGCTTCAAACAATATAGAGCACACCAAGTTACTCTGTGTTGTGTATCTTAGAATATGGTTGGTTGCTTTTTCTTCCTCCCAGTACTAGATCTGATAAATACTATGTCTAGTATGAGTTCGAAGGACTAGAAGTCAAAAATAATCTTTGACAGAGTTACTGCCAACTTTAGGTTACATGGGATAGAGCTTCAAACACATACCCCACCTGGATTAGTGCATTCAGCTCCAGGGCTCCAATCATAAGAAGGGCATGGGCCTGTTGCAGCAAATTCATAGGAGGGCCACAAAGATGATTAATGGGCTGGAGCACTCTCCTATGAAGACAGGCTTAGAAAGCTGGGGTTGTTCAGCCTGGAGAAGAGAAGGCTCTGGAGAGGCCTTATAGCTGCCTTCCAGTACCTAAGTGAGCCTACAGGAAAACTGGAGAGAGACTCTCATCAGAGAGTGTAACAATAAAAAAGGGAGTAATGGCTTTAAATTAAAAGAAGGGAGGTTTAGATTAGATATAAGGAAGAAATTCTTTACCCTGAGGAATAAGGTGGTGGTGAGGCACTGGAACAGGTTGGCCAGACAAACAGTGGATTCCCCATCCCTGGAAGTGTTGAACTCCAGGCTGGATGGGACTTTGGGCAACCTGCTCTAGGAGAAGGTGTCCCTGCCCATGGTAGAATGGTTGGAACTAGATGATCTTTAAGGTCCCTTCCAACCCAATCCATTCTATGATTCATTGAAAGAAAATGTTGTCCCTTACCCTGAGAAAGTCAATCTCTCCGAAGAGAGGATGACATATGAAGCTGATTCTAATTCTTTTCAAGTGTAAAATAAAAACAAAATACATAAATGTGAAATGATGTTTCTACTTACAAGACTGCAACTGGCAGATCATTCAAGACATTCAGTGAAAAATATGCCAGCAGTGTTCAGAGACTCTGCCATGAAAAGAGAAAGCTACATCTTTCCTTATGCCTCATGAATGCTCCCAACATTTCCCCTACATTCAGAAAGGAACAATGAACAGTGAAGCCTAAACTTGCTGTGTGGTTGGAGAGAGGATGGGGAAAGGAAACAAGTAAATACTTGTCCAAAGGGGAACAATATTAAATAGTTGATGAGAAAAAAAAAAAAAAAAAAAAAAAAAAGAATATATGACTTTTTTAAACAACCTTTGTAGCATCTAAGGAAAAGTTTTAATCCATAACTTTTAAGTAGACAGTGCAAGCAAGAAGCTCTGATCTCATGATCTCAGAAACTGAGAAATAATGTGGAAAAAGCGGTCAAAGAACAAGAGAAATATATATATTAAAAAAAATGCATTAACCTGAGAACCAGAAAAAGTGTTTTCAGTTATTCTATGGAGCATAGGTTAATTCTACTTAGCATTTAGCCATGAAATGAAGAATTTCCACTGAACAGCAGAAGCAGGAAAGGTTTACCTTTGAAGCACTGGAACCTCAACTGGACCCCTATCACTTCAATAAGGGAATAATTCTCCCTAGCCATTCCTAGGTAAGTTATCTCAAACATTATTAATTATTTGCTGTCTATAGTGTGCCATAGGCAACATGTAATTGGAAAATAAATTGTCATCCTATTAAAAAATAATTTTATAGAGATATGAATTTACAATCCATAAAAATATATGTAAATCTAAAATCTTAAGGGCTTTTTCACATTGCAAAAAGACATGTCTTTGTAACTACTGTAGACACATTTAACCTTGTTACAATGCACAATGTTCAATGGAGAGTCAAATTTATTACTGCATTATTACAATACCGATGGCAAGACCTATATAGAAAAGAACACCAAATGTTGAGTAACTGGTAAAACTGAAGTTGAAAATCCTTAATGAAAACTATCCAGAGAAATGTGCTATTTTGAGAAAATATGTGAAGCATGTTTCTGTTGGCAAAAAGGTTTGGGGTTGGGGGCCTTCCAAAAAAGTCAGTAAAACATGCAAATTACAGAGCCCATTTATTGTCTCTATTCCCTTATACACTGTGATGAATTCCTTACAAATACCACCACACCAAATCTGATTTTCTTCTCATACATCTACTTGTGAACAAAAAATTGTTTGATACTATAACTAGAAAAAAAAATATGTTTACGGTTTTCATGTATGTGTAATTTTAGAACCCAGTATAAATCCTTTAGTGATGGGCCCATATGAAACATTTTCTATTAGATGAAGTCTCTTCTAAATAGTATATTACTTTCATGAGTGGAACCCAGATCTCATCTTCCATATGAAAATATAATGATTGTACTTATCAGAGACCAATGTGACAGGCTGAAAAAAGGTCAAGTTGCTATCTGTAGTTTCTCATTGAGAACTACCACTGCATAAATTCTGAAAAATTGAATTACAGTAATAGCAGATCTGTACTTCAGCACATTTTATCAGAATGTTAAATAACTACTCATTGGTTTTGCTTCATAATATATGGTACTGAGATTAGAGAAAATCAAACGATATATCCACCATCAGCTAATCTGTGACAGACCTAAAAAAAAAAAAATTGATTTCCTCAATACCACTATAAGAAACATCAAAATCAAGGAATTAAAATTAGGTGAATATTGAAATTAAAATATCAGAGACAGCATATCTTAAATAACCCTCACATCAAATTATCATAGGTAAACAGAGATAGTATCTTGATAACCTTTGAGGGCTATCTAGTATCCTGGAATCATCCTTATATTTATTTATTTGTGCTCCAAGATGTCAAAAACTTCACTGTTTGAAGTTTGGTATTGTACAAATTCTCCAAGTCCGTGTCTTAAAGCTAACAGAAAACTAAACCAATGCTTCCTTTCCTTGTTCTTCTTCCACCTTCTACAACAACTAAGGTATTAAGTGAGGTAAGTTCATGAGCTCTAAAAACCATGAGTGTGCTTTACCTGCTATGTACAGGCAGTACCAAGAAAATTGGCTTGGTCCCATCACATAAGCAGGCTAGAAAATACTATTTATTACAGATACTGCAGCAAGCAGATGACATAGGTAAGCTCAAAAAACTTGTAAATCTGGAGGACTGAACGGGCACTCCAAAAAAATTGTATTACAGCACACAAAATGATGAAATAGCTTCAGGTGTAACAACAAAGCAGGAAAATATAGAGTATATTTGTTAAAATGTAAATGGCAAAGGACAAAATAGTACTTTAAAAATAAACAAAGTTTATATAGTAAGTTAATGACAAAGTCTGCAATAAGCTCAGTAATGAGCTTAAACCTATCTAAATTATAAGGGAGGAGAAGAGGACCCCTACCAAGAGTGGTGACTTTTCCTTACTCGCTTTTTGGCAGGAATGTATGTTTTGAATTTTTTATTCTTTTAAAGCCAGTAGTTAAGATCAGCAGCAATATCAGTCTCATGGAAAAAGGGTGCATTGGAGAAGAAAACATGCACAGGACTGCAATTGCATTTACAGACGTACATCAAATGGATGAAGGAGAAATACAAAGTTAAGCCTTATATCACTTTTTTCTCTTCTAAAATAAGTTATAATAGTACAAGATGTAGGTAAGAAGGAAGAACAAACTTGTAAACAAAGGAAAATGATATGCAAACAGTTAATTATAGGAATGCTTGTCGATGTACTCTCACTTATCTGTTAAAATAAGTATTTACACTTGTACATTTCCAAAGAAGTACAGAAGAAAAACAAGCATGTTCTATATGATGTTTATCATTACTTTTGAAAAGAAATTGACAGGTGAAGTCAATTGTGGAAAAGTAAAATTGATTTCCTCCTTCTGGCAAATAAATGTAAAGAACAGATTTACCACTGTAGTTATATGTCAGTGTTCTATAAAAAACAAAGCTGACAAAGTTCATGAGAGGGCAAAAATAAAGCTCTCAGTCTAAAAGTACAGGAAGATTAAGTTGTTCTTTTAAGTGATAGGCACATAGGAATAAAATAAAGTTATTTGAAATGCATTCCAAGCATCATTTTTTTTTTTCCATCTTTGGTTCTTTCTTCCTTAATGAAAGTTTCCAGTGTATGAATTTGTATTGTGGACAAAAGCATAAGAAAGTTGTACTGCAAAAATAAATAAGACATTTCCAACAATAATACTGACTGATGTATAAAGAAACAACAAAAAAATCCCCGTGTGTAGGTTTTTCTTGCATTCATGGGAATTCAGTATAGTGCAACATGATAGTTCTATATATAGGGACTGTTTCACTCCACTATAAAAAACATTTTAGAGACCACTATCTACTTCTTGAGAATGATTAAAATGAACAGTTTCATGACCACTGGATATTTCAAAAAACAACAATTTAATCAAAGTTGAAATTGCCTGAAAATGGAGTTATGATCTCATCTGGATGGAGGCAAAGCAAGTCACTAAAAGGAAGACATAACACAAGACAGATTTCCTGCCTAGCTTCCTCTGACTTCTATTGGCAGAACTATTTTCCTAGAAATAGGAAAATAGTGCCTAGAAATTGTTCTGTCCACTATGCTAGTAGCCTGGTCAGAGAACACAAATAACTGACATGCTAGTACAGTGGGAAAGATCATATCATCAGGTAAGCTCACCTACACACATCCTCAACAGATCTGTAATTGCAGTGACTCACAGGGAATCTTCCAACTCAGTTTAAAAATCTCACTCCAACAGCAACCAATTTCTCTCAGCATTAAACATTGCTTAAATGTTGCTTAATTACCCTGCTAATCTTTAATATAAAATATGGTCTTGTCATGATTGTCATGATATTATACAAAAATAAAATTATCTTAAGTCTGATATGCTACTATATGCTATACAGCAGGGTGCATTGTGAATGTATCCTCCACCTTAACACTAAATTTCCTGACTTCCATCCAGTCAGGAAAGCTTCATTTCTTCTTTGTATAACATTTTGTGAACAGTTATTTTCTATTAAGAATCCTACCTAGCCATGTATCAAAAACACATTTGTTTCGTTCTCTAATACTCTCTCAAGTAATAATTTGTTACTTACATAACTACTGACAAGTTTGAGATTACCATGTTGGAACCCATTTTCGTGTGACAGCTGCAGTGCAGATACTTGTCGATATACTGGTGCTGAACACTAATCAATACTACAGATGAGAAACAATTGCCAGCTACGTCACTTATCTCTAGCATGAACTGAAAATCCTTAATTGCCTTATGTGCTTTGTGCTTCCTGCTGAAATGGTTAGAAATCACTAGGAAATGCTGGAAGGGATAAAATAACTGCAAACCAGTAAGGATTTCAAGGGTTAATGTCAAATATAGTTCCAAAAGTCACTTATGGAACTTATTACTCTTCTTCATTTACAAAATTTTTATGGTGCTCAAAAGAGTCTTGATTATTTGTATAAAAACAGAACTGAATACAGTTTAAGAATAAAATGAATGAATGTGGAATACAGGTAAGACACAAAGTATACACACTTTTCTCTTTGAATATTCAGTTATATTGCTTGAAAAAAAATCTCTTAAAACAATTTTAAATAAAAATTAAAGTTTTCAGTTAATAAAAAATACATTTAAGGTTAATAAGCTAGATTGTATTTTTGATCATTCAAAATTCACAGAACAGATGCAAAGTAGATATTTCTCTGATGCTAATTAAACAGCATGACCAATAAGTATTTCCTGTTAAATAAAAGCACCTCTTCCTTTTCCTCTCACTAATGATCATCAGGATTATAGTTATATAAAAAAAGTGGAAAAAAAAAGAAAAAAGAACACTTTTTAAAAAGAGCTGTGTTCAGTATTTCAAAACCTTCTAATTAAAATACACAAAACACTAAAATTAAGAGGGAGAGGAAAAATGCTTAAGAGAACGTTCATAAAATATCTCTAGCTCTTGGCAAAGAGGTGATCTTTGTCATTTAATGATGATGAAGTCAAACAACTGTTGCTGAAATGGAAGCAGGTTGATGAAGAAGGCTTTCAAATTGAAGTGAGGGATATCAAAACAAACAGTTTTTTTACAGTTCTTTTATCTGTATAATTTCTCTTTAAATTTCATTACTTTCAGTATTATATGTCCTTTTCAACAGTTCATCATGTGTTGATCAAAAAAGTAATATATTGCTTTAATATGCTTGTGTCCCGTTGTAAATTAAATTATTTTTTCATACAAACAAGTTCTAAGCAGTTCAAAAATATCAGAGGACCAGTAATTAATATCGATATGAACTTTAGGAGGAAATTAGCTTGATTTGAAGAAAACTTTTCTGGTACTTGATCTGATTTGTGCAAGGACTGACAGAAGCACTCAGTTAACTTAAAACAGAATGTGTGTTAAAAACTGTTAGCACATACTGAATACTTACACTATTTGAACACAAAGTACATTAAGCTTAACAGCACATTAAAAAAATTGAATATGGTATCTCTTCAGCAAGAATCAGTTCTAAAAAGCATGGTTTAAAACAACTTTATCAGGATTCATAAACCAAAAAAAAAATATACACATCATGACACTTTGTGGACATAATGAACTGGATTTTTTTCCAGTTAAAAGAGAAACAAATTAGTATAATTAAAATAGTGCTAAAAGCACAGTTTATGCTTTCAAAAACTCTATGTTAATTAAAATTAGTTATGTTTGAAATGCCTTAAAGTGACTTAATTTTACTTCATTCTCCACCAAGAAATTTTCATGTAAGATTTATTAAATATATTATTTAAACAATGCCCCTATGTTACTGCCCACAAACACATTTGAAAATTGCTAAAATAAACAAGTAAATAAAAGGTCTGTTTGCCATTGCCAGTCTGTTTGCCAGTATTGCCATACTAATTAAGTATGGTTTTAGTGGTAATTCCATTGTAATTTATAAATGAACCGGGAAGTAAATACGTGTGTGCATATATACATAAACATATATATACCAAGACTTACTCTATCCACAGACATACCAGTATGTATCCTTACTATTTATTAATCAAATTAAAAAAAAAAAAAAAACAACCAACTAAACAAAAAAAATATTTTACAAGATATTTTCCTTTCATCCGAGATATTAAGGACAACAAAACAAATTAAAGAAGAAAAAAGTTTCAATTTACCAAATTCTAATAAGAGTTAGATATCTATGGTTATGGGTGTATATATGTGAATGAACGAATAAATCCTTAACCCACCATATCTTTTTCTCCAGTTTGCAAGCTGTCACCCGTGAAAAGTATGGTGTAGATGGTAGGATGATACTGTACCTGATTGGCTCTGGAGGTGGTCATGGGATCAGATGGAGAGGACTTGGTGGTAGTTGGGGAAGATGGCAATGTCTGGGAACAAAGCAGTTCAGGAGCAAATCAACCTTTACAAGCCTTA
Organism: Nettapus auritus; assembly: GCA_011076525.1. Lineage (NCBI taxonomy): Eukaryota > Metazoa > Chordata > Aves > Anseriformes > Anatidae > Nettapus > Nettapus auritus. The sequence goes on from CM021769.1 coordinate 41,506,556, forward strand.
GACTGAACAGTTAAAAAATAAATAAACCAACAAAAGTAACATAACTACAAAATTAAAATAAATAAAAAATGCCTAAGACAAAATCTTTCTCCTACTCATTGGAACTTAATGGAATTTAAAGTCAATTGGATAAATAATGCATGTAAATATGCATGCTTATGCATGTAAAAACAAATTCATGACTTGAAATCAAGATGGTGAACTCACATAAAAAATATGCTGACCACATGAGGAATATATTCTTTCCTCTCTCCTTCTATTGGGGAAAATGAAGACTATAGTAAACACAAATTCCAGCAAGTTCAATGAGCACACTAGAAACAGTTATCAGTCTACAAGCAAACAGGGCCAATGTTTGAAAGAAATTAGTGAAATTTACTTTTGCACTTTATAATGCACCATTCTATAGCACGGACTATAGCCAGCAAACTGTGTTCTATACCTTAAAGCAATTATATGAAGCTAAGGAACTTTCAGCAATTTACTAACTGCTAAAATATCAATTAATATTTTTTTGAGAGGCATGTGAAAAATGTAAACATCAATCTCATGACGGATGAACATGCAACTAATACCTTCACAACAAATTGCTACAATATATTTATTATTAGTGTTAACGATCCATTAATTGAGCAAAGGTTAATAATGTATCATCAGCCTGTGTTCAAAATAAACACAAAAAAGAATTAAGAGTCATATTTATTGATAATGTTTTCTAAATAATATACATACTTAACATTAAATCTTGAACATATCAAAAAAGCACTGCTCTATTTAAAACTTTTATATACACATCTCTTTTTAAAGTATTAGAAGCTGACAAAATAATTATTTTCTTTTTTTAAACGTAGTGAAAATATCAAATTCCCATTTCCCAAACATAACATACAATACTTATTCAAAGCATGTAGTTTTGACATTTGTGTAATATATTAATAATAAAAAGTATCCAAAATTACACTACTTTTACTTTAAGAAATAAAATGTTGAAATGCTATACAATGTGATGTTTCACATGGACAAATAATTACTAACCCAAATTATTTAGAAATAAAAGAAGCAGAATTTCACATTTTCAGCAGTTCTGTTACTTACAATCATTGACAGTCCCTCATTAAAAAGGTATACACAATTTTGCACTAAAACTTTTAATGCATATGAAAAGTTGGGACACTGTGAATGCATAAAGTTATGTGCATTAGCAAAGTATAGGCTTGTACATATGCACACACAAATATTTGATCTGTATGTTAAGCCATATGAAGAACCATATTTTCATAGCTGGTACATAATCAAGCAGCCAAAATAGAAAAAAAAATCCAACAAAACAGATCCTTACTTCGTGTTGCCAGCTTGCAGCTCACAATATAAGACAATAAAATATAAAAATAAAATAAATACAGCTTAGGTATCAACTGAGACACTTTCAAGAGGCTTAAGTAAAAAATACTACCATGTAGGGCACTATAAACAAAATATGCAGCTTGGTAAAATGTTGTTGGTCAGTAGATTGTATATACTGGGAAAATCAGGACAATTGTAAAGGATTGTACCATGTCTTCCTGTACAGAGCATGGGTCAATTTGCAAATTGTATTTGACATAATAATTATCTAATTACTATTAAGCATCAGATTCAATGATAGTACAGCGCTATCAATATTCAATTATAGAAATATGATTCTGATTTTGATGGGGTCATGCAGGATATCTTTTATCCAGATCTGAAACTGAAATGAACTGATTTTCATCGTTTAAGCTTAAACTAATGGGGGTGAGGATGGATATGAGAAAAATGTACTTTGACTAAAATACGTCAGGCATCTGACAGTTTGTGTGATTACCACCTATTGCTGGTGATGCATACAGTGTTGTATATTGTTGTGGTATACTATGCTAATTCAAGGAAAAAATAGGATATTCAAATGAAGTTTCCTCACTGGTGCTACTAAATGTTACTATTGGAATTATGTGAAAATATGTAGAACATTTCAACACTGAATAATGACCTAATCACTGATAACACAAGTACTATAAGAAATTGGAAGCATCTCCGTTTTCCCTTAATATCAATCTTCCTAAAGCACAAAGAAGTATGGCTGCAATGAAGAAGGAGTGCCAACACTCATTTCAGGTGACTGTTGAACTATAACATCCATTAAGTAGAACTTTTTCACTATTTCATTTTAACAAAACCTTGTTGAAAATATAATGGAAAAAAAAAGATAAGAAAAGTGAAACAGCTGTATTAATGAACAAGACTCAGGTATGGGCATACACTTTTTTTTTTTTTTTTCCAAATATACATATCAGTGACAAAATACTGAAAATAGTAATATCAATTATTATTGTTATTTTCTATACCAGGGTGTGTGATAAATTTTGTTCAACGCTTAAACTCTTTGTTTGCTGACTTAACTATATATATAATTATATATATATATGTTCTGAAATACACGTACATATATAAGGACTGATAGCATTTCATCCTTTTTCAACCTTCTATATAATTTTGGAGACACATTAAATACCAATAACCTATTTATTTCTTCAATATTAAAGTAACAAAATGTAATTTCTCAAAAACAAACACAGGCATTTGGATTATGATTTGAATTTTCATTGGTTGATACATAATTTATTGATCCATCCTGAATTGCTTCGCAAGAACTTTTAGGCAAATTACCTCTTTTTTTTTTTTTTTTTTTTTTAAAAAAAAAAAGCAGAGCTACATAATCCTGATTTATTAAGCAATGTAGAATATATATTTTTTAATTTTGGCAACCATTTTTGCATTAGGCAAGGACTTGAATTTAGTAATTATTAGGCTTCAGGGAATGAGATGTATAAGGTGATTAGAAATCATAAGATGAATTCACATTACAGAGTTTCAATTTTTGAGACTGAAACATTTATACTGTAATTGAAGCTCTCCTGAAATTACATCTTGACTAGCTGTCAGGTAAGTCATAATTCCTACTATATACCACTTTTACGACTCATGTCTTTTTTTTTCTTATTGTTTTCTTTGTTTTTTTTTAAACTTCATAATGAAGCCAATGTGAAATTGGCCTTTTCTGTTTTCTCAAATACTATTTTCTTTCCTATAAGTTATGAGCAAATGAATGTAACACAATAATTACTGGTATGATAAAGTTTTATGTTTGGTTGGGGTTGGCTTCCCCCTCACCCCTGCCCCCCTCCATCTTAAGCCTCTAGAGTAGATATTTGAGAAAACAGATTTTAAGTAATAAGAAAGGAACTTATTGTTCAAAATAAGTTTGTCTGAGTCATATTTGAGAGACAGTATTTTCTGAGTGCAAGAATATACTTCCTTGTGTTGTTTGCAAGTACATCTGTGAGAGACAGCTCTCAGGCTGCACAACATACTAAAGGGTTCAGAAAGATGGCCAAAGCATAACACCTGCATGCTTCATATTTTCAAGTGGCAGAATGAAGATACAATTGTACTACAGCAGTACAGAATACATACTCCATCTGCAAAGTGTTCCAAAAGGTCTTCTGAGACCTCTTTCCTATGACTATGTGAATTGCCTAACTAAGAGTAATGTGTAAATGACAGAAGTTACATCCTTATATATATACATGTAATAAACACATACAAAAAATACGTACAACCTAGATAAATATTATACTGAGACCGTTAATTTAATTCTCAGAATCTAATAGTAAATATAATACATAGAATGGTAGAAAGGAAAGGCATAAAATGAAGTACCATTTAGAAAAAGGGTTAGAGACATGAAAGCATATGAGGAAGAAACATTTAAATGTGAAAATGAAACTGCATTTACAGCTTACCACTTTCTAGTTTCCCACTACAGGGCTTCCAAACAAAGGAAATCTTAGTGATAACATTACCCGTATTATATTATTAATACTAATCTAAGAGTTTTGGACTTGCACATTAATATTCTTGCTTTTAAATGACAATTTGATGACAATGCTAACTTGCTTAAGCCAATATTTTAATACACTTTAAGAAAAGATGGTAGATTTTTTGAATACTATTAAATAGTTAAATACCTACTGCAGCTAAAATAAGAAACAGAGAGCTCTCCAAGCTCCAGTAATGCTGAACAACGTAAGAGACTGACTTACTAGCCTTTCTGTAGCACCAGAGATAAACCTTACTAAACAGACCATTTCCTTTGCTAAACGTATCAAATTTTATTTTTCATCTGCTATGAACTAATTTAACCTACAACTCCGGCAAATGATTCTCATCTTAGCAATGACTGCATAAACACAGTCGTCATAAAGAACAAATAAAATACATTCTGATTGATATTTCATGCTCTTTGCATTCAGTTTTGCTTTTGTGTAAAAGAATACCTAGGGCAAGACAAAAAAGAAAGTTAGCATATGCAAATAAAAGTTTGTTTATAGGGATTTATAGAGATAATTTATGTGTGTTTATAAACTCTTAGGGACTTGTCTCTGAAACAGGAAACAAACTGTAGTAAGTATGATGCAAAAGAAGGCTTATCTTATGTTTTGCCTTGGTACAGTAAGGGGTAAGGGTGCCATTTGGATCATCAGAGCAACTCTGGATGGAGTGAGTGATTTACGATGAAGATTATAAAAAAAAAATGGACAAAGAAAATCAGGGCCTTCTTTCCTCAAAACTTGTCATAGTAACACAGAACTACTACAAAATATGGTGATGTTATGTAGAAATATCAGAAAACTCAAGTAAGTAACCAGACATAGGTAACGAAATACATAAACAGATATGGATCACAAAACCCTGAAAGGAGGAACAAAAACATCACATTTTGATTCTGGGTTACTTTGGGATTTGGAAAAATACCATCAAAACTTCAACACCGCAGAAAACCCAAGATAATTTCAGAATTTTCTGAAGAATTAGAACACTTCTGAAAATTTCTGCAATGCTGAATGCTACCGTTCATTTCCCCAATGCAATCCTTTATTCTCACTTCACTTTTGAAGCACATGCAATTAAGAGTTAATCATCAGCTACAAAGTGTTAATTGAGTACATAAAGCACGTTTTTATATGCATATGGAGATTATATTCAGCACTGGTGAAATGAAAGAATAGGAAAATATGATCTGGCACCAGAAGTAAGTCAAGGGCACGTGAGGAATAGAACAGTTTTATTTTTATGGAATGCTAACCTTTTACTGTGGGACCTAATTTAAAGCACTGTCTTTCTAGTACGGGATAACAAAATTTATTCCTACTTTTTTTGTTGTTGTTGTTTTTCTGATGATCTATAAACACAATATTATTATTCATTGAAGAATGGTAACTGGTACCATTCTACACTAGTATTCAAACCTGAGAACATTTTATGAGAAATTATTGACTAGATGTGATCTACAAAACAGCTTATATTTATCTTCCTCAAATGAAAAAATGCGGAGATATTTTCTCTTATTCTGCAGGTTAGTAAGGCTGCTCTAAGTTATAAATCTTTGCCTTAAGTGAGTGTTAAAGAAAAAAGAAAAATTCTCTAGGAGGGAGATGCATTCTAAGAATCCTCACAAGGAGGACTAGAGACATTTTCCAAGTCTCTAGTCTGTAGAACTCATATCCCATATTTAAAATAAAAATCTTCTACTTAAGCCATCAGTTTCTGATCTGTATTCTTAAAGTCAGATTCTGATTAAACACTTAAAAGACAAACCTCTTATTTAAATTGGATGAGTGCTCCAATATAAGGTTGTGATTGATTACAGCCAACATAGCTTCAATGAGGGCAGATCATGCCTGACAAGTCTGGTGGCCTTCTACAACAGAGCTACCGCATTGGTGGTTGGGGGGCGAGCAACTGACATCATCTACCTGGACTTGTGCAAAGCATTTTATACTGTTCCCACATGATATCTCTGTCTCTAAATTGAAGAGACATGGAGTGGACAGATGGACCACTCAGTGGATAAGGAACTGGCTGGATGGTTGCACTCAAAGAGTAGCGGTCAATGGCTCAATGTCCAAGTGGAGATCAGTGACAAGTGGCATTTCTCAGGAACCATTATTAGGACTGGTGCTGTTTAACGTCTTTGTCAGCAACATGGACAGTGGGATTGAGTGCACCCCAAGCAGGTTTGCTGATGACACCAAACTGTGTGGCACTGTCAACACGCTGGATGTATGCTGTCCAGAGGGATCTGGACAGGCTTGAGAGATGGACCTGTGCGAACATCATGAAGTTCAACATGGCTAAGTGCAAGGTTCTGCACCTGGGTCGGCAGAATCACAAGAACAAATACAGGCAGGGCAGGGAATGGATTGAGAGCAGCCCCAAGGAGAAGGGCTTGGGGGGTGCTGGTTGATGAAGAAGCTCAATATGAGCCAGCAATGCATACTTGCACCCCAGAAAGCCAACTGTATCCTGAGCTGCATCAGAAGAAGCATGGCCAGCAGGACAAGGGAAGTGATTTTTTCCCTCTACTCTGCTCTTGTGAGACCTCACCTGAAGTACTGTGTTCAGCTCTGGGGCCCCCAGCACAAGAAGGACATGGACCTATCAGAGCAAATCCAGAGGAAGACCATGAGAATGGTCAAGGGGCTCGAGCACCTCTCCTATGAAGACAGGCTGAGAAAACTGGGATTGTTCAGCCTGAAAAAGAGAAGGCTCCAGGGAAAGCAGCCTTCCAGTATCTAAAGGGGGCCTATCAGAAAGCTGGAGAGGGACTTTTTTCTCAGGGAGTGTAGTAATAGGACAAGGAGTAATGGCTTTAAACTAAAAGAGGGTAGATTTAAATTAGATATAAGGAAAAAATTCTTCACTATGAGGGTAGTGAGGCACTGGAATAGGCTGCCCAGAGAAGCTGTGGATGCCGCATCCCTGGAAGTGTTCAAGGCCAGACTGGATGGGGCTTTGAGCAACCTGATCTGTTGGGAGGTGTCCCTACCCATGGCAGGGACGTTGGAACTGGGTGGTCCTTAAGGGTCCTTCCAACAAAACCAACCTATGATTCTATAAAATTTTCTTGTTGATCAGCATTTCTGAAGTAAAAGTAGTTCATTTCACCATAAGAAAATAAAGTTACTGAGTTCAGACACATAGTTTTGCACATTAATACAAACTCTGGGACTGTGATTAATTAATAGAACACAATTTGAAGACTCACAAAAAATTACTCGTCTATGGAAAAAGCTGAAATAAAAAATATTAATCGGAAGTTCTATATGTGAAACCTTTATTCCAGACTTTCAAGGAGAAACTTCAAAATCTTTGTTCATGTTGAGATAACTAAGGATTTCATAGAAATGAAAAATGATACAGGTTGGAAGAGATCTCAGAACCACTGGAATCTCCTGCTTAATGCAGAGTTTGCTGTAAGATCATCCACCTAATAAAATGAGCATTGTATATAATGCTCAGTTCTGAAATGGCCACTTGCAGATCCATGTGCTTCCTGGGCAGGCTGCTAAATATCTTCTACCTATGTAACAACCAGAAGACTGGAAGGAAAATTCAGTCAGCATATGAAGTTGCAATATTTTCTGAAGAAGGTTATGTGGTAAGACCACATTATACGCTTTTTTTCCACTGCTATTCATTTAGATGTGAATTTTAAAGATCTGTGTGCTAATTATGAAGCCAAAACATATCAGTCTCCTGGTCACTTTATGAAAACTGTATTCTGTTCCCCCAGGTTATAATAGTCTGAAAAAGTTGGTGTAACAACTAACAAAGAGAAAAAGCAAGTTAGATCCTCACAGTAGTTTCTTGGAGTTTACATAAAAGTGCACTGTTGGTTGTTGTCGAATGATACCTAGAAACAGTAGATAGCTGACAGTTACGAAGAGGTTGCCTATATTATGTAAAAGATAGAAGAGGTAAAAGATGCCAGAAGTAATCAGTTAAATACTCATCAGACCTGCCTGGAGGACAGACCTACCTGGTATCTACTTGTAAGTCTACAGGATCAAGAGATAAGGAAAAATGCTCTGGAGAAAGCTAAAAATGAATCAGACAGACTTGTGAATCTTCCAAAGCTGAAAGATAGACCGGAATGTCGGATAGCGACTTCATTATTAAAAATAAAAGGTAGGTCAGACTCAACCTCATTATATACCTGAAGACAATGTTTTGAAAATTGAGCAAGTCAGCAAACACCTTACCTACTGACTTTCTTAATTGAAACTGCAGCCAGATATGTCCTTTCTTAGTCTGCTTCCTGAGGGGAGTATCAGTAGAGAAGCCCACAACAAAGAGAAATGAGGGCTGCATGCTCATAGACTCGGGTGGCATTGTAATGCCTCAACTACAGGCACCTTCATTCATGGGGAGACAACTGCCTTTATTTTTTTGGTAGAGAAAATCAACAGAAATCTGTCCAGGATCCCTAATGAAGGCAAAAATGATTATTTCAGATCTACTCTCAACCTCAAATGCTAAAGATTACTTTAAAAATATTTGGAGTGACAAAGGTTTGGGGTATTATGCTAAGACAGTAAAAATTATATAAAAGCTTGCTAAAAGAAGAAATTGTAATTCATAAGGCTTGTTTTTCACAAGTTCATAATGGCTTGTATTATTAGAATGAACAGGGTAACAAAGTCGTGACCTGTCTGCTATGAAAAAATAACAACACCAGAAAAAATAATAACCAGATCATGTTTACCCGTTACAAAATATTAGCCTTTTAATTTCTTAAATAGAGGTAATTTATCTTTCATTAAGACACAGGACGTTCATTGTAAACTCTAAGATATAAGCTAACAATTTCACATCGTGCTGAAAATAATGGAATTTAGACTTATAGAACCAATATTTATATATCAGGAAAATATCACAAATAGATGCCACTTCATTATAATAGAAATTAAAAAAAATGTTGTAGTTAAAACTGCTCAGCGTATGCACATGCATATGCTCCAAATATCTGCAGTCATATTATTACGCACACGTCTGGGTGCAGGTAATATGTTTAAATTATAAAATGTGGAGTTAAATCAGAGATTAATAGGGAATGCACTTCGCCTGTGTCTTAACTTCACTAACTTCACTAGTATCAGCTCTAATCACTGATCCATCACTCAAGCATTTAATTTATCATTCCAAGTGAGGAATTTAATTTAAAATAATAATAATAATAAATAACCACCAATAAAAATGAGAAAAACAAACAAAGGCAACAAAAAAACACACCACACCAACAACTTTAGAAATAAGATCTCTGTAGGATTTCCTCCTCAGTTCCCATGTGGAAATGCTATATCAACTGAGAAACAAGTTGAGAAACAAGGCAGGAAGTGTTAGGGCATATAAAAAAAGTGTCTCTGTAATTTAGTTTCTCAGGATCTTAGTGACTTGAAACTAGTTTCATTGCAAAGGGGAAAAAACACTTTCTATTGTAATAAAGAACATTTATTTCCCGTTAGATTAAGAAGTGTTGGCATAAAATCTAAAATTTTATGAGCAGAAAAGACATTTAAAACACAGATCTTGTCTTCAGCTTTTTTTTCTCTCTCTCCTCACTCAGACACAACCATTTTCATGTCTAATAACTGAAAAACTAGTCCTATAAAATCAGGGCTTTTCTTTTTTTTGTATTTTCTTGTAAGTTACTTAGAGGCTTTTTGTTTAGCTTTGTTTTCATGCAAAATTATAACATATACAGAAAAAAATAATATAATGGTACTTGTTAAAAATCATACGCAATGTCTTAAGCGCAGTTTCATCCATCTAGAGCAGTGTGTTAATTTCAAACTCATCCTGTTTAACCACATCTTCATATAAACATTCTGCGTATGGCACTACATACAAAGTAAAGTAATTGCATACAGTTGTCAAATTACTTTATACTACACTGAATATCACTACTGTTGAAGAACCAAAGAAATTTATCCTATATATGCTAATGTCCTAAACAGGACAAATGAGAAACTAAAAAATATCCTATATAGGACCAATAGACAAGACAAAATTTTACTAATGTTCACTCATTTCTTTCTTCATCTTTTTCTTACTTAATAAAATGGAAAATCATTTATTTAAAATTCTGTATGATATATTTCACATTCTCCTTACAGAAATCTTTTTCTTTTTTTTTTTTTTTTTTTAATTAAAATTGTTCTGGAAATCGTAATGAACTAGAGAAAATACTAGACCAATGATATCTTGAAAGTATATTTCGCATGTCCTATAGATATTAAAAGAAGTCAGTGTAAATCAGGCAAAAATAACAGCAAATGAGTAATAGAAAACATTCCAAGTAAATTATATTTTCAAAATTCTTACACATAAGATTTTAAAGTATCTATTAGAGGGTCTAAAATACAATTGACATTTTTTGTTTTATTTTAGATACATAAAGTAGAAAACATTCCATTAATTCCATGATTTTGAGTAACTCTTAAGATTTACAAAAAGGTTCATATTTTTAAGTTTGAACTTCAGCGATCCTTTTCAGCTAAAACCTAGGTGTGGATTATTACCTTACACAGTAAAGAGTTTATGAAAGAAACACATTAGCACACAGCACTGGAATTTGTAAGACACTAAAAGAACTGCTGAGAAACATGGAACAAGTAAGTATAAGGAAAATAAGGACAAGTAAATTACTAAAGGGTAAAATAACATTTTTTGAAAGAATTTGTTATGTTGACCCCTTGCAGCTTTAAAGTTTTAAGACTTTTTTTTTTTCTTTTTTTTTTTTTTTTAAATAAAGGAAGCTACTTTTAAGGAGCTGATGTGACTCTATTCCCAACCAAAAACTCACTTGTTTGATGCGGTCTGGGTTAACAGTGGTCTGAGGCTGTAGGATGCTGACAGGCTCTGTCTTGGCCACATTTTGAGGCATTTCTCGAATCTTCTCTGCAATGAAGCCATGAACTGCATTTAGTGCTTCGACTGTTCCCTGGATCAGACACACCCGCTCCGTAGTACCTGCAAAAATAATAATAATAAAAAAAAAAAAAATGACCTGAATAGAATGGATTCATCAGATTTCACAAACCACATACATTATTTCATAAAGATGACACCCAGAAGCAGAGTGAAAAAAACAATTAGTGGTAACTCAATAAGCACAATAACAGAGGAGGAGATTTCCAAGGTAACACAATGATCTGAAAACGCAACTCCTATTTACAAAGATCCCATAAACACATAACATTCCAATTCATCTTGGATAAAAGATCAGCCATAACAACTTAGAAAAATAAATAAAAAAAAGGTAAAATAATAGGTTCAGTTGGAAATATAAGATTTAAAGTCTTTACTAAATTAGAAGTCTTTACAGAATATCTTTTAAATGACTTTGGCCCAGAAATTCTAGTGAACACAAGGATTAACGTAATAGCCTATATTATAGATGAACTTGAAATACACTTTTGTAATGATCACCTGAACTGCAAACACATTGATTTAGGATAGACATTATTAGATCATTTCTTGAAACAGCCACAAATCATTATGGCAAGACCTTTCAAGGCCAACTGAATTCATATTTGAGCACCCACCTTGTCTTTTATAACTTTCCCATCATAAAACAACCTTGCAGTAACTATTTACTAAATACCTGGAGCTGTATTTTATGTGATTTAGCAAATGGAAATCATGAAAGCCTCTACTAAATAGCTAGTTAATCCTCCACAACTTACATTTCAAGAACTTCTATTAATATAGTTATGCTGAACACCACTCATGTAGGATATCTAGAATCTAAGAGATTACCTTCTAAGCATCCATCTTCTAAGGTCATGGAAAGATATTATGCACTTGGCAAATATAGCTAATATGTGAAATAAATATTTGTTCTGTGTGTAAGAATGCATGTGTTCCCGCTTTATTCTGTCCTGGTGCAGCCTCACCTCGAGTACTGTGTGCGGTTTTGGGTGCCACAGTCTAAGACATTAAACAGTTAGAGAGTGTCCAAAGGAGGGCTATGAAGATGATGAAGAGTCTGGAGGGCAAGATGTACAAGGAGCAGCTGAAGACGCATGGTTTGTTTAGCTTGGAGAAGAGAAGACTGAGGGGAAACCTCATGAGGGAAGCAGAGGGGCAGGACTGCTCTCTTCTCTCTGGTGACCAGCAATAGAACCCAAGAAAATGGCTTGAAGCTGTGACAGGGGCAGTTCATAAAGGTATCAGGAAAATATTCTTCACCAGGAGTGTGGTGGGGCACTGGAACAGGCTCCCCAGGGAAGTGGTCACGGCACCGAGCCTGCTGGAGTTCTGGAGTTCAAGAAGTGTTTGGACAATGCTCTCAGACATAGGGTGTGATTTTTTGGGTTGCCCTTTGGGGACTAAGGAGTTAGACTTGATCATCCTTATGGACCCTTTCGAACTCTGGAAATTCTATGAATATTACGACTTTGGTGACAATAAAATCACCAAAGGGGTGCAGAACACTCATTATCATTATCTGCACAGAGTCACAGACGATAACATGGATGCAAGAGATGCATCAGGGAAGTAAGTAATCTTCTCCTTAAAATTCCTTTCCTATGAATCTTATGTCTTTAGTAATATCTATTGTTATCAATACATCCGAAGATATGCTCCTTACAAAACAGCAACAAAGTCTGTAAAGAAGAACAGTGCAGCAGCCTTAGTCACCTGCAAGAACAAACTGTTTTCAATAGTAAATGCTTCTCATCTGCTGACATGGGTAGTCTCTAGAGATAAAATATCGCATTTCTTAAAGGTGAAGCAGCATATTAAGAGCTCTGCCTGCTCAGTAACCAAATGTGTTCATACACATTCAACACCTTGCACAAAAAAAAACCACAACAGTATCAGGCAACACTTAAATCCAACTTCCTAAAAGTAGCTCTAGAGCCAAATTGACATAATGATAAACAAACAGTATTTTCTCTATTAAAATGTTATTTTTAAATAATTAAAATTAGGATTAAACCATGTCAGTCAGTATTTCAAAAGCTGCAAGGTTAATAATCCATGAGACTAAATCTAAAGTTAAATTGATTATACTCTGAACAGCATGCTATACTTGTGTATATTTGTCTAACATATATTTGTCAATAGCAAGATTTTTAAAACATTTATGTGACCAGTTACAATGGCTTTTCAGAAATCAGCTTCAAAATACAACCCTTTTTCCCCTTCCACAAGACACCCCATTAAAAAGGGGGTTTGAATGGCCTCAGCGGAAGTCATCAAATTAATGAAACTCGGTTCCTAGATGTAGCTTTCTTGATGCTTTTGCCTTTTTTTTTTTTTTTTTTTTTTTTTCCCTCCTCCCCCTACTTGGCTGCCTCCTTTTGCAAACAACTCCTGTGGTTTCTGTGTAAAGCAATCCAGCTCTAAGAAAATGCTCTGGGGAGTCTTTACACTGCAGTATTAATTGTCTCCTAAATGATAAGATGTGATGTGGATTGATCAATGTAGCTAATGCAAGTGTTCTCTAGGTCAGCAGACAACACACTGAAACCAAACACAGATCAGGTTACATCCAAGCTACTGGAGTCTGATATGGAAAGCACTTAATAGGGATGACAGCTGTCAAAACATATGAAAGGAGAACAGACAGTACTAAACAGGAATTTCATTGGACTTGGCACTGTGACTAACGGCACGCTACTGTCAGTGCTCTTTTAGAACATGCTGTATAGTACACATAAGTCATACTACAGACCAAACACACCGTGTTTTAGCATGTATAAACCAGGATGCAATAAATTAAATCACTGCTCCATGAAGAAATAGAAACGTGCAAAAGCCGAGTCCACAGTAGGTAAGATACAATTAATTAAAATGTGTCACCACAGCAGCCCATTTTCTTTGAGGGTTAAACCATATGATTTCCACTGAAGCAAACAACAAACTAAAAAGTTAAAAGGAAAAGGAGTCTGGAGAAATTGTGTACATGTACAGTTGGGAATTGCTTTAATCTCTTGAAGTGATGTTGTCATATTCCCTCACACAACTCTAACGGCTTTTCACTCAGATAACAGCATACAATAATTTACAAGAGTCAAGCAAAAGGAAAACTGCCAGCTATATGACCAACCTGTACAACAAAAATAAGCCTATGAATCACTAAAGTTGGTGAGATTTCTGTCATTTAGAAAAGCTTTTATGCTCCATTACTGTCTAAAGTAAACTGTCGGATTATTTATCATTGTCAGTCATTTAACAGTCCTACCCATTCATTTTTTCAAGTTTCTGTGAAAAAACAGATGAGCCAACTATATGCATAATTCCTGTCATAAAATTTTCAAAATAGTATTAAAAATATATATATATATTATTTTTGAGAGAACTGTTTTAGAGAAAGACAACCTACCAAATAATCAGTCTTTACTATTTTGCTTTTTTTTGGTCCAAATGTTGTCAAAATAAATTTTTTCTATTTTTTAATTATTTAGACATCAAATCAGAGTTGGTGTCATGTATGGTATATTTTCTTATACATATGAAGAAATAAAATGTATACAAGAAAATAACTTTTCCATAGAAAATTAATAAATGCAGACTAGGTTGTCATCATCCTTGTACATTAATATATATATATTTTTATGTGTATTCATTAATACTAAAGTCCATGACAGAAGTTTGTATGTGACTGTAAAATAGGAAAACCAGTATCTACATATATGCTATTATTGAAGTTGCTACCGTAATTTTGTGTTTGTTTCTAAGGAACACAAGTAAAATAATCAATATTTGCTCTACTTTTATGAGAGTAAAATTCCTATTATATCAGAATTCAATTTTGCAAAGGTATGTTTTAACTTTTTCTTATAAAATAAAAGGGGCAGAGTATAAACGTACAAGAAAGCCTACCTGTTAATACTGCTCACCAAAAACAGATTCATAAGACTAATGAAGAAAAGAATACGAATCAGGTTTGTGCTTGCTTGCTTTTAGGAGACAATTTATAGGCCCTAGCTGTTGAACATGAAAATAGATTTAAAATACAGCTCCATGCAGGGAGAGAAATATGTAAGCATTAGCAGCCATCAACCTATTTAAAGGTAAGTAAACCTATTTAAATGTAAACAAAATCCTGGTTTGATATTTAGTAAGTTGGGCAGGCCTAAAAATTAAAACATCTTTCACTAACTATTTTCATTGTTTATTTTTCCTTCCATCCCTTTAACTACCTAAAACTTTACTTCTGGCAAACATCCTTTGACAGGTACATCCCACTAATTTTATAAAGCACATTTTAAATCCAGTTCTGAAATTTCAAACCCACACACCAGCTTTTAATAGGAGAAGGTTATTGCTTATTAGACAACTGATACAGCTTTTAAAACAACCATTAAAATAAACACAAGATATGCAGTAGGATGAAGGACGTAGCAACATGGTGCTCTCAATGCTTTTATTTCTATTCTTAACAGAAAAACATCTATCTATATATGGTACCATTAAGCTTTAAGTGTTTCTTTCAAGGTTCTGATTCAGTAAGTTCCACTGTCTTCACAGAAACATTCACTAAAAGTTAAATGTACTTCGGTATTTCACAAACTTTAGTTGAAATATTTTGGGAAACACACTGTACCTTTCAGAAAGGAACGTTTGGCATTTCTATGACTCTGTATGCTTTTTATTGGGCTTTGACAACAGTCTTAAAAAGCATTTGAAATCTAAACAGGCACAATGCATTATCAGTGCAGGGTAACTCCAATGCATCTACTAATTAAATCTCCTTATATTTTTCCAGAGTACCATGGCAATTTCTTTGACACTGAAAGGGAAATCCTGACAAAGGGGACAGAGCTAAGATTTTAACTAACTGAAAGGCTAAGCGACAATCTCTGATCAGCTGATTTGCATTAAGCTTTCTATTTGATAAATCACAGTACAGCAGTCTGCTAACCCCAGCATCTTATATGTTTATTTTTCTGAGTAATGATCAAAGGGCCTCTACAGTGGGCTTCTAACATAGCCAGCAAATGCTTCGGCCTGGAAATGATCTTTCTAAAGCTCCTGGTGAAATACCACTGTGCTTTGACACCATTCCCTAGCAAAGCAAAATAACCGGTCTTTACTAAATTGCCAGTAATGCTCTTAACATGAAAATCAGATAAACTCTTCCTTGCATCTAACATTTCCTCATTGGAATTACATAAAACACAGCAAATGAAAACCAGACAATAAAAATAATGTGTTTTATTCAATGCATTACTAATATTTCATACCTTAAACAGATGTAGAAAAATTGTTATATACATGATATATGTACACATCCTTAAATACAACATGTAAGAACATCCCACCTATGTACAAAATGTCATAGGAAACTCAACGAAGCAGCTTCCTACTTTGATCCTTCTCTCCCTGCTCCCCTTGTACCCTCATTTCTTGAGACAGAATTAATTGGTCTTAATTCAGAGCTTGTTCCCATCATTATTACAGACAAAGACATTTCTCTCAGCACAAACCTTACTGCCCTGATAGACTTCCAAAATGGAAGAGGAAACGAGCTGGTAGCAATGCTAGAACATTCATATTCTGCATTTGTTTTCTTCTAGATGAAATAATTTAGGAACTGTTTACAACGAACACATACAAAAATAGGGAGTAAAACTTAACATTTCCTGACCAAGTAATTAAAATAGCAATATCAAAGAGAACAATCTAACTGATGGAAATCTAAGAATTCAAAAAGAAATAAACATGGCCCTCTAAGAATCTTCCTGACGTCTCTCAAATAAATCCAGGGCATCCTTAACTTGAATTTTCAAGTACAGATTGACTAGATACATTCAGCTTAGCTAATGCTCCATTCTTCTTTAATAAAGAAAGAAATTGTTCCCTTTAATGTTTCACCTGCAATTACACCCGCTGAAATTCTAACTATTAATGTTTTCTGCAGCTACATTATACTTTACATGAATCAAGAATCTAATAAAAGGAAAAGTTAAATTATGTATAACTGGTCTATTTCTTGAAACATATTAACAGATGTGATGATTACCAAGCACATGCAATCTATGTATGTGATATGCTGAAATCTGCAAAAATAACTTGTAGTTCTCTAACATCAGTCCTCTAATATTTTCTTATCAGGTGTCCTAGTTTACAGGAACCTTTATTTAGCAGAAACAGCAGACAACTGAGCCCATATTGATCACATATCATCTTTTAGGTGTGGCACACCTAAAAGCAGCCAGAATGGTTAGCTAATTAAATCTCAGAGAGGGCTATTACTCAACTGTAAATCCCAATCTGACTACCTTCTCAGATCCTCACCTGTATCTGTGAGCAGCAAAACAGAGCACTGCAGGGTGTGCCCCCACTGCACCTCACTCCTGCAGTGGGGTATGAGAGGATGCCCCAGTGTGACTTGGAACTTCAACACCACGAGAAATCTAGCCAGAACACTAAACTTGGCTACAAATGCTTCAGTCTGATGTATCACATATGTAGTACGTATGTCAAAATAACATCTCAAAATAAAGCTACAAAATTTTAATCAATTACAACGTTAAAACAAGAAAAAGACCCTTAGGTCAAAGATGTAAGTTCAAAATACATCAGATGTTTCAGTAAATATTCACAGACTCCATAACTTCAGTTTGGCTTCTTCGGGAAGTAGACTGGAAGATAACTTCAATTTTTCAACTTGCACATATATCTATATGTATTCATAAATTTAGCTACACACACATTTAAATAAATATACATTTAAAAATAAATAGTATAAAAGTGGGTATTGCTGTTATTGAATATGTGACCTCTGAAGTACAATCCAGATATTGAAAGGAATCCAATTTAAAAAAATGCTGTGAAGTACATGAGTTTTCAGAGTTATATGGAAACTTCAAGTTTATAGTCCATTGCACTCAGGTCACATGTGAATTACATGAATCCAAGTTTAACATAGTTGTAAACCCAAATAAATGGATTATTTCTTCGTGAGAAAGAAAATTAGGAAATTAAAAATGATTTTTTTTTTTTAAAGAAAAAGAAAAAAACTCAATTAATAAAGGTTTAGAGGGGATAATGAGTCATCTTGAAAGCAAACAATCCCTTGATCAAAATCCATTTTGTTGTATATCAGCTAAGGATTTGATGTTAATTTTTAAAAAAATACACAAAGGGAGATGAGGAATTATTAATACTATACTGTTATGTATGAAACAGGAAACAAGGGATTATAACTACTTTTGTCTAAGATTTATTCATGAAACAACTGCGGATTCCACTTGTAAAAGCTTATGAAATTCACTCAAAATAGAGGCAAAGGCCACAGACTTTTTTCTTTCTACAGTA
Source organism: Nettapus auritus (assembly GCA_011076525.1). NCBI lineage: Eukaryota > Metazoa > Chordata > Aves > Anseriformes > Anatidae > Nettapus > Nettapus auritus. The sequence goes on from CM021769.1 coordinate 41,524,754, forward strand.
TTATGAAGGATTGATTGTTTTTCATCTAACAGAGAGAAAGCAGTGAGAGGGAGCACAGCCTAATTATAATTAGAGAAGCAAGCACGTTTCTAGAAAATAAAAGCTCTACTGTTAAAACAAAATCAAACCCCACTTGATTCTATCACAAAATTTTCAACCCAAATTAAATATCTCGAATTGTTTTGGTCAAAATATGTAATAGCAGTTACAAAGAAATAAAGGATATTATTTTATTTTTTTTTAGATTTAGCTGCAATGAAATTTTGCAAAAGTATCTGAGGAAACAACCTCCTATGAATTTTTCCTTTTACTTCCCAAATTGTTAAGGTAAATAGGCTAAATGAACTGTCAACTTCAGTTCCCTTCAATCAGAAAGTGAACACATTTCCTATAGGTCCTCGAGAAAAAAAATGAAATACACAAGGAGAATCCCCTCGCTACAAGAAGGACATCGAGGTGCTTGAGCAAGTCCAGAGAAGGGCGACGAAGCTGGTGAGGGACCTGGAGAACAAGTCCTACGAGGAGCGGCTGAGGGAGCTGGGATTGTTCAGCCTGGAGAAAAGGAGGCTCAGGGGTGACCTTATCGCTCTCTACAGGTACCTCAAAGGAGGCTGTAGCGAGGTGGGGGTTGGTCTGTTTTCCCACGTGCCTGGTGACAGGACGAGGGGGAATGGGCTTAAGTTGTGCCAGGGGAATTTTAGGTTGGATCTTAGGAAGAACTTCTTTACCGAAAGGGTTGTTAGACATTGGAACGGGCTGCCCAGGGAAGTGGTGGAGTCACCATCTCTGGAGGTCTTTAAAAGACGTTTAGATGTAGAGCTTAGGGCTATGGTTTAGTGGGGACTGTTAGTGTTAGGTCAGAGGTTGGACTCGATGATCTTGAGGTCTCTTCCAACCTAGAGGGTGTCTGAGAAATAAAGGCTGGCAAAAATCATTAAAAACCAAGAATACCAAATACGCCCACAATGCCAAATTTGTTGCAGAAAAAGTTGACCTTATTTTTGGAAGAGATATAGAATATATCTCACAGAATAGAAGGAAAAAATTACATGTGTTTTTCAATGTATCTGGAATGAATTTTCCAATCAACAACAGCACTTAAGAATATTTTTCATGCAAAGCAATGTTCAGCTGGCAATTACAGCTTTTATGCTACTCTATAGTAATATGAACCTTTGTTAATAGTGACTCCTACACATACAATTACTAAAAGAAGGAAAAAAATACCAATTTAAACAGTAAAATATAATTTAAGAAGTTGTAGGAATTGATGCATCTTACAGAGTGATAACAGTTCAAATCACTAAGGGATTTTTTCCCCTCAAAAATATTTCTCGGGTTTCATAGTTTAAATGCCCGTGACAAGCTTTGGAAAATCTCTAGATATGGCCAGTTGCTCAAGAAATACGATCTTCAAATATATTAATTACTTTCTATCTGCTTGGAAGAAGTAAATACCACATTTCGAGTAAATGAGTTATACCACAAATTTAGATTAGAGATTCTAATCTAAAAGAAAGAAATTTCTCATAGTTGTACACTATAAAATTGGTAGTTACAAATATGTTTTAAACATACTTGAAAGTAAAAACTGAAGTGAACATGGAAACAAATTTTTAACAGTATACCTATTATTGTTGAATCCTTTTAAATTTAATTCATGATCCTGCAAGAAACTGACTTTATCCATAGTGTTGAAGATTAACTCCACAGACAAAAAGTCATTCCATGTAAGGATAAAATGTAGAGAAGGACATACAATATACAGCAACTGTATTGTATGGATTACTCTACATTTCAGTCCAGAAATATAAGAGACAATAATGCACATGGATTTATGTTTTCAGAGTAGGAAGAATGCTGCCATGTGAAAAGCAGGATGAACTCCCATTTTGATGTGGTCATTACACATATAAACATGCATATTCAAACGTGTGAAAACAGAGACACACTGCTTTGCTCTTGTATATTCAATTAAATTCACTGCTCCCCAGTAACGGGCTTCTAATCCAGGGTTTAAATGGATTAACAGGTAGGAGCTGTTTGTGACTACTGCCCAAGCATTCAGTACGCTACAATTATTTTTGTTTTCCTTCCTGGCTTCCAGACTGTAACCCTGTTATAGCGTCTTTTTTTTTTTTTTTTTTTTCTTCTTCTTCTCCCCTATGAATGTTATTTCCCCCTAAATTTAACTTTCTAAAATTACACAAAATCCACGATGGTTGTTTGGCAGGGACCTCCATGAACAACACATCCAATCCATTTTAGGATGGAATCAATGATGCACAGCTCTACCCTTAACTATACACGGAGATTTGATTATTAGCTTAGACTAGACACTAGGCTCCTCAAAGACTCGCTGTGTACACATCTAACAAAGCATTGTTTTCCAGAGACAGCTACAATATAAACATTGAACTGTTTTAAATACCAAAACTATAATAATTACTATAAATGTATCAATGTAACACCTTTAAAAGCAGCGTCTGGGTGTAGGATTAAGGCAGCATATAAAAATGGTGCAGTAAAAGGTAAACTAAAGCATCAGTGGGAAAAAAAAAAATCCCTCCAAAAGCAGATACCAGAATGATTTCCACCCACCAGCTGATTTATATAAATTCACAAACATTTTGTCATATAAAAATACACAATCAAAAGGAGTATAAAATGATAAGTAAGCAGAAGTATTTAAAAGAAGTATTATAAAGAATTTTTTCCACAACTTTTTGCAGTGGATGAAAGCTGCTCTTTATTTATATATCCGTCAAACAGCTATATATTATTTTGTCCTCAGCACTCAAAAATTCCTGTTTTAAATATATTTGCTGAAAGTATTTTCATTCTTGTACAAAATTACTTTTTCGGTAGTCAAGGTAGACATTATGACCTTGGCAAACTTAGTACTGATGAGCTAAAGATCTTACTGATTTATTTTTTTTTGCCATGTTCTGTTATAAAAACTACACAGAAAAAAAAATGTCGAAGAGGGTTGTAAACTTTACCTTCTTCTGTACCCCTTCACTCTCAGAAATATTATAGTTTTCTATTATAGTTTTAAGTGAACAAAATGTCTTCTACTAGTACTACAGCCATGTCTACACAGGAACCTTTTTTATGGGTCAATCATGTTACTAGTATTCTCAACTCTTATTTTCAAACAAATAATGCCACAACTCCTTATTTAGAAATACTATCACATTTCAACACTGGATTAGTAGATTTGAGGGAATCTAGACAAGTAGCTCATGCTACTTTACTGATCAAGAGCAGGGCTGAAGAATAAGATTTTTTGTCCTACAATTTTGAACAGAAGGCCAAAGCAATCCCATTCAAAAACAGAATGGTGTCAGAATTCGTCTAGAATGTGTGCAGTCAAAACGTTAACAGCCACAATGTCATTATCAGATCCTTAAATCTACGGATAGTGCCACTGACGTCACTGAAACTCCATAGGCAATGCCTCCAACATAAATCTGATTGCAAAATAAGAACCTGGACTGAATATAATTAGTTTTCATCATCCTCCACATTTCTGCTTTGAATGAAGCACATAAGCATAAGCAGATAAATAAAACACCAGATTCTAGATAGCCTTAAAATCATACATTTTCTTGCATTACAGCAAAATCCTAAGACTATTTTAGGACTGAGCTTTTTTTTTTTTTTTTTTTTTTTTTCCCCTTCTTCTTCTTTCCCTCTTTTAAAATGGAAATCCTGAAACTTCCTTTTTTGAATTGAAAGGCAGATTTTTCTGGCAGGTTCTGATTTAGGATTTTCTATATAGCCTAACACAGAAATATATATAGCCTATATAGCCTATATAATATATAGCCTATAACATAGAAATCTTTTAACATATTTAAATGTGCTTATTATTTACCTAGAAGACACTTGCTGATCTTCCTGTATATCAAACTAGAGAGATCTTGATCAGCTGGAAATAAGAATTATTTCTAACATGAAACCAAACAAGGTACTGTCTCTGATGGAGACTGTCAGGTTAATAAATGATTGTTGTGGTTTAACCTGGCAAGCAGCTAAACAGAACACAGCCCCCCTCCCTGTCTGGGATGGGGGAGAGAAACAGAAAAGTGAAACAAGAGTTGAGATAGAGACAGTTTATTAAGATAGAAAATAATAATAATAATAATAATAATAATAATAATGTGTATGAAACAAGCGATGCACAATGCAATTGCTCACCACCCGCCCAGTCTATCCCGAGCAGCCGCCCCCCCCATCCCGGCTGGCCACCCCTATATATTGTTTAGCATGATGTCAGACGGTATGGAATACTCCTTTGGCCAGTTTGGGTCAGCTGTCCTGGGTCTGTCCCCTCCCAGCTCTTGCTGCATCCCCAGCCTGCCTGCTGGCAGGACAGAGCGAGGAGCTGAAAAGTCCTTGGCTTGGTATAAGCACTGCTCTGCAACAACCAGAACATCGGCATGTTATCAGCACTCTTCTCATCCTAATCCAAAACACAGCACTCTACCAGCTACTAGGAGGAAAATTAACCCTGTCCTAACTGAAACCAGGACACTGATAATAAAAAATAATAAAAGGTGAGGATGATCAAATGTGATGATCAATGATGATCAAAAACCTTCCCTGGAAGACTGAGGAAACATTTACCTTCACTTTGCAAGGAGAGTATTACAACTACGTGAATTCAAGTTATGTCTGCCTAAAAGGACAAACAACCTGTGTAAAATAACATGATATAAATACAGATACCTACAATGACTATGTAAATGCCCAAAGAATAAATCTTCCCCTAAATTAAATCATAAGCTGAGAATCCTGTGCATAAAAACTCCTCAGGTAGCAGTGGGGAAGAAGGAACCTGAGTCTCAGGTGACTCCAAGACAGCAGTTTTTCCCACTGCTCTTCTTGCAGGAAGCCTCCCCATGAGTTGGAATTTCTGATGCACCTGTGTAAGCTGCTGCTTCTCAGATACTCCCCTGTGGCCCTGCCATGCAGTAATGCAAGATAAACTTCACTGAGAACCCCAACACTTCTCCTGAATAGGAAAGGAGAAAAGACAAGCTGACCTCTAAAAGGCAGACTCTCTACTGATAAGAATGCACATAAAATTCTCTTCTTTCTACATTTGCCTGTGCTTTTCTATATAAAAAGGCAGCAGACCTATAAATCAGAAAATGAACTTTGAGAACAGTACTTACTCTGTACTATTGTGCTGTATGAATTCTGCACAAGCAACGGCCCACTCCTCAGCAATCACGTCTGTTTTCTTCCCCAACTCTAAGGCAGTGATGCTCATATAACTTCTTTAAATCAGCAGCAGGTAAGCCTTACTCATGCATGTGTTGGGAATTGTCTCTTCCCTCAGCCTAGTTATTCTGAGGGAAGAGACAATACCATCACCATCCCAAACCTCCCACATCACTTGTTACTTCTGCTTCTATCACAGAACTTAGTGTCTCAGGGCAGGCACCACTCCCCTACAGTGAGACTACACTGGCCACCGAGATACACTCCTGAAAAAACATGATCTCCTTCCCCCCTAAAACAACTGCCTCAGAGTATTGGTGATCCTCTTTATTCTACTTCTAAAATTGTGGCAGATTCAGATGGTATTATTAATCCAGATCAAGTACAATTTTTCACATGTAAGCCAAGTGAGCCTAAAATAGAAATATATGCTTATATATATATATATATAAAGATGAACACCTGTGTGAAAATGATGTAAAGCATTTATACACCTGAGGGGTGGATAGCATAACAGTCTGCCCCTTTTCTCCCTCAACACCACCTGTCATCAATGAAGATAATGACTTTTTCTTGCCTCAAAATCTAATTTCTTGTTGAGTCTTGCGTTTTCATAATTCATTATTCTCCAAGCTACCTCCTCACATCTCTTTTTAGCAAAATAATATGCTAAATAATAAATATGCCTCTTCTGTATGACACAATTTCATTTTTATTTTTCATGCCACTTATTTGTATTTTATAAAACAAAAATTACAAATGAAGTTAAATAGTTTTTTCTTCATGTCTCTCCCACAAACTTCATGGGCACATTCCATGCCTAACCAGTGGCTTACAATTCTTAACTCTGAAATTTTAAAAAATCTTATCAGCCAAAACATGTGTCAGAGGAAAAGAAAAACCACCACCCACAGAACTTTTTCTTAAAAAGCAAGCAGACAAACAGAGATTTTAGGTAGAGAACCTCCACAAGCCACTCTCCAACGTATTTGAAAAATCATGGCAGTCAGGTGAAATCCCCAGTGACTGGAAAAAGGGAAACATCACTCCCACTTTTAAAAAGGGTAGAAAGAAAGACCCAAGGAACTACAGACTGGTGAGCCTCACCTCTGTGCCTGGGCTGAACATGGAACAAATCCTCCTGGAAGCAATGGTAAGGCACAGGCAGGACAAGGAGGTGATCCATGACAACCAGCATGGCTTCACCAAGGGCAAATGGTGCCTGACCAGTCTGGTGGCCTTCTCTGATGTAGTAACTGCATCAGCCAACAAAGGAAGACTGACAGATGTCATCAGTCAGTCTGATGGACAGACTGATGGACTTCTGCAAGGTCTTTGAAACGGCACCACACAACATCCTAATTTCTAAATTCGAAAGACATGGATTTGAAAGGTAGACCATCAGTTGATAAGGAATTAGCTTGATGGCCACACCCAGAAAGTAGTGCTCAATGGTTCTAAATCCAGCAGACTTGTGATGGGCCATGTCCCTCAGGAGCCTGTCTTGGGACCAGTTCTTTTCAATATCTTCACTGATATCATAGATGATGGGATTGAGTGCACCCTCAGCATATTTGCAGGTGACACCAAGCTGAGAGGTGCGGTTGATACCAAAGAAGGAAGAGATGCCATCCAAAGGGACCTTGACAGTCTGGAGAAGTGGGCCCATGTGAACAGCATGAGATTCAACAAGTCCAAATGCAAGGTGCTGTACCTGGGTCAGAGCAATCCCCGACATGAGCACAGACTGGGAGAAGAACTCACTGAAAACAGCCCTGCAGAGGACTTGGGGGTTCTGGTGGATGAAAGGCTCAACATGAGCCAGCAGTTTGCGCTTGCAGCCCAGAAGGCCAACTGCATGGTGGGCTGCATCAACAGAGGAGTGGCCAACAGGTCGAGGGAGGTGATTGTTCCCCTCTGCTCTGACCTTGTGAGGCCCCGGTTGAAGTACTGCATCTAGGTCTGTGGCCCCCAGCACAAAAAAGATGTGGACCAAGTCCAGAGGAGGACTACAAAGATGATCAGAGGGCTGGAACAGAGAAGGCTCTGGGGAGACCTTGTTGTAGTCTTTCAGTACTTAAAGGGGGCTTATAAAAACGATGGAGAAGGACCCTTTAACTTGGATGCATGATGATAGGACAAGGGCGAATGGTCTTAAACTAAAAGAGGATAGTTTTAGACTAGACATGAGGAGGAAATTCTTCACTCTGAGGGTAGTGAGGTACTTTAACAGGTTGCCAAGAGATGCTGTGTATGTCCCATTCCTGAGCTGTTCAACACCAGGCTGGATGGGGCACTGGCCAACCTGATCTAGTGGGTGGCATCCCTGTCTATGGAGTTAGATGATCTCTAAGGTCCCTTCCAACCGAAGGCATTCTATGATTCTATGATGACCTACAAGATGCTAATCTATAGAAAAGTGCATTATGATGGCTTGATAAAGTAATTAATGCAATGTTATTTAAATGCTAACACAGTGCATTTTTTAAGAACACATTTGAAGTGCAAGTAAAAGTTATGTTTTTATTTTCTAAGACAGAGAAAATTGAAATTTTCAGAATGTGAGAAGTGTTGTACTAAAATAAATGGAATGGGAAGACTAGTTTTAAAATGTGTACATTCAAGGCACTGGCAGGTGAAATTTATTAACTCTTAACTAGTATTACTTAAGATTGAAGTAAATAAGCTACATCTAATATAGGTTGAGATTAATTACCTCTGACAGGGCAAGCAACTGGGAACAGTAAAAGTTGAGGAAAAGGCAGAAGTGGCATCACTCAAGTAACTACACTGGCAGAACACTTATTAGTCAGTAATTCATTCTGACCATTTTGCTCTGAACAAAGTCAAAATAATTATCCCCTGAAGTAAACACGGTTAACTTTTTCATTCAAAAAAAAAAAAATTTTAATTGTTTGCATATAAGAATGACCACGTTTCACTCCCCTTTGATACAGGTATTTGAAGTATGTTTAGCACTTCTCAGGGAGCAGGTACACACAAAGTAATTTAAGGTATAGCTCACTAAACTGAAACAGTTTCAACTACAATTATATATGAAGAATCATGTTCAGGTTAAAGCCTAGCAAGAAGTATCTGATTTAGTCTAGAATTAAGAAGTTTGAAGTTCTAGTTCATGGCCAGAAACAGCATAAAGTAAAAACACTCCACTGATAACCTTGTATTGCTTTGGAACATAGCTACAGCTACAAGCAGCAAAATTCATTCCTGCCACTTGAATTTGTACCTACTCAGAGCAAGTCATATCCTGAACTATGATTCAGTTGTAACAGAATACTTGTAAATCCATTTTCACAGCTTAGAGACTTCAAGGGAACTGTTTCTAATGCTGTTATTAACTGAGTATAAGTTATGTCATGTTTTAAAATCTACCTGGCTTTCCTCCAAACCGAGTTTTAGGCTTCTGTCTAGAAAAGTCAACAAAATGGCCTGGAATGGGAGTTTAAAAGAATCCTATTTGTTCTGAAATTTATTTTAGCACTGGGTAAACAAGAAATTTTATATTCTAACTCCTTAGAAAAATCAAGATCAGAATCACTATAAAAACAACAAAATATCAAATTAATTTCATTAAACTAGATTACTAAAGCCTGTTTCCCTACAGATTTGCATATTTCTGTCTAGGAAGGTAAGAAAATACAGGCTGAGCGAAGATTTTCCCTGAGTTGCTGATTTCCTGGGAACTGCAAATAGAGGCATATGCTGGTGCCTTCCTTCAGTGGGGCCTTCATAGCATTGTTTACCAGTCCACAGATGCCTATCTTTAAAAAACATATAAGAATATAATTATCTGTAAGATCCTCGCCTCTTTGTCAAACATGATTTGTGTTAGCAAAAGATTCCAAACTGCTTTGCAGAGGCATCAGGAGAGTAAACAAATACTAGGCACGAAGCTACTGTGTCAGATGTAGAAAATACATATTAACTTCTATAGGTAATTGAACATTTTCCGATGACCTCATTCCCGTGTATTGAATTTGCCTTTCCTGATGGAGGTACACGGTGGAATTTTTTGAATGTCACAACACATTCTGACACCAAGATCACTCTGTATTACATTCATGAGAGTTTTGTTTTGTGATCAAATACCATGAGATCATGATCATTCTCCTTCACAGGTTCCTACCAGTCACTGCAACTTTAACAGCTTTTTGTACCACTTCTAAGAAAATATACTTCTCACTATGGGATTCTGGGATTCTTATGACTAAGCTACTAAAACAGTAGAAATAAAAGTAGAAGGGAATAACCGCAGCATTTATACATGTGCAAATGGAAAAAAGTAACATGGAGTTTATAAATCAACCCTAAATTGAACAAAAATTGGGAAAAAAGCATCATAAACAATGAGGGCTATTTAAACTTGAATGACTAAATTGTGAGAAACAAAACTGATGGAAAACATTTCATCCAAAATTTAAGTTTTTAGATGAAAAATAAGGATACAATAGTCACATTATCTCGATAATTATGGTAAAAAAAAGTTTTAATTTTTACAGCGGTTTTCACTGCAGCATTTGGTGTAAGGGTATATTTTGTTTGCCTTTCTAATCATTAATATTACATGGACTGTGCTCAGTCTCAGAACATGAGCCTTTCTATATTTGTGGGTTTCTTGCTAACGTGCTATGGAATTCAAAACCTATGGGACTTTGGGACTTTAATTTAAGCCTGTGGCAATGAAGATGCAGCTGTTCATTTACAAGCAATCATCACAGCTACAGAAGTTGTAAGATTAAATTTGAAAAGGCACTTTCCTGAACTTTTAAAATGATTAAATTATAACAGAATCAGTGCTACTTTATATTAGAAATATTTTTACTCATTAACTTTCTTCCAAGTTTAAAATCAAACCAAACCAATTATACATAGCATTTCATCTGAGCTTGCACGAGGTTAGCATTGCAGATTATGTATCAGTATTTGATTATTATTGTAATGTTTGCTCCTCACATACATAATTAGAATATATCATCAGTGATGACCCAGTCAAGAGTCTTTGAGGTTGGCATTATAAACTTTATTCTGTGTTGGCTCAGGTGCAACTCAACACTGCTATTTTATTTATTTTAATTTATTTAAATAAATCTATCAGTGAATCAAACCAGAATTATAAAGTGGTGTTACTTATTACTGAAATGCATTCTAATATATCTAAAGCAAATTTTATCAACATATAAAACCTACAGACCTCATCTCTGTCAAAGTTACAGATACCAACATGAAATATATTTTTCACTGACTTGATGGGACAGCTGTGTACTTGTGCTATAAGTCACTACTTTAACTAGGATTCTGTTTCAGAGGACTGCAACAGCAAACGGCTATAAAAAGACAGTGTGTAAATGGCAGACCAAGAGTCCAGAAACTCTCTAAAATAGTGCCAAAGCTCAATTCCTGCAGATGAAGTCCAGTGTTCTATTGTTAGATGAGACTCTAAAAATCATGGCATGTAGCTTGTACTACTAAGTGTCAAGATGATCAAACTATACCAATGAAGATATTTATGGATGGATGATAGAAATGGGATCACATTACCATTGGTTCTCTTTCTTGGTGGTAAGAAGTTTCCATATGTGCGCAGCAGCTATAGTGTTTCATTCCTAGTAGCTCTTTAATATTTTCTCCTAAGTACAACCATACTAAAGAAAAGTTTATTTTCTAACAGGCAGTACAAAGAACAACAAAGTCTACAAAGACCTAAAAATGATGAGACAAGAAATACATTGTTTTTTTCATTCCTTTTCCTTTTCCTTTTTTTTTTTTTTTGAGTGAAATCTTTCTCTTCAATTAAAAAAAAAAAAAATACCCTTGGAAGGCAGTGTTTCCTAAAGCAGGGCAAGACTCCCAAAAGACATATTTGCCCAGTTTTTGTGATATTACAGAGGAGTTCTACTTGATTTTCTTTACAGATCTAACCAGTGACATAATACTCTACAGCAATCATCCTCAAGAAATTTAAGTAAAAAAAAGCTTGAAGTTTTCTAAAGCAGGCAGAGACTCCTTTCAAATGCAGTTTCACCTTTTCCTTGCAGACACCCTGGGGACTTCTTTCAGTTGCACCAGATGTACAGTGCAATAAATGTGGAAAGACAGGAAAAGACAGTGGGGTAAAGAGCTAGTTAAGAAAAATGGTTAAAAATCTTAATAGCAGAATGCCTAAAACTATATTGCTGTGTAACAATGCCGTGGAGGCCACAAGCTCAAATAGGTGAAAATTTCTGAACTAGGGTACACATGGAATCATTGTGTCCTGTTACAATCGCATTTCATTCAAAGCTAACTCTATATTCTAAATGAAATCCTTTCAAGATATTTCTCTGATGCAGTCACAGCAAGGTGGTTAGAGAGGTAGCATGTAAATTAATCCAATGATTGATGCTCATTTGGGATACTGTCAAGCAACATTTAACTACTACCAGATAGAAGGACTTTGCAAGAAATTGTAACTTGCAGAGATCTCATGTGCTAGTGAAGATTAGATGTCATTATTCCTGAGCACAAATTTGAATCTTGCTGAGTTACCTAATGTATATCAACCTACAATGTACGACACGCAAAGCTCCTGTGAAAAGCGTATTTCAGATTTCCAAAATGATTACCACTCAGAAAGTAACCCAAAATGATCTTCCTTCACATACTGGGTTGACACACAGACATGCATATCCACATTGAAATAACCAAGACTTCTCCACAACTTAATCAAGAGTATCTTCTAAGTCAATTGTTATTCAGATCCTTATGGTTTCTTTATGGCTTATGTTCTAAACAATGCTGTGTGGCTGAACAGCCAAGATTAAATAAAGGCACCTCTCAGGGAATCCAACAGGACAAATCTTTAGAACTCTAACATTATCTCCAATGAGATATTCTATATCTTTTTAACATACAAGACAAAGACATTTCAACTGTAAAATTCAACTGTAATCTAATCATATTCTGGTATATCCAGAGACATCACATGCCTAAAACAGCCCATAATTTAAAACTAACTTTTCTGCTTACAGTATATGCAAGGTAACACTAACTTTGCTAATAAACACCACAGTATCTCAACTAACCAGTTACCTGGAGGGCATGAAAAAACAGCAAACTACAGTTCTTTGTAAATCCACCATAGCATTTACACTGAATAATTTTTCTTTAAGTGTCAAAAAGGAACATCATATTCTTTAGATCTTGGATGATTATTAAAGCAAATGGATGTGGAAAAGAAAGTAGGGCAATCAAAAATAAAAACGATGAATGTAAGGCTTTCCTTTGTCCACGGGGAAGGAAGATATTTTTATATAAATACGTATAGATACATACACACTTATCTCAAAGTATTTTGTAAGTAAAAAATGAGCTGCTGTCTATAATCCATTAAAGCTCTGCTATGAATAGCCTAAAAAGAAAAAAAAAAAAAAAAAACATGCACAAAGAGCTTGAAGGAATTTTTTTTAACATTTGATAACATTAATAACCACCAGGCATTTTTGCAACTACCACTATAAAATTATATTGCCATTCACTAAGAAGTATTTAGCATAACAATAATAGGGCAAATAAAGTGGGAAAACAGTCCAGTAAGTGTCATTGCTCCTTTAGTCCCCCTAAAATGAGTAATTGGATAGGACATGATTAAATGGAATTACACTATTAAGTACAGTTTACATACATATATGTTTGCACCTATATGCAAGAAGTAATGCCACACCATCACTGTTAACAAATCACCTTCATTTGTAATGATGTGAATTTGAGCCACATAGCTCCCCAATGGGTCAAAATTAAAATGGAAGTAAATCAGTTCTGTAATTATTAATAGACAAGAGCTAGAATGGTGAGCCATTAATTCTAATTAAAGGCTGCAATTAAAGGATACTTCAATCAATCATCTCTGCAAAAGTATACTCTATTGATTGCTACATTAATTATTAAAATCACATTGAAATAAAATTCAGATATAGTTATCTGCCAACTACTTCAAAATACTGTTCTAAGGCTTGTAATCTAAATCAATGACATCATAACTAGAATTGCATTTTATATTTCTATAAAAAATGGCGTTAAACACAATCTCAGGTACTCAAGTAGCGCAGTACTCAGGTACTATTTTTAGAAAGGATACACAAGAATTTTACTTTCTGCCACAGTCAACATCACCGTTAAATCCTCCTGACAGTCCTTTAATGCTTTCCCTCCAGCAGGATTGCAAGAGCATCAATTAATGTATTATGTACTCTAACTATATGCATATATCAGACAATTGTATGAAGAAAACTGGGTATTTCAAGAACTTTCGACACAGCCAAAACCCAGAGCTGCCTGCATAAATAGTAAGAAAACGTTGAAACACGTGTCTGTAATTTTCAAATAGAAACAGAGACAGGTGGAAAGTAGAGTTCATAGTTAAATGCCAGCCCATGAGGTCCTTGACTCAGCCATGTTTTATGCTCCTGGGAAGAAAATGAACACAGAAGATAGTAGTTGAATAGATAATGAAGTCTGCCACAAAATTCAGGTTAAAGCCAAAATCAGTTAAGGAGGGCATACAAACGGAAGAAATTGGTCTGCCATACACAACAGGAACAAAACTCTGGGTGTGGCAACAAAGAATGGTGGTAAATTGCTTCCCAACTTATTACTTGCACAAAGAGACCTTAGTGTGGTACAATAAAACACAAAATGCTGTTTGCTGTGCTCTAGAGTACAGATATTTATCAGTATTACCATATACCGTTATTAATAACTGCACTAAAATGATATAATGACAAGTAATCAACAATTGAAGCCCTCATGATTTCAATTACACACAAAGTGTGGTACTTAGTGTATCAACATAACTGCTTTGTTACCTTACCAAAACAATCTTTCTTCAGTATTACTTAAATACAGTTTGAAAGGAAAAGCTTATCAGATGCTTTCAGATACCACAGCCCATTGACTTTGAGAAGACTGAGTTACAAGTGCTAAGAATATCTCCTTAAAATCTTGATTTTTGTAAAAACCTCCTCCGAATAGTCAAATTCCATGGTTGGCTTTAAGCTGGTAATTGTACCAGCAGGCAGCCAGGCTACAGAAATCTACTGTAAAGATTTATGACTGCCACCCACTGCTACTGAATGCTCTGTAACTATGGGCTGTAATCAGAAGAAAAATAATTAAAAAACACATGAAAGGAAAAAAAGAGAAAAATATACAGTATTAAAAAAAAAGGACCTTATTTTCATTAATTTGATGTCCTTTCTACAGAAATGGATGCACAACCATCCCCTAGGAGCTAAAAGTTCCAACTGCTTCTTCAGAAATAAAGACCAAACATCACAAAATAAGATAACGTTTTAACTAGAGAAATGTACCTAAATATCTATCAATCAATCAAAGCTTGCCTCTTTTAATTGTGTTCCACCAACCTTAGCTTCCTTTGAAAGTCAAGTAACAGCAGGCAAGAGCAGCAGGTGAGAAGGAACAGGCAATGGCAGCAGGTGAGATTAGCCATAGATGTCATAAGCTCTCTGGCTGGTTTCAAAAACCTGCTATTGATTCAGACTCACTAAAATCAGTTTACTGAAAACATTACAAAAATAGGATTTCTGTCCATTGAAAGTATGTCTCTTTAGAAGGCAGAAGTCTCCTTAAATAACTACGGTAACCAATGAATTACTTGCTACTTTTTATAATACAGGCCACATTTATATGGTGTTAATTCTCTAACATTACAGCTACATCTAATCATATTTAATAAAGACAAATAAAAAGAGCAATTGAAAAAAAAAGTAACCATACTGATTTGTAATTTCAGACAAAACTTTTTACAAGGTATATCAGTAACAACATTGTTCCAGATCTCTTATCCTTTGAAATGCATTTCTCATTAGAAAAATTAGGCCACAGTTGACTAAAGTTAATATATTTCTGTGTAATTAATGTTTCATTTTTAAGATTACCATAGAGCTGTCAGTGCTTACAAAATATTGCTAAAAATAAATAATAAAAAAAATAAAAGCATAATAGTAAATACCTTAAAGGAAACCACTATAATATATTAAACTGTCATTCTTTGGATACACAGATGCATCAAATTAGCTACTGGACTTCCCTGCTAGTGTGAGAAGAGTATGTTCATTTATACATAAAACAGTAAGTTCAAAAGTCTTTAAATACCTACCGAGAAAAACTACAACTAAAAAAAAAAAAAAAAAAACTAAACAGAGCATAACGACAAAGCAACAATGACTATCGAATTATGTAACAGGGTTATTCTGCTCCTCCAGGTGCTTCAGACTCCAGGGACAGAATTTTAAGCGCAGTTACATTAATACAGTAACTGATGCATTCAGTTTTCTTCACAACAGTAATTAGAATGGTTCAGAGAAAGAGTTACCACGCTGAACGTAATCATCAAGGATTAGATAATCTGCCTTACAAAACAGTGGCGTTCCCTATTGTATGAAATTACTTTATAAAATTAAAACCACACTATCTGATTCTATCAGTTACTGAGTGAAAATTGAGCACTGCCACTTTGCCGTGAGTTGTTGGCATCCCTGTAAAGACCAGTGTTTATTATTTCATAGAACAAAAACTGCTTAGCCTTACTATAAATCTATCCCATCTATATGACAGTGATACTTCAATATATCATTAAAGAGTATTATTATTATTTTTAAATCAAAAATGTTTTACAAAACTTTTTCTAAAGCTGTTTTTACAGTAGCAACAATTTTTAAAGAGATAAAGAATTGCATTTTTGTTTGGTATGTTACATTACAAGCAGATCAAGAGTAATTAAGAAAAACAGTAGTACTGATTCTTAGAATATTAATTTTTCTTTTTGTCTTTAGAAAACATTGTAGTTTGTGTTAAGTAATGCCGCAAATATTTTAGTACAATTCTTAACAGAGGGCATTGAGAAGTCTAGCCAGGTTATTTATTGTCTTTAAGTTTGTTTGCTTTTGGTAATTGTTTTTACACAATGGTATCTACTAAAAATAGACTAATAATCCAGGATTCCTTTCTTATTCTGATTCAATACTAATCATTTTTATTTATATTGTGTTTATTGTTCTCTGCCACAATATACAGTATCTGTCAGCATTAAATCACATGTGACTAGTTTGTCAGTTTATTTGGGATAGCAATTCATAGTATTTCACCTATCTCAAACTCTACGTACTATTTCTCTCCTAAGAAGCGTCAGCATTTCTAAACCAAAACACCAAAACCAGTTACAGAGATAACTAAGATTAAAAATACTTTTTTTTTGAATGAGAATTTCACTAGCATGTTGAACTGAAAATGAGCATCCTGAAGTTAAAAAAAATTACATGCCAAAATAATATAAAACCAGATGTTATATATCATGATAAAACTCCTTCTACCCTGATGAGGTATAAACAGCGCCATAACACTTGGCTCTCAGTATTTAGTTACACTGTGGATGTGGCGATCTGTGCTTACTGCTTAGAGCACTGCAGTGAATGAAAGCAGAAACTGAGGAGGGAAGGCTTTACATTTTGCAGGTTACTGGAAACGAGATCATCAGTGAGTAAAACGACACAGAAATCCAGTAATGGTGTATGTAAGCGCAGACACCGACGGAGACTGAAATCAAACCAACAGCTAAATCACTTATTACCCTAGTTGTACACAACTCCCTCCTGACAGTTGCTGCTCCCCCCGCAACAGAGATATCTGATCAGATTAGTAATGAACTCCTGAACCTTCAGTATTCAGTCTGGCCAGGACAACCCAAAACCTGGGACTGGTTTACCTTGGTATGCCGGGCTGAAAACTGTGGTGGGTAGTTGAGTTGATTCACAAATGGATCACACGCAACATCTTGAGGACTGCAAGGATCATCACGGGGCTGGAGGCAGCCACAGCATCAGCTGGCTGGTTCATAAACCCTGGCCACACATCCGTCAGAGCCCTAACACCAGGGGAACATTGCAAGGCACAGACTATCTGAATCAACACTAGATATATAAGAATTACCAGAGCAGTTATGATCAGTGGCCTACCAAATCTGGTGTCCTGTTCCCAGAGGTGGTTAGTGAGAAATGTTGAGAAGGATCGCACAAAGAAATCCAGTTATGAGTTATAAACGATTTCCATTTCATATCGTTTTACTATAATCTACTAAACCAACAGAGCATGGTCAGATTGCTCTCTATTCATCAAGAGCAAAACATGGGCATTCCCTGACTTCAGCACACTTGTATACGATAAAGGTTTTGGAGCTTTCTGGAAAATAATATAAAATCCCAATTTTGCTCTGACACCTGCTAAGTCCCATCAACAAAACTTGACAACTCCGGAAAGAACGTGAAGGAGATGAAGCTTAGCTGAGAAAACAGGCGGTGAAAACTGGTGTGAAAGCTCTGTATGTAAGCAGAACCAGAAGGTAAATTACAGAATCAACACTCTACTACACCACTCAAGTCAAGTGTTTTGTTTTCTACAGTTTTAGTTTTGTTACATCAGACAGTGTGAGCTGTGATAAAATTCCTTTAACTTAAGGTTATGTCTTTTCTTAAGAAAGCTACGCCCATAGCAGCAATCATTTTTCAAAAGCAGGATGAGTTTAAGCAGTACCCTGACAAAGGGAGGGCTGTGAAGGGTCAGATTTTGTACAAAGACTTTAATTGGTTTAAACAATCCATGTCTGATGTTATCTGTAAACCTATTCAAGGCAGTTAGCAGGTGTGAACTAACCACTACAGCATATGTTTCCTCTTGTGTTGCCTTTTGTTCATTTCAAACTTTATCTATAGCATGTAAACAATAACTGACTTTTAAAAACATCCATTCATTTAAAAAAAACAACTATGTAAAACTGTATTTAGTTTAAAAAATCATGGATAAAAGCCTGTATTTAAGAGCACCATATCTGTTTTAATTTATGGTAATGGCCATTTTTTTGATTTTCCAGAAATATATCAGTACAGCTCCACTCTGAAAGAAAACACAGCAGCTAAAAAAAATTCTAAAAATAGCTTCATATTCATAGAAGTACGGTTCGACAGTTTTCCATCTATTGGCATTCAACCAACCAGGTAGATTTAAATCACATCAGTAAATTAAGTAAAGAAATGCAATCTGATTAGTGTAATACGCTCAAACAACTCACAAAGAACACAGACCTCTTGCATGTCCTAGTTTTCTTGAATGGACTACGGTATTAATTTCTTTTTAAAGCAATGGTAATTTTTTTTCCAGAGCAACAAAAATAAATAAAAAGTAAAAATCAACAAATCATATTTTCTCGTTGCTCACTAAGACATACGAGTTTGTTGTTGTTTTTTCCCCGTTTGTTTTCTTCTCCTTTATTTTTTTCAACAAGAAGGCTTCTACTTGGATCAGTATAATTTCTGGATGTCTCAGTGGAGCTGAGCTGACAAGCTTCATATTATTTTAGAACAAAGTACACTCACGATAATTTTAGATTATTAACACCCGGGTTTTAAACAGTAGGCTTCTGAATTGTTTCTAACCTCTAAGCTTCAACATCAAGGCTCACTGTAGAATGAATCATATCAATACTCTAAAAACATATAATGAATTAAAACATACTGAATTTTTACTAATAATGTTATTTGCATATGTTGGGACTTACTTTCTAGGTATACATTTTCAAAATGAACCGAATATTAATGATCAATCACTGCTCTCTTTTAATATCTATTAAAATTCTAAGATTCTGACAGATATTTTCTGCACTGCATTTATTATTTACATGCAATTATTCCCAGTTTCTTTAGGAGAGGTCAGAATCTGACTCTTTTAAGCAGGATGGTCAGAAGCGTCCTTTCCTTGCTCAAGAGATATTCCACTAAAATCAAAAAGACTGCTCAAAACAGTCAATCTAATATCAGTTAGCTCTACACTTCCTTAAGTGTTATGGGAGATGTAGGTACACGGTCCGCATGAGCACCTTATAACTGAAAGGAATACATTAATAATGAATTTATTTAATGCACTCTGTATTGGGGTAGAGAATAGAAGCAGAAACACTATAAATAAGTCATTTGTATGTATCTGTCACTGGATGATGAATAAAAATGCACAGGAGGTACTATCAATTGCCACTGGAATTAGAAAGTGAAATATGAAGGGAATATGACACAAAAAAACTGAAGTCTTCTCAGGTACAATCTATATGGCATCAATAATACAGGTTTCTAAAATATATTAAATACTTGTTTAAAATAAAAGGCACTTCTAAAAATTGATTTTAAACCTGAAATTTGCTATTTGAATTTAGAAACTGAAAATTAATTTAATTTATAACTCCAAATCATATACACGTAGACAAAGTTTACCTGAGGTTTAAAATTAAGTTGAGCTCACTTAATCTGGCTACACTGAAAACATCTTAGTCTGGTAATAGTGACTAGTGTGATGTCATGCAGCAGAAAGAATAATGTCATGATGAA
Source organism: Nettapus auritus (assembly GCA_011076525.1). NCBI lineage: Eukaryota > Metazoa > Chordata > Aves > Anseriformes > Anatidae > Nettapus > Nettapus auritus. The sequence continues at coordinate 41,544,430 of CM021769.1, forward strand.
GCTGCAAGAATTCTGGAAAATAACTTTAAATATTACAAAAGAAGCCACAAAAAATATTTTAAAATATTTAGCAGCTTTATTCATTAGCCGTGTATTCAAACGTAGGTTAAAAGAAAACTCATCCAAATTGCTATGCTGAGGATTTTGGCTGTACATGACACATGACTGTCATACCTGCATTAACACTGTAGGTGGAATCCCCAACTTTTGTTTCATTTCTGCAACTGGTAAGTACAGAATAAGCTTATCACATTTAGGTTTTTTTTTTTTTTTTTTTTTTTTAATGATTTATTAAATGAGCCAAGAGCCTGCTAAAGTTTTTTAATTTATTCAACTACGCAAGTATCTTAACAAAAATACTATATCTGTATTATTTTAATTGCTACGATTTTATTATTTTCAATACATACTGAAATGATTTCAAAATGGGTGTATTAAAATTGGGATTTTTACCAGCCATGAAAAATAAAAAGACTGAAACCATATTAAGACAGTGCATGAGAACCAGCTCTCTAATATTTTGGTGACTTCACTCAATAAACAGGTCACCACACAACTAAGTGGGACGTGCTGGATAATTAAGCCCATGACTACATATAAAACACTTTCCTCAGAGAGAAAAGAAAGCTCACTCTCGTTGTTAAACAGTTATGAGCTGTTCTCTGAGGACAAGAAGTTAGATAAATCCAACACTTACTATTTTTTATGTTAGTAAATATGATATAAAAGCTTTAATTTTCTCTGGAAAATGGACGAGAGAAATTAACGTTTGTTATTAGAGCTTCATTTAAGACTTCCATTATATTATTAAGGCATTAAGAGGATGTAAAACTTATTCACAAAGCAACTTTAAAATGGCAAGGCAGGCAGTTAATGATATTTCAATGAAAAGATGGTGGTTTTGCAAATGTGAATATTCCATTCTAGATAAAAATGCAAATATCAGATACGGCAATTGCATTTCTTTTCAAACTCCTGTTCTAGTCACATCATTCTTTCCACACCACCTTGTCTAAAACCAGGTTACCATCAAGACAGGTATTTGTGCATTCTTGAAAGGAATTGTGCATTTTTTTAGGTTCACAGAATAGTCATCTACTCTTTACGCCCAGCTAACACAACTACTGGTGGTAATAGGCTACTATCTATTTGTATTTATAAGAAACATGCATTTTGTCCAGGACTTCATAGCTGACACTGCGATAACTTAGTATTTGAGTCAGGAACCTTGTAAGCATGGACCATAGTTCCACGCTGCCTTGTCCCCATGTCTTGAGCACTTTCTCTGCTCCCCACACAGAAGAATTCCTCCAACCCCCTGCAGTTCTGCTTCCCTGCTGTGCTGCTCCCTTCTTTCTCCCCAGCTCACTGTGACTGGTGCCTTCCCAGGTCAGCCTTACTCTGCATACAGTCTCCCCCTTCCCTGTACTGCCCTGATCTAATGTGAAGGATCTAAGGTCAGAGCAGCTTTGCAAAACAGGCTTGAGGGTTTGGTGGACACCAAATTGACATAGGCTAGCAACGCACCCTTGCAGCACAGGCAGCCAGTGGCATCTTCGACTGCATTAAAAACATCACCAGCAGGTCGAGGGAGGTGATTCTTCCCCTCTACCCAGTACTGATAAAACACTAGCTGGAGTGCTGTGTCCAGTGCTGGGCTCCCCAGTACAAGAGAGATGTGGACTCAAGACTGAGTGCAGCAAAGCACCACAAAAATGACTAAGGACTTGAAGCATCTGGTGTATGAGGAGAAGCTGAGAAAACTGGGGCTCAGTCCAGAGAAGAGAAGGCTCAGAAGGATCTTATCAATGCGTACAACTACCTGGTGAGAGGAAGTAAAGATGACAGACCCAGACTCTTAGCTGTATCTACTGAAATCACAAGAGGCAATTGGTACAAATTGAAAGACAAAATTCCATTTAATCACACACACAAGTTTTCTAGTGTTTGGTAACAATACAGAAACTGGCTGCATGGAGACCATGTGCACTGTTCATATGTAGAGATACTCAAAACCTGACAGGATGCTGTTCTAGCTGACCCTGTTTTGAGTAAGGGTCTTCAGCTAATATCTAGATATCCCTTCTAACCTCAATCAGTCTGTAATTTTGTGATTGCTACAGACAGCCAGTTCCAGTAATTTTGTAGCCAAAATAGCATATATCTAATCACACGTTAACTTAGATTTTTATAAGGTTTATAATGGGCACATTTTAAGAGAGAAAACAAAAATATATTTTCTATATGCACGTATCTGTCAAATTTCATGCTCCTACTCCTAAAAATCAAAGTGAAATGGAAGTGTGCCTTAACAGTAACAAATTAAAGAACTTTTCAAAAGATATTCTTTTCCTTGTGTACAGAAAATGAAATTTAATTCTAAGGCTTCTAATTAAGTTCCTGATAATACCAACTTTGAGAACAACAGAAGAATTTTTTCTGATGGTTGCTATTCATAAGAGACAGTAACAAACCATAGAGGTTGACAATTTCAATGAAGAACAACTAAGAGCCTTTAAAATTGCCAAGTATCCAAAGCAAAGCTTTAACTACTCAAAAACAGTTGTTAAGTGCATGAAGAAAATCACATTCCTAACAACTTAACTATGCCAAGAAAATTCTCTGTGCGCAGTCTTAATGATATGCACTACATAACTTGGGAAGATCATATAACTATAAGAGATCACAGAGAGACCTAGAGGATTCTTTTTCCATCATCAGTTCATCACACTGAAATGTTGTACGTTGGCATGTATCTGAATTAGGTCATTTAGAAATAACTTGAGTACGAGGAGCAATGTGCTTGCTTAATACATCAGTCCAGGCAGCCTCATTAGCCCTGTTAAATATACACACTAAATCGTAAGAATGTTTTTAATCAGTATCAGTCATTCTTAAAGAGTAAATACAAGCATCTAAAATCCAATTAGGTCTGTTCATGTTAGATGCTAAAAAGAAAGGTTGCAAAAATATTTGTTACGCTTTTCACATTTTCTAATTAGTGCTGATAAATGTAAGACCAAACATAGGTGACAGGTGTTCCTGAGAGTTACTTACGACTACAGTCAGGAAAACCGTAAGTACAAAGTACTTAACATCTCAGTGCAAGCTATTGCTCCACCCATAACTTAAAAAAAAACAGGAATCCTCCTTCCTACACTTTTGCTGAAATTGTAGTGATGAACACCTGTCTGTAAAGTACAACTGAATGCTTACCAGCAGGATTCTGTGAAACTGCATAAAGCATAGCCTCTTGTTTAGGTGCAATAACTGCACACAAAGTCACTTCCTATCCTAACCAAATCCACTTGCATTAATTTAGACCTCAGGCCTGCTCTTTAAGTGCTCGAGATCCAACAGTTCCATCAGTAATGATTTAAGAGGCCTAACAATCCTCATGTTACTCCTCTGTTTTCAGAGATTAAAATTTAATTTACGGATCTACATATCAGTTTCAAGTATTTAAAGATTCTACTGTGAGTAAACCAGTACTTCACAAGAAACAGATGTAATTTGATAATTTTATTGATGTTGAATATCCAAGTCAAACTTAAAGAAAAGTTCCCTGAATGTATAAACCTTATGAATATTTAACTTGCCAATTAAAACTCCAACATCCTGACTTTACTGCTATTCATACTTCTTCATGCAATGTCACCAAATGTGAAAAGTGGTCACAGTTAAGTTCCCACATTTTCTTTCAAATTTATCAGGTATCTACTAATTGAGGACTGACTCCCATGATGATAATTAGCAAACTGCATCTCAAATGAAGAGACCACAAACTTGTAGTCACCTCTGTGTAGACAGACATATTAATAATTTTTTTCACACACACACACATACAAAAAAAGCAGCAAATATTCAACGAAATAATGGGTAGTCTTTAGCAGGCAATCCAAACTTGGAGATAGAGTAACGGATTATGGCAATAAATTTCCAATGTGTACCAGAACTGAAATCTGATGCTGTTTTTTTACGCTGAATAAATCTTTACATTCACATAGATTTTTACACTGAATATGAAAATATTTATATATTAAAAAAAAACATTTTTCACTCAAGAGCACAGCATATAATTTCTCCACAGAAACTGACGCACATTCCCTTCACAACTACAACAGGACTGATCAATCTGTGGGTAGATACCTTTGTGGGAGTATGATCTATTCCATAACCTCCCAGTGTAACAGCAGCAGCACACCCCATATACTCAGTACTTTCAAAACACTTCCATTATTTTGTTAACAGAAATGTAAAACCTGCTTTTCAAGAATGAACTGTCTACTCTGTTATGTGTTGAGAAATTGTGCTGCCATCTGCACACATGCAACTACTCCATTGTGTTTTCTTCCAGGGCACAGCCTACAGACATTCGACCTCACCCTAACAGTAAGTAGCAGTAAGTGGGAGTTCAGCAGCTCCACACGGAGCAGCAATTATGGTCATCATGGCTCAGGGCTAGCTTCCTGCTTTTGAAACCCTGCTTCCTGTTTGTGCACATGAACACTAATCTTTCCCCACCACCTGTATGTCGATTCTGCTCCCGCTCCATGGGATCCCTGTAGAGCGCAAGTGCCGCACACCCCGCCAACCGTGATCCTGCTGCTGGCCTGCACCAGGCCTACTTTCCTTCTGGAAGTGCATACAAATAGAAAGCGTGGTAATAGCCCACACCAGGATGTTTTTAAAAGAAAAGGCTGATTAATCCAAGTGGCAAGGACACCATACAGCAGATGAAAAAAATAAATCTCAACCTAAGAAGTACACGCAATCTTAAAAGCCTGCAGACTAATTTATTCAAAAAGCCTATAACTGCAGACAAACACACAGCAAACTACTCCCCCCTCCAAAATGTATTCAGGAAGAATCTTATTTTTGGTCACTCCAGCGTTCTTTGTTCCAGTTTCCTGCCTAGATTTCCCCTTTTCCTGTGCCAGGGTGAGGAGTTAATGTCAGGATGATCAGATATAAACTTTAAAAGCAGATGTGACTGCAGTTTGCTACATATTGGAGAACAGGGTGATTGTGCATTTTCCTGCTTACATGCAGTTAAATCCTACTGGAATTAATCCTAGAGGAAAAGGGACAAATTAAAGCAAAAAGAAATTATCTATATATAATATTCACAGATATTGCTGTTAACACTCATCTATGGATTTACACCATAATCTCTCTAACCACTTTCTTGTAACCGTTTTCCTTTAATAATTAGCCGTTGTGGAAAGAAAAAAATAATAATGCAACATTTTGTGCAATTAAAAGAGCAGCTTTTATGAGTTCACATAGCAGGCTATTTTAATATTTTGTTGCAATAGTATATATTTGTTACATTAATTAAACAACAGCAGAGAAAAGTCAACCCGGGTTACTAAACAGTTAAGTTGCAAAGTTTCTGGAATACCATGCACTAAGTTTTACACATGGCTCTTACTAACAAATGCAGTTTCCCTGCCTCTAGCACAACTCCCTTTTCATTTCTAATGCCTATCAAGAGAAATTAAAATACAGGGCACTGCAGTATCTGTACACAGATACAAAATGTGTAAATCCAGGCTTCCAATTTCAAATTTGTTTGTTTGTTTGTTTTCTTTATAGGCTTTATCATCATTCTTCCAGCTGCATCTGTAAAATGTAAAAATATTCCAGCTTTTATGCTGTCCACCTGAATTCAAAAATGCCTTGCACTGGTTATTTCCTCTGCCACAGATGTCTGTGTAATCCCTCCCCACTGGCATATGGTAGAAGTTTTTGGTTTAATGTATGTTTAGCATATTACATTTTCCTGAAGCAGTTGTGGTTGGAGTGGGAAAAAATAAGGTTGCCTGTCTGCTGCACCCTGTGTCAGAAGGAACCTTCTTTTGAGAAAGGGAAATTGCTCCTTTTCAGACCAAGAACAGTCTGCACTTGAAATGATAGGACTGGAAAGGAGAACAGGCAGAAAAAAATAAATCACCCTATAATATCACAATGAATAAGACGGTATGTTCATTTTCTACTTTTTTTTTAAAAAAAAAAAAAAAGTTGTTTCTGCTTTTACATGCATATTACTTCTATTTGAACTACCAACTACTAAAGTTTATTTTCTGTTCTTAAAAAAAAAAAAAAGACTAGAAAACCTGAGTCTATCTTCTAATGCCCCCGCGTGGGGGGGGGGGGGGGGGAAGGGAATAGGGGAATGTAAACAAGGAAGAAATGGTTTTATCTCAAGACTTGGGATAAATCAAATACATTTCCTCCACCATTTGAGAAAAAGTGAGGAAAATCAGCATAAGTAATTTCATTTAAGAGTATTTATTATCCTGTCTCTGAAAATGCTAGGAATAGCTCACGGAAGCATTATGTTAATAGTTCTGAGAATAAGGTATTTCCCAACCAGCAGACAGCAGGAAACAGCTAGGGATGGGTTGGGTCAGTAGCCCCTTCAGCTCTATGGGGAATACACACCCTTCCTCCTCTCCTGCACACACAAGGTATTTTGGCTACCTCTTTTACACCAACACAAATATTCCTGCAGCTGCAAAATGAATTAGTTAAGCTCAGTGATCAGCTTGCAAACTAATCCTCCTAACTCCCCTTAAAAAAAAATAATAATAATTTTCAAATGGATGAGTGAGCTGATGAGACCTACTGCAAAGCTGGACAGATGCTATTGCTGATGCAAAGATGAAATACATGGCTTAGGGCAAGACTACCTTTTTGGCAGTGACATTTAAATTAATGCCAGAGGACCATAAACCACACCACTAAGCCTCTGGGGGCAAAAACCTCTGTTTCAGTTCTTTAATTTAGATGTTCCTTATGTTTCTCTCTACAGAAGGATGAAGTGTTAATTATTGTTCTAACCAGCCCCCTATCTGAAATAGAAGAAAGCAATAAAGATTATTAATTATTCTATTTTTTGGACTAGAATGTGTCTCATCCCTACTGCATCATTAAACCTTACTTGAAAATATAAAATGAGACTGTTCGAGAAAGTTAATTGCACAAAAGGAGAACTTCTATAATTTGTGGGCATCTGTTAGTGATATTCTAGGAATATGTCATTTCAACAGAGAATGCTCGAGTGTGACTCTTAAATGGTAGGTGGCATATTAGCCTTTTGGAAGTGCAGAAAAAAGCAATAAATCATAAGATATTGTGCATGCTCAATATTACCCTTAGACTGATTTGAAGGGAACTCAGATTATTAGAGATTGATTGCAAGCACTTGCAGATTGTCTTTAATAAACTATTCTGATACCATAAAATGCAATTTATGAATAATGTGGAGTAAGTAAAGACAATTTTTGTAAAATATGTTGAATATGAAATAATAATATAAAGCTAAACTATTGCTTAAAAAGAGGAAAGTAGAAAAATGAAATTATAATGCCCTAAGAGTTAAAACCTACAGTTGCATTTATACTTGAGAATAATTATTTGAGAGTTTTTACAGAAAAGTATATTCCAGTTTGGATTTCACACAACTAAATAAATGATAATAGAAGACCTGACAGGATCCTCAGGCTCCTTTGAAGCAGATTGCAAGAAAAAGAATTACCATGGAAACAACAAGCATAAAACTGTGGTAAAGCCTAAGAGAAATGCCACTGCTTCTCAGCAATGAAGGAGAAATACTGTTAAAAAGCTATAGTAACTATTAATGTCTTCAGTCTTTCAAATATTTACTCGTGAGTACGTTACTCAAATAAATCTTCAAAATAAACGCAATGTGACTTAATTTGGGGGAAAAAAAAGTAAAAAAAAAAAAAAAAAAAGTGTGCAAGCTTGGTCTCCAAAGTGGAAAAAATGCAACAAATTCAAAATATACGGTACCGTAAAACATTGGAAAAGACCTCCAAGATCATCTGGTCCAACAATCCTCCTATCACCACTATCACCCCCTAAACCATGTCTTTAAGCACCACATCCATCCTTTCCTTAAATACCCCCAGGGACGGTGACTCCACCACTTTCCTGGGCAACCCATTCCAATGCTGGACTGCTCCTTCTGAGAATAAATTTATCCTAATTTCTAACCTAAACCTTCCCTAGCGCAACTCAAGACCATTCCCTCTAGTCCTATCACTAGTTATCCATGAGAAGAGGCCAACCCCCACCTTCCCACACCTTCCTTTCAAGTAGTTGTAGAGACCAATAAGGTCTCCCCTGAGACTCCTCCAGACTAAATAACCTCCTTCTCCAGACTAAACAACCCCAGTTCCCTCAGCTGCTCCTCATAGGACTTGTGTTCCAGGCCCTTTACCAGCTTTGTAGCCCTTCCTTGGACATGCTCCAGGGCCTCAATGTCTTTCTTGAAGTGAGGGACCCAAAACTGAACGCAGCACTTGAGGTGCAGCCTCACCATAGCAGAGTACAGGGGGATGGATGATCACCTCCCTGGTCCAGCTGGCTGCACTATTTCTAATACAAGCCAGGATGCCACTGGCCTTCTTGGCCACCTGGGCACACTGCCAGCTCATGGTCAGGCGAGCATCAGCCAGCACCCCCAGATCCTTTTCCTCTGCACAGCTTTCCAGCCACTCTCCCCCAAGCCTGTAGCGTTGCATTGAGTTGTTGTGACCAAACTGCAGGAGGACCCGGCACTTAGCCATGTTGAACTTCATCCCACTGGCCTATGCCCATTGACCCATCCTGTCCAGGTCCCTCTGCAGGGCCTTCCTACCATCCAGCAGATTGACGTTTCCCCCCCAACTTGGTGTCATCTGCAATCTTACAGAAGGTGCACTGAATTCCCTCGTCCAAAGCATCAATAAAGATATTAAAGTGAATGGGTCGCAACACTGACCCCCTGGGGAACACCACTTGTGACTGGTTTCACTGCATTCTCCACCAGTCTCTGGGCCCAGCTGCCCAGCCATTTTTTAATCCAAAGAGTGTACCTGTCTAAGCCATGGGCTGCCAGCTGCTCCATGAGAACTGTGTGTGTAGAAGACTGTGTCAAAGGCTTTGCTGAAGGTAGATTACCTCAACACCCCTTCCCTCATCCACCAGCTGGGTCACCCAGTCATAGAAGGAGATAAGGTTGGTCAGACAGGACTTGCTTTTTATGAACCCATGCTGACTGGGCCTGATCCCCTAGCTGTCCCGCATATGCTGTGTGATTGCATTCAAGATAACCTGTTCCACCACCTTTCCTGGCACTAAGGTCAGGCTGACAGGCCTGTTCCCCAGGTCCTCCTTACAATTCTTCTTGTAGATGGGCGCCACATTAGCAGGTCTCCAGTAATCTAGAACCTCTCCAGATGACCATGACCTCTGATAGAAGATGGAAAGCAGCCCAGCAATCACATCTAACAACTCCCTCAGCATCCTTGGGTGGATCCCACCTGGTCCCATGGACTTGTGACAGTCTAGATGGAGCAGCAGGACTCTTAACTTTCCACCTGAACTGTGGGATTTTTTTTCTGCTCCCCATCCCAGACTTCTTGGTCAGGAGGCTGATTACCCCAAGGATAAGCGGTCTGACTAGTAAAGACGGATGTAAAGAAGGCATTAAGAAACAGCTTTTTCCTTATCCTCAGTAGTCATGTTCTTCCCTGCATCCAGTAAAGGATGGAGATTCTCATTGGCCCTCCTCTTATTATTAATATATTTGTAAAAATATTTTTTGTCATCCTTAACCATAGTGGTCAGTACTTAATAACTACCATGTAACTGCCAAACACTGTGCTAACAGTGGAGGTTGGCAAGAACCTCCTGAGCTCCCATGGTCCAACCCCACTGCGTAAGTACAGCACTGCCCTTCTATTACGACCTACTTAGTTACTTTGTTAATCATCTTAAAAAAGGCAAAGTCTTATGGAAAAAACCAACCAACCAACACTGGTACATTAAAAGAACTAGTCTTGTTTTAAATTGCAATTGCTATTTAAAAATATAGTATCATATAGTATCCCTGAAAAGAAATACTCATGGGGAAGGGGGGGGGGGGGGAAGGTGAGAAGGGAGGGATGGAAAACATTTATCTTGATGAAAATTGTTTACAATTTTATTAAGTCTAACTCCTGTATTGCTTTTCATCTTCCTGGAATTATTTTTCCTGTAACATAAAAAAGCACTTGTCACTTCTAAAGTGAACTTGTTATAAATTGACAAACCATACTGTGATGAATTATTAAAAATAATAAAATAGAAATTGAACTCCCCTTGCTTTTTTCTTTATAGCATTATATATACTAGGCAAATTAATACTCTGGATACATCTCTAATTCACATATCCAGACTATATTTATACTTCAGTATTTGTGTAACATCCCAAAGCCACAACCTTTTTTGCTTAATGTATACAATCAAAATAATTTTGAAAGCCTGAATTCTCCTGGTAAAGTTCTGATTCCTCCTCCTCTTTCATTTAGGTTTTATTATTTAACTTTGTTTCTTTCATATTCATTTAAATGCTGCCTCTACTTCCTTGATTTCTAATTCTACTCAGTTCTTTCCAGAATTTATCTTCTCTTAGTTTAATTCTTCTGTGGTGAATTTCTTTCTTGCTGTGTCAAACAAAATATTTTGCTCATGTAATTTGTTTAGCATTAACAACCTTGTCTTCTGCTCCCAGGCATGAACACTTACTCGTTTGTTTACTCCACAAGCACCTATATATTCCTTCCAATATTGTCCTTGTAGACTCCAGAGGAATTTACAGACACAAAATTAACATCTTAAAGTTTAAGTATTTTAACTTTTTAACATCTTAAAGTTTAAGTATTTGATTTACTACAATTCACACTATCTGTCAATGTGTCCTTCTGTGACATCTATCAAGACTAATTTATGCATAGCGACTGTTGAAAATAATCTCGTCTCTTATCTTTTATTCTAACCTACTCCATGAACATTTACCTGTCTTTTGTTTAAAATTTGAACTGAGAATTCAGTTGAGCAGATTTTATCACGACATCCCTGGATTGTCTTGCTCTTGTATGGACCTCAGTCATGACCACCATGATATGCATTAGCAGAAGGAGGCTTTTTTAAAAAGGGTCAGGGAGTAGTACCCTCGCTTTAGAGCCTCTTGTTACTGATTTGTTGACACAAATCCCTAAACATCAGCATCTCTCCATTTCTCTGCTGCTCCTCAGATTAAATCGTCAGTGAGGTTTGAATGGATAAACACAGCTAAAGACATAATACAAACCAGAATTCTCCTAATGAGTTCAGTGGATGCCACATTTACCAGTGAGCGTGTGTACTGGGTCTGGCTGGGATGTTAACTTCCCCTGCAGCAGCCCATACAGTGCCACACTCCGCACTTGGAGCTAGAACAGCAGTGTTATCACACCAGTGTTGTGTCTGCTGCTGAGAAGTGCTGGCACAGTATCAGGACTTTCTCTAACCCTCCTGGGGGGTGGGCAAAAAGTGAGAAAGAAACATCACCAGGGCAGCTGACCTAAACCAACCAAAGAGATATTCCATAACATATGATGTCACACTCAGCAATGAAAGGTGGAAGAAGGAGGAAGAGGGGAGGGGTGGGCTTTCATTACAAAAACATCTTCCTCCTCGTGAACACCGGTTACGTGAGTTGAGGCCCTGCTTCAAGGACGTGGTCAGGCATCGCTCATTTGCAGGAAGCAGAGAATAATTTATTTCCTCTGCACTTCCGTATAGCCTTTACTTGTTTTGTTTTTGCTGTTCCCTTTCCCCCTCCCTTTCCCCTTTCCCTTTTTTCCCTTTAGTTGAATTGTTAATTAATAATAGTTCCTTAATATATATATATTTTTCCCTTTAATTAAATTATCCTGATCTCAACCCGTGATTTGTTCTTTCCTTTACTTCTTCCCCTCCTCATCTGAGGAGGGGGAGTGAGAGAGTGATTGTGGTGTTCAGCTGCCTAGCACGATAAAACCACCACAGCGTGTCAAAGTACAGACTTAATCACAACAATTAAGAACAAAACCAAATAACAAAACCTACAGCCACTGTCCTAGCAGATTAAATCAAGTGACTTAATTTAGTCAGTACTAAAATGATTTTTGAGTACTTGTGCTTTGCCTGTGCTACCATGCTAAACCCTCAGATCATATATTTCTAGCACAAAGCAACTCATGCACCCCTGCAACGATTTATGTAACAAAATCAATGGTCGAGGCAGGATGATAGCAGAGATTATTGGCACCAAAAATAAAAACATCTTGTATACCAGGATAGTCTTGCCTCTTAACAGGTAACTGTATACTTTTCTCATTCTTTAGGTAAGATACCTAAAGAATGTAAATGTAAAAACATGTATCTTTGTTATGTGTTGACAAAGGTATTCCGAAGATATTCAGTAAGAGAACTGTCCATCTTAACAGAAAATAATAAAGGATATGTAAACAGAATATATATATATATGGTATAAAATTGGAAAATAATATTGAATGATTGTACTTACTACTGATCCCCCCACTTGCACAGACACATTTACATGTATGCATAGACATATACACACATACCTGTATAAGCTTAATAACTTATCCTCTCAGGCTTCCCCCTTCCAACCCCCCCCAATTTTTTTTTTTTTTTTTTCTATTATAAGGTCTGTCCATTTTGGAAGGAGGGATAAAGTCAGTCATAACAGTATTTAAACATTGCAGGGATGATATCAAATGAACAACTGAAATCAGTTAATGATTAACAGATTTTAAAGATGAGCATAAATGAAATCTCTTCATTAGCAGGTAGACTTCAAATTTATAAAATATAAACAAAGTAATGCAGTCTTCCTTCTATCCTATACATTGTCATCAGTAAAGAAAAGATTTATCTGTAAAAAAAAACTTTGTTTCTAATTACAGATTCTTCCTGCATTGACTTGATTAGGAAAATATCTTCACCAAAACAGTAAGTTACTCTAATACCTAAACATAAATTCTCAATTAGAAAAGTACACAAACGTATCATTTTACATGCACAGAAAAAAAAAAGCTGTTTAATTAAAAAAATAAAAATAGAAGCCTAGTATCTCTGTGTTATAGTAAAGATCAACCAAAGTTTTCAGTATACAGATACAGAGCAGCTGCTATGTAATGATTCGAAATCAAAACACATGAAGGCTCCACTGGAAATAGGAATGGAAAACCACAACCATCCTGATGCATGGCCAAGTAAAGCAATAAATCAGACTTAGGTCAAACCACACTCTAGAGAGTTTTAATTTATACCATAAACAGAAACAAATCTTAACAGATTTTGGCTTACGCCAACTGTTTTGATCTTTCCAAAGAAACTACAAAAATATATCTAAAACCATTTTTTAATAAACTATTAAATATCATAATAAATGATTTCATATAAAAGTCACTCTATTTGCTCTTTATAATTAAAATAATATATTCCAGCTGAAGTTCTCTTAAAAGCTGTGGGCAAACAGAATTTACAATTGTTTTAAAGAACATAAGTAGAAATTTAGAAAAATATATAATTTTTTTTGGCAGACAGTAATTACAACGGAAAACGAGTACATGTTACTTTATCTTTCAAACCAATTCTCAACCCCACTACCTTCAACATAGAAAAATAAATTTGAAAAAGGATAGATAGTTGTAGTTGGTAAAATTCAGAAAAAATAGTCAAGCAAACATGAAATGCAGAAAAGTTTAATTGAAAGCACTTCTCTATAGTATATCTCTACCTATATATATAAATTTAGGGTGTGGGATAGCTTTTCCATGATTTAATTCTTCTTCTTGAAAAAGTAAGGCCAGCTGTAGTATCTGAAAGTCAATCATTATAAAAAATACAGATGTTTTAGAGAAAAATTCTCTTAAGCATTCTCTTGGATGAGAGTTTCCTTCCAAACAATCACTAAGCAAAACTGTAGCCAGGAAGACAGAAAAGCAGACAGACAAGAACATTAAGGTCAATCGATGCTGAATGAGAGTTCAAGCTGTGCAACAACCTCCTACACTGTATGAAATACCAAAATACACATAATTAGCCTTCAGTGGTCATTTCCAACAATGCTGACAATATAGCCTCCCAAAAAATCAATACTGCAATCATACAGCAACAGGGACACACTGTATTAATATTACAACTTAACTAGTTTCTTTATAGTCATTTTTTTGTGGTTTTCACTATACCCTTTGTTTTCACACTGAATTTTGTTTAGAGGAAAACATCATGATCTATTGGAAATTGCTTCTCACTCACAAACATTTTATTACAAACCACAGAGGAATGCTGTCTTTCCTACAGGGAAAAGAAAAAAAGGCACATAAATAAGCAGCACATATTCTTTCAGTTAAAAAACTTCAATCCTTACTGTAAGCAAAGCTCTGAGTTTAACTTCAAGATGACACTTCAAATTAAAATCTCTTTAAATGATGGTAGTAGTTGACCATAAACACCAGCACTGCAACCCTACTGAGGTTTTCTTCTACTAGCTGCTCACAAATAGGAGCAGCCCCAGTTTCACCAGGGTTATTCACAGAGACTACTACTTCAGTACTTAAAAATACATATATATGTATATATATATACATCAGACAGTGACAGCTTTTTTTCATTTTACCGATATTCTGTATTTCATAATACACAAATAACCATAGGAAATTACAAGTTAAATAATCCTAGGCAATTTAATGCTTTAGTGTCTTAAATATAAATGGAGAACAAGAGTATGTGAAGAAAGCAAAGGCAATAGCTTGGAGCTGCAAATAATCACTTGGGAAGAATAATTACTCATTTAATACTCATCAATAAGGACAAATTTTCATTTGCAACATGAGTTTGCAATAGAACAGTGAGCATAAGTTATCAGTAAGAAGAAAAATAAATATGGGAGTTAAAGGAATTCCTTAAAGAATACTCTACTTGCATGCACATTAGATATCACCCCTTTTCCAGTGATCACAGCTTTATCATGGTAAAGGGATTCCTAAATGTACACTGTAGACAAAGAATAACTTCCCAGTAAGTGCAAAATGTGTTTGTGAAGTTCAGACACACACCTACAGAACTGTGTCACTACTGATGAGAATTGAGAATGGACTTAGAATACAGATGCCTAATATTTGCATGCCTTTTATCATCAAGAGTTTGTGAAGAAAATCCAAGACCTGACTTTTCTTTAGAAAGATTGGGATTACAAGGAATAGCCCATTATAGACCTGCTTCCCCTAGTCACTTAGAGAAGAGGAAATATGAAAAAAATCAGGAGAAGCAGATAAACTTGATGACATTTGGAACTTTTACACAACTGTTACTGGAGTAACAGTTATGAAACACAGATCTGCTGGTCACTAGCACAGAAACAAGAATAATAAAATTCTGTATAAATTTCTCCTTAAAAGATTTGTAAAACAGAAAGAAGCAACCATGTATACAGTAGAGAAAAATGAGGTAGATAAAAATTAGGAAAATATGAACTCCTAGAGCTTCAGATTCTCTTGAATTTCTTCCAGCATTATATTATATAAATAATTAAAGATCAGTAAAGTGATCCATGAGTCTTTGTTAAAAGTTTTTTTCTCCTGACTTAAACATATTTCACTGCCCTGACCAGAAAATAAAAAGTGTAAACCAGCCATTTTTTGTTGGAATTAAGGCAGTATGTATTCATATGCCACTGAAGATTAACAGGAAAAAAAAAAGGTACAGACCAACGTTTAGGTTTCAAGCTAAAACGAATGTATCATAATTGTCATTTTCATATAATTTATTTCCCTTTTAAAGCATTTCTCATTCAAATACTAATTACAGAACATACTAGAAATGGCAGCAAGTTCTATATGGCTTTCCCCACTTAATGGTGAATATTGGCAGATGAAAGCATTTAGAGGAAAGAACAATTTCACAGAATGCTTTAGCTTACAGAATATGCCTGCCACAGCAGAGACTCATGGGGCGACATGTCTCTTCTCATCCACCTATTCTACTTGTTACATGTTACATGACACTGAACATGAAATTAATTTCAAAAGATTTGGGCTACCACTCTGAAACTCAAGAACAATTCCCCACACTCTACCCCTTGAAAAGAAAGGTAGGAAAGTCTGAAAAAAATGTAATTACATGGGTTTATAATCAGAGATTATTGCTATAGACAAAAAGAAAAAGAACATTGCTTAAAACTAGCCAGTATAAACATATGTTGCATTTTATAGGATATTGTGAAAGCTTAATTTGTATGAAATCGTGAAAATCAAAACAGTTAAGTCTGAATAAGAAACCTTTTAAGTGCTGAGTATCACTTAATGTTTTTATAGAGCTGAAGAACATCACAGCAATTTTCCCTTCTGTAGCCCAAGAGCCCTGACAAACCTCTTTCACCCTGACCACATACTAGTGGTTTACACTTCAGAATCAGTACTGAGACTAAAGCCAAAATGAACATGTATTTCTAAAAAACAAACAAAAACAATCAGAAAATCCAAGTTATTCAGACAAACCATTAAATGCCCCCAAATGAACTTGTTAGTAACAATATATAGAATAGCTTATAATTACATCTATATTGTTTTTAGAGATTTTGCATTTATAACAGGTTATAAATGCTCTAATGATTCTTCAGTTTCAGAATCTGATTAACATCTTGACAACTGGTTGGGAAAAAGGAAGCACAATGATTTCACTGTGACAAATACACTTAAACGTTTTCGGATTGTTATATCTCCAGTGAAGGCAAAGTTTGGAAAACAGTATTTTGATTACAGATGTCATTACAGCATGACACATACTGAGAAATTCAGAAGCTGTCACCAACAGCCTAGTAAACAATTCAAGGTTCTTGCTAAAGGACAAGACTGAAGACATTCTGCATCCTAAGTGTTCCAGCTGGCTTTTAAGATGTTAGAAATACACAAGGCATACCTGATGCTAGAATACCCACTATTTATTCTGACAAAGGAAAGATCTACTTTAGCTTGCTTTCCCAGAACAGCACTTGACAAATTGGAAGCAGTGTGTCCCATCCCATTTGGCTTTAGAGAAACAGCAATGATAACACAATGCATAGTGCTATCAGGCTTCACGTCTGGGTGGGCATGAAAAGAGTTTCAAATTCTTGAATGGAAGTTTCAGAAAAGGAATAAAAATATATTGTCTACGTAACATCAACACAATTCAAAAGAGGACAAAAATATTTTGCCCCTTTAGAAAAGGTTATTCTGACAAAGTAAGATTTTTCTTATTTCTTTACTTAAAAAAAAAAAAAAAAAGTGTTTTGCTGTGTTTCCACAATCCAAGGAAATACAAAAGGTTATACCTGAGGCAGAAACCTTGAAAAGGATCCAGTATAGCACTGACCAAGATAAAGAAAATATTTAAAACCCAGTGGACCCCAGGTGGGAATTTAAAAAAATCCATAGGCATCATTAAAAAACAACAATAAATGACAGAACAGAATTTTCACATGGTGAAAGACACAAAAATGAGACGAACTATGCAAATTAATACTGCAAGTTCCTCTGAAAATGAGACAACAGATTTCTACAAGGTAGGTATTTACAGGAACTCTACTGAAAAGGACCCAAACCTGAGATTATAGAGGTTCCCAACAGGAAAGGATGCACACCAGCAACATCTGGATGGCGGAAAAGCCATTCAGGTAGGTAATGAAAAAGGTGTTCTGGCCAAAATAAGCATGAAGCAAGAAATAAACTCAGAATACTCACCATACAAAAACATCTACGATACTACCATCAATTTACAACCATTTTCCTCCAATTTATGATGGGCTTTGGTATACATTATAATCTGTACTACGTTAAAACAAATGAGATGAAAACCTGAAGTGCCAAACACAATGAATTCAGCTTCTGACCAAGAAAGTTGTATGACATGAACATCACCTAAGAAAAGGGAGACTGCCATATTAAAAGAGATATTATTATCCAGTGTCCCTTAAGGTAAGCTGGCTTAATCTTACTTTGTACAGAACTTATCGTAGCTACTTATGACAGCAAGAACCAAGCCACACAGAAGTTTTTATGGTGTGGAACAATAAAATTCCTGTCTATACCTGTTAAGGACTTGTTCAACTTCTCACCTGATCTGTTGCAAACAGGAGGAACAAAAAAACAGCAACGGAAAAAATTAAATAAAGTGGTTGGGGCCTCCACTCTCCTCCTGTTTCTATTAGAATCTGTAAACATGAAGGCTATATCCTCAACTAGTAAACTTTTGTCACCGAGATCAACTAACAAGGAACAGGTTTCACTGTATGCTAGCTATTTGTTCTCAGCTACCAAAAGAAGGTGTCATTCAAATTAGTTACTGGACAAAATCCTAGTAATGTTTTCATGGCTGACCCATGCCATAAATTGCTGAGGGGCAGCTTACACTGGAACAGAATACTGTGTGGAAGGACAAACTGCCAATTTAGTAGCAGACCACTCACGTTCCAGAGCCCAAGCAGCTATCTAGGCATGCTTGAATTTGCAGACAAAGATGCAGGCTTTTGCTCCCCATCCCTGCCTCATCATTTTTTCTTTTTATAGCAGTAAAGGGGATTTTCGCAGCAGTTCATATGATGCTGAGATTCTTGGTGTTACGTCTGCTCATATCCTTTTCTTCAGAGGTTCACATATTCCAGCTTTGCTTTTATGAAAAATACATACAACAAACAACATACAGTTTACAAGCTTGATTATTTTAACCCTTTTCTCTAGCACTTTCACTAGGAAAGACTGCTACTATTCCAGAACCAAGGGTCAGAGTTCCTTAACTTTCAGAACCCACAATACTCTATTTGTTTTAAGTGTTTAAATGAACGTTCAATATTGTAATAACTGATCCACACAATCTCTGTAACAGATTTATACTCTCCCTTATAAAAGCCATCACATCTTAGTTTGTTGGATTATGCTTTTTTCACTACTTTTAGAATGCCATCTGGTGTGTAGCTCAACATTTCTGAAAGCCACACTATTCAAAAATTAAAATAATTCTATTTTAGAATATATCTGAAGGCACTGAAAACCTTTCTTTTTTTCCAAAAAGGTTTTTAAAGTATCACCATTACGTTCCTATTCATCACCTTTCTGTTCCTAGGATCGCAGTGTTTCTGTTTCATATCATTCTAAAGGCTGAACAAATCTTTTGGATATAATACTTGAAACAGTCATTCTTTGTTGATACAAACAAAACAATGGTCATCTGCTGTATTTGGACAGATACTAGAAGATGCAATGAATTTGCCAAGAAAACTGTGCTGCAGAATGAAACAAAGTTATAATAAAAATCATATACTTCTGTTAAGTTTCAAAATAAGAACAAGTAAGAGTAAAATTCTTCATACAACGACAACTGAGGTATCTCTATGTAAAATGCTCAAGCACATTTTCCCTAATACGTTAAAATGCTACAGCCTTGCGTTGCAAAGAACTGTATTACTGTATCTAAAATCTTTTGTTACACCAGTTCTGGTCACTATGAATGACCTAAAAGCTAATGAATACCCTTGTTAATTATGACTCACTTTTAGAACCAGAACCTCCAGATGAAAGAGGTTCCATGTTAAGAAATGTAAGAAAATATCTGCTTCCTTTGCAGAGTATAACAATAACCAAAAGAAACACATTGGTGGATAAAAAAAAGTAAAAGGATTAACATTTTTAAATTATGTGTACATGAAAAAAAAATCTCAAAGGACCCACAGACTCATACTGGTGTGAAAGATTAGCTACTTTGAGATTAAGTGGTAGTGCTGGCATTAAAATAAGCACATTATTTATTTTTTACTATGACTATTTCTTCTATGCTTACACACACCATAAAAGCACAGTCCAGCAACAGCTATTATGACCATGACTCATAGTTCACTGAGTTTTTACACCAAGGACAACACTTTCCTCCAAGTTCAGCAGCACAGCCTAATATGGCAACAAACAACTACCAACTTTGCAAAGAGAAAAACTCATCTGAACTGACAAGAAATAATAGAGCAAGAAATTCAAGACACACTGTTAAGTATTTGTCTGCACTGACTAAATGAGACATACGTGTTTTATTAGAACTGACAAGTTTCTGAATTTCCCCATATTCTTTCATTTTACAATTTTCCACCATTTTCCTTCCATTAAGCTATGACGAAATGTTTTTACAGATACGCATCTTGGGTAGGTAGCCAATTCTTTCATTTTTCATATTAGAAACAACAGAATTAATTTAGATTTATGAATTAACACAAATGTTTCAACGCACTCTATTTGGGGCTTAATTAACATTCTTTGTACTTCAGCTGAATTATATTGACTAGTGTAAGGGTCTGGAGCCAAAGCCAGCAGACTGACGCATCTAGTCGACTGATAGATGTGATTATCCCTCTTTAAAATTGGTCTAACAGCTGCCAAATAGAGCACAGAGTCCAGGTTTTGGCCCTCCACTATAGCTACGATGTTGATAGACCGAAGGAAATTCAGTGGAGCACCATCATGACAGTCAAGGGTATGGAGAATGTGCCCTTAACAAGGAGAAGCTGAGGGAACGGGTCTCTTTCATCAGCTTGGAGATGAGACAGCTTCAGAAGGACTCAACAGCAACACCCTAGTACCTATGGAGGCCATCAAGAAGACTAACTCATTCTCTTTCCAGTGGTGCACAGTGGGTGGACACAGCCACACAGCGAAACTAGGGGTTCAAATTAGTTATAAGGATTCTTTTATTTTTTCCTCCACAATGAGGACTGTCATGCAGTGAAACAGATTGCAGAGAAACTATATAGTAAGATAAACCCAACAGCAATCTGGTCTGACTGCACAGCTGACCTCACCTGAAGAAGGCATTTGTACTAGAGATGTTCTGAGAACCCTCCTAAACTGAAGTACTACGATTCTAGTCCTTATATTTTTCTTTACTGTTTGCTTTTAATTTTGTCCTTTAATTGATTTAATTTTTGTAGTGCCATCAGCCCCAATGATATCAAATCAGATTTCCTAGTGGAAATGTAATGTATTGTGGCAGTCTTTCTTGCCATATTTTGATAAGACCTCTCTCTCATCTGCAGTGCAAATTTCTCTCTCATAGTATTTGGATACAACCGTGATCTGTGAAAATGACATGGATTATTATTAGGAACTCAGGCTATCAATCTTCCTTTTTTAGCAGTACAAATATAGTGTTGAAAATTATCCAGGAATAATTTTCAATGTTTTGACATCTCCAAGTCCTTTTAGATGAGCGCTGTAAAGAAGAACATATGTATCAATACAGAGGTATTTAATTAAGTGACAAAGATAAAACTCTATGTAAACAAGTGCAAGGTTATGCATGGGATCTGAACTACTTTGAAGGCAATTAGAGATTATAAATCAACTGTAACTTTTCTAGAAACAAACCTTGTTGTCAGTATCAATGAAATTTCCTCTATGTGAGAAGAAATTTTAAAGAAATGCTGTTATGGCAGGCATATATTAGGAAAATTCCTTGGAAGTAAAATACTCTCAATTATATGCTATTGCCTAAGCTATGTTTTGGCAACTCCGTCTTACGTAGTGAATAGCACAAGAAGTAAAGTTCAAAAAATTAGTACTAAAATAATTTAAGATGTCTAGTTTTAAAAAGCTATCTATACAGTAACATAAGAGTTATAAAAATGATTAGGACTATAAGCCAAACAAGTTTTCTAAGTGGCATATCTTGAATACATTGTACAGTAAAAAGAGGAAAAAAAAAAATTAGTATCACTTTGCATAGAACAGTAACTATTTTATAGGACTTTTAAAAGACATTTTTAAAGTGTTATACTAACTATACTGGATATTACACAAGATATTTACCTTTACACACTAAAGAATATGAAATAGGAAACATAGGCTTTACAATATAACCTAGGAGCATTTCTGTACTTTCTGTATTAGCTAGAGAAGATAAACTTTTAATCTAAGCTGGCTTTGAAATGGTTCAGGTATTATATTTTATATATTCCTTGTTAGGTAGTTTTTGTAGAATCTGTAGATTTGTATTTAGAATTACCAGGAAAGACGAGATCAGAAAAAGAAATACAATACTTATAGGAATGATTATAGGAAAGACTACAATATTACTATGAGGAGTGTTCTGAAGATTTCTTAATTTGAATAATATCTGCAGTGCAGTTGTAACATGGTAATAATCATATAAGATATACTAAAACGTGAACTGTTACTGACTACAGACTTTTATAGTACGTAGCATTAACACTGATCACAGACTACAAGACAACAAGGTTGTAACACAATGTAATCATACATGTTCTGTATACATATACCAAATTCGTTTTTTACAATGAATTATTAAAATTTGAAGAAGATTCAATGATGAAATGGCAGTTAATGAAAATACTCTGAACAAGTTATATGATGTAAATTTTGAAAGGTTGTGTTTCAATTATAAGAGCAGAGAGCCTTTGCTCCCCCCCTTCCAAAAGGTTTTTAATAATGTCATTTCTAAAGGCTTATTAGGAAATAAAACTGCTACAGAATAATAAGAAAAGTCCTTACATGCAAAAATAATGAATTAAAAGGGAAGAGGGAAAGACCGAACTACCCAATCTCACAGTGGAAAGAGATCACTTATAATATTACATGCAGTGAGGAATCTGGAAAATGGGAGCAGACATCAGTGCCAATGGTTCTGTTATTTGGATGGTGATTGTTAGGCAATAAGGACGTGTGTCAGTGAAAAACCACAAAAGGGTCTCAGGACTAAGCAACTGCATAAAAGAAAGGCAAATGGCATTCTATGTATAAAAATATGATGTACAAAGGAGAAAAACGATCCTAACTTCACACACAAATAATGGACTCAGAACAGACCATTATTTCACTCAAGAGTGAAATTTTGGATTATGATATCCATAAAAAATGTTGGCTCAGTGTTAATAGTCAAAGGGAAAATCAAATGTTAGGAATTTCTAAGAAGGGAATATGAAACAGAAAAGAGTATGACACTGCTTATGATGACATAAAAGATTTACTTGCATGTTTAAACTGTATTCAGCTCTGGTCACTTTGCCTCCGAAGGATGCATTAGAACTGGAAAGGATTCAGAAGAGACCAAAAGGACAGTTATAGCAACAGGTTGGCTTCTATAATAAAAGAATGAATGTAAGCTTACACTCCTAAAATCTGGAAATGACTTGAGCTAAATGTCAGATGTTTGCAAATCATGAAGGCATGGGAAAGGGACTCTTCTAACACAAGATGCTTCATAGAGTAAGGTCCAAAAATAAATAAAAGAATGTGGGAATTCTTTATTACTAAATAGTGTTTGTCACCTGCCCTAATCACAGACTTCATCAGAACACAATCTACATACAGATTCAATTTTATTTACACATATACAATACAGATATTCAAGTTAAACACACAATGTTGTTATTCCTGAACACAGAAGCTTTTCCTCAACCATGGCTTAGGAAAACAGCAATAATTACACAGCCTAAGCAAGCTACTATTGAAATACCATTGGTATTTTATACATTGACAGACTTTGTGTTAAAAACATAACTCAACATATGAAGCGTAATTTAAGGGATAATTATTCAGAACATCAGATTTCATTAATCAGTACAAAGTCATTCCAAAACTGATTAGAAGAGATATTAATTTCTTCTAAGTCATTACATGAGAAGATAGAATGGAGGAATCAAGATATCTCTCTCTGCAACAGAAGACAGAGAACGTAAAGTTTGCATGCAGAGAAACAGAGTACTATGTCACTTAATACTGGCAGGATCTTCGTCTGGTAAGAAAGCTACTAGGAAGCTACCTTGCATTTCAAGAAAGCTGAAGTTATATTTTAAAATATAAGTCAAGCTGACATACCAAAAAAATTTTAAAAGGATATAATTGTCAACAAAATAACAACAACTCTTCAATGTTAGCAAGCAGGCAAGCTTACATAACTACTCACACAAAATACAAGTGCACAAAACACAATACACTAGCTTTGAAGTTAACTAACAGCAAAGGTACACAGATGCTTTAAAATATATTAAATCTCCAATAACTGAAGTTAAACATGAACATGTTCTGGGAAAGTTATAGGAAATATGTTCATATGCAGTCTGTAAATAACAGTAATATAGATATTCACAATATATTTATGATTCAGTAAGACTTGCATCAAGACTTTGAAAGATTGAAAGAAAATCTGAGCGTCACAACAAAAAAAAGTTTGCACAAAACTAAGTTCTATTAAAGGATTGCTGATCAACATTTAGAGTATTCTGTTATACATACAGCTACTTATTTACCAGAGTACAAAAACAGAACAACATTTTTTAATCCATTAGAGAACTTTAGAGCAACATTTTCATCTTAAAGTTAATCGTTCAAGCTCTGCATGGAATAATGATAAAAGACAACAATTTCTAGTGAAATTCCTGATTAAAATATATCTTGGAGATAATTTACAATACTTTGTAGAAAGTCAGCGTATGTATCGCACTATGTTTTCTGTATCTAAAAGGTCACAAGCATTTTGTTATCAGTTTCATAATCCTTACAAAATTCATCTGTCCAGTGTTATATAATGATAAAAAACAAACTTTTACATTAGCAGTAGTTATACATTTACCATCAAGTAGTTCCTTTTAGGTCAAAATTCTTTGCTGAAAACAATAAACCAGATGTGGCCAACTCCTCCAAAAGTATTTTCCTGTAGGCAATATAATTATTTGCCAATTAATTATCTCTCTCCCTCTTTCACGCTCAATCTCTTCTTTGGGTCATGTTGGTTCACTCCCTATAATCCTGCTGCACTGAACCTTAACTGCGATAAAGAATCAATCTCCATAATCTAAGCAAACATGTGCCCTGCTATTAAAATTTCTATACAACAAGCATTATTCTTATGATTTTTATAAAACCAATATTTTTAAAAAAAATTTTGTTATTTAGCTTTGGATGGTTGATGAAACAAAACTAAAATATTAACCTTTCTGCCATGTTATGAATACTTACTGTAAAATTCTCAATTCACTAATATTTGGGCAAAACATATCTTTAGAATCTGTTACATCAATGGCTTTACAGTGATCAGAGGTTAAAACAATGCTAGCTTCTCAGGTGGCAATCATATGTCTTAGAACTTAATTACATAATGTTCTATTTATTTATTCTAAAATAATACTGTGTTGTTATTTTAGAATATCACTATTAAGAATTATCAATACAAAATGTTTATCATTTTTACGTATTATACAATTTCCCTATTATGGTATTGTTATGGATCAGCTGGATTCTGTTTCAAGTTTTAATGTCTCCTTAAACTCAGTGAAGCTTCACTCTGGAGAAAAACTTAATTTCCACAGCGTAAGTCCAATCTCTCCGCGCTGTGGATCTTAAACAAGTGATTTACTACCTTTTTTTCTTTTATTTCTCTCAGTCCTGAAGAAATAACACAGCTGAGAAACCATTCTAGCCTGTTCATCCTGACTAGACTTGCTTAATAAATATCACCAAATTGAGCCTAATTGAAAGTTGCAGAAATACTGCTTAGAGCAGAATTTGTTTTAAAAGTACCACTATAATCAATTATTACAAGTCTTAATTTTGGCTAAGGAACTTTTTTTGTATGCTTGAGTCTCTATAAGCACACTTAGTTTTCAAGAATGACAGTTAGAAAGCAAACTTCAAAAAACAAAGCCTCTATGGAAATCCGATAAAGTCACTTCACAATGCCATCTGTCAGTACAGTGCTCCCATAGTACTTCTAGTAGCCAAATATTTTGAAGTGGGATGAACAAAGACATTAGAAAGGAAGAAGAGTTCTTTCAGTTAAGCTAAAATGATTGTCATTCAAACACATATGATTAACATCTTAACACTGCACTGTACCAGACACACTGTTAGGAAAAGTTCTTAATAAGTTAGCAAGGTACTTTATTGAAGCAGAACGTTCCTTCTAAGACATTTCCATGTGTACCTTCCCCTTAAAAAAAAACAACCTCCATGCAGTACATCTCCTCACCAATAGCAACAAGTCAACAAAGCCAAGACAGATGCATTTATATATCTCACTAAAAACATCTGTCCAGGCCTATTTAATGTAAAAGTTCCCATTTTAAACACTGAGTTTTTAACTTTTAAACTGTGTTGAAAGAAAAAAAGTAAAGAAAAAAGCATAACTCTACATAACCCATAGGATAATTTTAAAATTCAGAATGAATGATTTAATCTCTGATTTGTAATAGTTTATAACATTTTAAAAATAGACTTAAGCTAAAGTTACTTGAATCTCACATTTAGAACGTTCCCATTCTTTCACTGCAATCTACCATAATGTGATACACACAGGACAGTTTATTTTTAAATGCAGCCTACAATTTAGCCCAATACGTATACATATTCATTAAGTCTGATCAAACTAATCAAAGATGTCCTTGAAAGTATTCTCAAGGAAGACATTAAATCAGCATAAAGTAACTACTATAAGCTGCACAGCAGAGGAAGAACAACAGTTACCATACACTGGAACAGTTCCTTCAACAAAATGAAAACTTTATATATTTCTAGAAATGCATTCTAAATACTGTAACCCCACAAACTGAATGTATGAAAATATGGAATAGAAAAGAATATGTACCTGATGTTCATATACACATGTATGTATTTTGCACTAAAACTGAAGTATTTTACTTCTAAGACTTGAAAATGCCTTTATTCTTAAGACTCATAAGACTAACACACAAAACAAAAAACTAACAAATAGAAGTATCCAAATGTAAGAATTTTCATTTTTTATAGAGAAGTATTTAATTTTACTTGTTCTGAACCGCCACTTTCCCAGTTTTACTGCATGGCGCTTATTAACACACAAAACTCAACAGAAGTCCACATGGCATAACTTTCTGAAGAGTTTCACAGTTACCGTATATGATCAATACCTTAGTAAGAAAAGTTTCATTTTTCTATGCATCCATTATATAACCACAATATAATATTTTAAATGCATACACCAAATAATCCTTATGATTTAATCTTCCACATAATTCGAGCACCAGGACAAATATTTTGCATTTTTCAAAATACTGTCCAAAAAATCTGTCTTAATTTCAACCTTTAGTTTTACTAATGAGTTTAGAAGTTGATTTAAGCCTAATTTTGATTTTATAATTAGCTGCTCAACTTCATATCAAGATTCTTCTTCCCTCTCACTTTCCCCACAACAATGTCATGGCAGCAGATACTAATGAAAACATACAGTCCTACAAGCTAACAGAAGTGAGATGGAACAAGATGTTTCAAACAGCAGGAGAAAAGAACCCGTGTTTAGAAAAAAATGTGTACACGTATGTAATGAAAAACTATCCAGATATTTCAATCTTATTTGCTTTCAAGTCCGGTGTTTTACTCTGTAATATTGGGAAAGTGGTATTAACTCATAATTCATAAGGTACAGCATCTGTCCAACTACAATATTTAGCGTTTATAACTTCACAATCAAGACAGATTCTATGAATGGTTTTGGAAAATAATATAAAATCTCAAACATTTTAAAGAGCTTTCTTCATGTAAGAATGAATGCAAGAGATCCTACATAGCTTGGAACAATTATAATTATTAACAAAGACTGCAAGTCAAATATTGTAAAATTCTAGAAAAGATGTTTAAGTATAGAAACCCTGGTAAGCAGAAACAGCTTTTTGCATTTGACAAGATACAGAATCATAAAGCAATGAAACTCATGTGGTGTGAGCAGAGAAAGATCTCAGTCAAAAGACTTTGGAAGTTGTTTTTTTGAAGAAACAGAAGTTAATAACCTAGATAAGGCTCTGGTAACCTGTAAGGAAGAACAAGCATTTCAAGGTTTTTACAAACAAAGTTTAGATATATGCAATCTGAAATTTCATGGACAGGCTATGCAATTTGACACTCAAATTACTAGCCTTGAAAAGGAAGAGTAGGTTATCCACAGTAACCAAAATGGGTGAGAAAGAAGTGTCTGCAAAGGAAACTGACATCACCTTTAAACTTCTTTAATTCAAGTTCCAAATAGAGTATAAGATGAGCACAGTCAAGACAAGATGTCCTAAGAACCAGGGACAGGAAAACTAGATGTGTGAGTCATCACAAAAAAAAAAATCCTGACCAAATCCGTGTGCAAAATAACATATTAAGAAAATGAAGAATTTTAGGAAGTGAATGTCTAGCACATGGACTGAAATGAGATGATGGCAGGCAATCTACCAAATAATACGAGATGAGCAATTTGAAGACAAAGATACAAATGGATTACAATTTCTTGCAGTTGATCATGACTACAGAGCCTTACATCAAGTAAGTAATTGAAACAAAAGTGAGTATGTTGTGTACATGTGGATCAGGAAGTAGAACAGGAAGAGAAAGAGGGCAAGAAACAGTGGACTCATACAGTTTAACAAGAGGAAGTCACTAATAGAACAAAAGCTGGAATGGATGAGCTTCAAAGAAGAGGAAGAGAATTAAGTCAATATTGGTTTCCAATATGTATTCAATTAGGTGTGTGGGACTGTTTCATACAAAAAGCATTAAAATTGCAGAAAATATAGGAATCTGTTTGCCAAACAACATAACATATAAAAACACTATCTCTGGGGATTGCAAATAAGAGAAATAAATGCACTAACATCTTCCATTTTACATTACAAGCATGAATTGGCAAAGTACATTACATGGTTATAGAGCTGGTCATAGTTTTTCATGTTCATCTTAATTTCTGAATCATCTACAAATGCCAACTAAAGAAAACACCAGCATAAAACAGTTTCTTAATTAAAGTTATTATTCAAGTTATATATGCATTTTTCTAGAACTGTGATGGTAAACTTGAAAATGTTTCATATTTTGGTAGTTTTACTGAATAACGTTCCTATTATATCTGAAAATACATATTTTGATAGCGTCACTGTTGACCTGAAGTCAGTGCCTATAACAATAAAAAATTCTTCAGTCTCTCCTTTAACATTATAGGAGATTTTTTTTTAAGTACTTTTTTTTTTTAAGCTACAAAGTTTAAAAAGCAATCATAAATTAGATGAAGTTAAAAGGCTCAGGCAAAACAAAAACAGAATCAAAAGAAAAAAATCTTGCCATAAAAAAAAAAAACTATGTAAAATCAATATAACTATTGACTTGCCTTTTTTCCACTCATTTTCTTATTTTTACATAAGCATTGTTTTTTAATCCCCTCTACTGAAGTTGTTCATCTGCTACTTGTATTACAGTCAGAAACATTCTTTGGAGTAAGAACAGCTGAGACTTGTTTTTGTGGAATATCATGTTACCTACTGAAACAATGTTTAAAAAATAACAAAACTCAAACCCTATCAGAAACAAGAAATAAAATTATTACTGAACCTGCAAGTCCTCACAAAACAGAGTATGACAAAACATACAGTACTAGAAATTGTCATACTATCAGATGTGCACTGCTAACAGTGATGAAAGCCTATTTAATCTGCTAATTTTAATGTGGTTGCTGATATGAACAAGTGTCATAAAAATGAAGAAATTAGACTTTAAACTTTGAAAAACAATAGGATGATGTAATATTAGAAGGAATTTCTCACAAGAATCCTGTGCTGAATTAGAGCAACTTTCCAGCGATATGCCATTTCCTTCCTGTGCCACTCCATACTCCCTGAAAATATATAAAACGGAATGGGTTTTACAGTAGATGGAGTCATCTGTTCAATTACTTCCTAGGCTTTATGATTCCTGAAGAGCATACCCAGAAAAAATTTATTTCACAAATTTATTTTTGCTGTGATTCTCCCCCTGTATGATCCATAGTTATAATTGTTACATACTGCAGACAAACCTGATGCTATCAAGATATGGTCAATGAATGTCCTGGAACAACTGCTTGCAGCTGGCCCTAAACTGAAATACCTTTCAGAAACATCCCACTTAAGAAGAATCACTCTGAAATTAGAATTTAATTATTTAATTTTTAAATCGATGGAATATCATTGACTTCAGAACTCTGTTGTTCAAGTCAAGCCCTAGGAAAAGACTAGAACTGCATTCCACATGGTGTGTCTGCTTATTATTAGACAGTGTTTCAGCAAGCAACCTGCAAGCAACTTCGAAGTACCTTCTCCTTACTCTCATCAAAAAAGGAAAAAATACGAAAATTTATCCACAGAACATCTAGGAATGCCTGGCAGAAAATGAACTCTGAAAATAGATCTAAGGCCCAAGTCCAACACTTTAGTATTTTTGTGTACCAATTTGGACTACAGAGACTTTAAGTATCAGTACCTTTACAGGATGGGAATTACAGCTGCCTGCCGCACTCTCCTTCCCAGCAGTATCAGCCAAAGCTCACATTTCCAGTCTGTGATATCTGGTAAAAAATTGAATGGAAGGCCATGTCACTGCTCTGCAGATTTCTGAAACTGAAGTGTCTGCCTTTTTTTTTTTTTTTTTTTTTTTTGCCTGTGTAATGACTACAAGAACTCATACACTGTCTCTTGTGTAACATACATATCAGTTTTGAACTGAATCTCCTGGGTGTAAAAAAAAAAACAAAACACTTTCTTTTTGGAAATATATGGACTAATGTCCTTTGCAGCTCATTGTGAAAACTAGTCAATACCAGAAAAACTCTAATGCTATAATCAGTTCTCAAAAAAAAGCCATCTTTGCTTTTAATCAGTACACCTACAATATCCTTGCTGAAGAGAAATGGAGATTTTTAAACTTCCACTGCACTCCTGAACTACAAAAACACCACCAAAGGTCTTTAATTTATTCATTTCACTAACTGTTCATCCACCACAAAAGTGATGTAGAGGATTGATGTATTAAAGGAAATTAAGACAAATAAAAACAGAGCTGCTATGGGAGTATTTAAACGTAAAATCAGATTGCACAACAGAAGACAATCCCAGAAGCAGAAGTCCTAAGAAGTATTCCTGACAAAACTGGAAAATAGAAATTACAGCAGCATTTAGATTTGTATTGACAATCTTGAATTTTATGTAACAATTAAAAATTACATTTATCCTAAAAAAAATGTATTTTTTATATAAGGCTTTAAATACTTTGCAACCTTTGATATGGTAGTAGGGCTTTTGATTTTAGTTTATTTCTCATAATATGAAGGAATAATATAAACTGGTTCTTTAGAATAATTCTAATAACATTTTGCATTAAGTATATTACTAAGTTTTCTTGTTTGGAAATTAAGCTCTTGGGTTTACATAGGAAAGTACTGTATATTATAGAACAACAACATCAAGAATTTTCAGTAACAGTTCTGCCCCAACCAGACATGAACATGAAAGCACAGGAAAATTTTATTTTAGGGAGTTTAACAAATCCAAATCATTTCCATGAAAACAATACAAGAAGAGTTATATAGCAGAAATTCAGAACTGTCCCAGACTTTTGCACATCTATGTGCATATTTGTTCATTCTATAAAATCTTCTTTTCAAATATCTATTTTCAAATTTTTAAACTTTGAAAGACATGGCAAATGTCCATGCACTGAATTCACACAAAAACGTGACTGATGTAATTGCAATATAAATTGAACATGTCAGGACACAAGAAAAATATTTGGAAAACTTGTTATAATTCTTACATCAAGAAAGCTGGTAAGAGATGCTGCTTTACTTATTTTTAGCAAAGTGAAAGCACTCAGACTGCTGCATTTAAAGCAACAGCTTAGTTTCTATTGGCTGGGGATTTTTTCATTTCCAACAACAGCTTTTAGATGATTCTTTACATGACAGCAAAGGCAAAAGTCTTTTCAATGGTTGCAAATAAAATGCATTCTCTTTCCAGGTATAATAATACATATACAGTATTTTAAGGTGAGGTGCAAGTGGGTGAAAATACTATTTATTAATTCCACAAGTTCTGTAAATCAACTGAACATTTATTTTCCTTTTTTTCTTCATGGTAAGGAAAGTTTGTTCTCTTGATTGAAAAAGCAGTAACAACTCAGTATGACCCTCTATATTCAGTCCAAAAAAAAAAAAAAAAAAAAAAAAGGATTACTGTGGACTACTGTGACTGAGGATCCATAGTTGGCTTCACCCTTTGCATTAGCTTAGGTGTTCTATAAATCCCATGAATATATATAATCCTCAAACACAGAAATATTCATATCTAGATTTTTCTCTTAAGAACGCGTTAAAAATACGAAGAATGTTTCTTATGCAAGTTTATCTTCCATTTAAAACAAGTTGATGGAACTGATGGAAATTGATGTCTGGTTACCTTGTCTGTTGACAGGTAACACTGCAGCGCTCTGTTCCCAGTGGTGCACACACCGTAATTTAAACATATGAAGTGCAAGCCCCCAGTTTAAGTGTTTATTTTTAAGCTTTATTATAGTTTGCAATGAAACATTGACTGTCTAGTGCTACTTTACTAAATGCATAAAATCAATGCACTGTGTCAAAATGGTTACTTCTAACAATAAGTTTAAATTCATGAAAAGAACAAAATATTCAAACTTAAACTTGCTACAGATTCCTTTCAATACAGCTGTCTTGAAATTTTATGACAAAAAATTCAGGAAAGAAAAAAGTAAACGCTTGGGATTCAATGTAAGCACTGAGGATTTTAATTTAATGTGTTTTTTTTTGTCTTAAATTCTAAAATTTACAAAAATAATTCAAATATACCTGGAAAAAAGGAGAAGACAAACACACAAAGAAAAGAAGGAAGCATCAGATAAAGAGCTTGAAAAGAAGCAGAATGTTTTGTTGGTGGTGCTTTTATTTTAGAACCATGCAAATAATCACAGCCAAACTGTTACTTAACCAATCAAAACCAGAATAAGCAGCATATACTGCTGAAGTCGTATTTCTGAAGTCACATTTCAGCTGTTACTTAACATCAGTGCTAAATTAATGCCTTCACAACCAAAGCAATTCCTCTGAGAGCTAGAATGCCTTACTGAAATTTAGTACGTAATATTATGTATTAGCTTAATAGCATATTATGCATTTATATAATACATATATTATAATAAATTTTAATATATAATATATATTAATGTATAATAACAAAATAGAATATTAATAGCATAAATTCACAGGTACGCAATAGCAGTAAATCAAATGCATCACTTCCATGTATTTACTTTTTTTAATGTACAATTCTAATTTACAATTTTAAAGTACAATTCAATATAAAAGATACACGTATACTTTAAATATTTTTGAATTAAACTGATTTTCTTCCCCTTCTCTTTTTAACTTTAGTGACAACAAAGGACAATTGTGCAGTATTTTCTGCTTCTTAACTACTAAAATGGAAACAAAAAAAGACATACAGACAATCTACACAAATTATGTGAATGTCTAAACAGAAAAGGGGAGAAAAATATTGTGAAATTATTTGTAACAATTACTTTCTTCATAATTTAAATGTAATTAAATAGGAAATGTTTAATTTTGTTAATAAATTCAGTTAAAATTCTGTAAAAATAATTTAGAAAGTGTTCCAAAGCATTTAATCTGCAAAGAAACTACTGCTTATATATATTTGCACACACACATATGTTTTTAGAAAGGTCTTTCAGTAAACTTTTTAAGCTAAGCCATCTAAGTTAAACAATTAAGCTTAATTACAAAATTAAATTGTCTTAATCATACAATTAACAAAAAAATAGATAATTTAGTTACCAGCTTTAAGTAGCAGAAACTTGTATGGTACACAAGTCTTGAAGCACCTGTCCAGTGTTTTGAAAGAAAAAAGTGAAGTTACACAAAAACAGCTACCCTGTTCTTCCAGAATCCAAGGCATACACAGCATGTTCATTTGTAATCTGTCTTAGATAACAAACCCTGACTTGACAATTTATGTAAAAGGCAGTTTTATTTTACCACTGGAGTATAACAAGACATTCTCATTAAGATACTGCAAGATGTGGTACTAGATTTACAATACTGTTTCAAAAAATGTTCTTTTAAAGACATATTAATAACATTTTTTGCTTTTGTATTGTATTGTACTGTAGTCTTCTGTACCAAGTTAGAAACACCACAGATTATGTATTTTTAAATCTTTATC
Organism: Nettapus auritus; assembly: GCA_011076525.1. Lineage (NCBI taxonomy): Eukaryota > Metazoa > Chordata > Aves > Anseriformes > Anatidae > Nettapus > Nettapus auritus. The sequence goes on from CM021769.1 coordinate 41,578,364, forward strand.
ACTATGTCGTGTACTGGAGGACAGAGAACACTGACACCCTTATTGTCCTCCACAATAATACATTCTAAATACTGGCAAATGAGACATCCAATTGAAGGCAAACTAAAACAAAATAGTTTTTTTTGTTCTACTACAACAGGCCAATCATATAACAGTTGCTTTCCACAGTCAAAAGGGCTTGTGTTTTAGTTTAAAAGCTATTCCAATAACAAAATCAAGAACTTCTGTACATCCGTAAAGTACGTATCATATGCCTACGTAAGACTGAACTGTGCAACATTTGTTTATTTGTTCTTTGTTAGACCACAAAGTTTTCATCATCTGTTTTGGGACATAAAATCATACTTCACAGTATGTTTCATAGAGAAAGTGCATGCAAGTACACACAATGCAGACTATAGTCAGACAATAAACAAACATAACTGAGGCAGATGCAGCTATAAATACGGATGCCACCCAGCCTCAGTAGCAGAGCTTTAAAGTCTCACTAGTAAATCCTCGGCTAAGTCTTGTAACAGACTAAAAAAAAAAGTCTACAACTAATATGACAAATAGCCTAGTAAGTCTCACTGGGAGATGCTGGGAAGAGCCTTTTATTTAGTTAGCTTTTGACAGGAGGACGCTATTAAGTTGAGAAGGTTAGGGAAAGACTATCTGACTTATGTAAAATTTCAAAGACATATCCCATTCAAATAACTACAAATTATGTTGGCTTCAATTGCTGGCAACTGACAGCAACCTTTCATTAATGGCAAAGAAGTCTAATGAATTTCCTAATATTGATTTTAATAAAAGTAGAATGCATAGAATTTATGAAAAGTAGATTTGGTTTTTGACAACTTAAACTGTAACTCAATCTTAATGCTACTGTAAATGAAAAAATATGAAAAAATGTAACAAAAGGTAATGACTACCTCTGTCCACTATAAACTAGTTCAATATTATATTATACAGAGAACTTGAACTACCACTGGTCTATCATTACGAGGTAAGAGAGGTGATGTGGTGAGAAAATCTTATTGCAATTCAGGCTGAATTAGCTCACACTACTAACACTTTGAAGACTATCTAAAGGACCAATTATTATCTATTATTAAATATCTTACGTAAAATACTTTGTTTAAATTGAAAAACAATCATAATTTCTTAACTGTTTTATCTGGCATTTTGATAACTTTCCAATTACCACAATTTGATACCCATGGACTACAGTCAATTGCTTATTATTAATTTGGACAGACAAGGGAAAGCTAAAGCACCAAATAACCACTTGCTTATTTTATACTAATCACCCACATAGCCACCCCTAAACTAGATTCAAGGACATTGTTAAAGCAGAATGGGAAAATTAGATTACCTTTAAACATTAAGAATACTTAATTGTCAAGAAAAGCATGGAGTTTTTCATGTGTCAAGGCTACAAAATGTGAGTAATAGAAAAGAATGATTCATAGATGGGCTGCTAAGTGTATCAACCAATGATTATATGCAAGATAATTACGATCTTGTTACAGAAGCTATTAAAAGAAACTAGAGATGATAATTAAATACTATACTACAACCCTCTGAAGGACAACCTTGTCAATATTAGTTAATTCACTGTTTGAATGAGTCTTTTCATTTGTAGGCAGAAATAACTGATTTTTTTCTACATAATATAAAAAACAGAAAAATATGCCTGTAAAACACATTTACTCAACACTATATAATTTTTAAGAAAATTATAACTAACTTTTAACTATATAAGATTATCTGAAAGCACAGACTGTATTAGTTGACATACTTCTGATGTATTAAATACGGGAGTTCTTCAAGACGTGGTTAATCCAGGTGTTAGAAAGTCGCACAATCAAGACTAGCGTTTGTTTGTTTTTTGAGTTCTGTTCTTTATACAGACTGAAATCATACATAAAACCTTTTCTCGATGACATACATATTTTTTTTTACCATATTGGCACCATTAGGAAGATGAACATATACTGCAAAGAAGCTTTTATCAGGCCTATTTATAAACAGGAAAGCAAAGTTCATACACCATTCGGTTAGAAATAATTCTTATTCAGACTGTTCTAAAGACACTCAGAAGCCAGTTGTCCTATAAAAAAAATGGCTAAATACTGTACTAGCTAGCCATCCAGTGTTCCCACATAGCCCTAGTGATTCACACTACAAAATGTAAACACTTTCAGAACAACAAGATGGAAGTGTTTGCTCTCGAGATAATGAAGCTTTAATTAGAAAAATGTACTGTTTTCTTTTAAAAAAGGAGTCATCCGTTTTTGCAAACTGAATGCAAGTTTTCAATGCGATTTATACATCTACGAACATCTTACTGAAAACAAGAACATTTACTCAGGAACAGGTGAAGCAAATTAAAAATACAAAGATTCCTTCTCCCACCTCTAAGTTCATGCCACACACTAATAAATAGTATTTCTCACACTTAAAATAATCATAGTTGGTCACTATAATTTACTAAATCTAGGCAGGAACCAATAGGTTAACTATTATAAAATGCAATCTTTTCAGCAATGTAAATGTTACTGTGATGATACAACTCTCTGAACTGACTTTACACCATATACATAGTCAAAATCAAGGTTGTTGGCCCAGCATCCAATCCTTTAGAGATGCTTTTAAGCTACTGATCTCTTTAATAATACAGTTTCCAAGAAATAAAAAGTAGCTGACCAAATGCAGTAGACAAACTGGAGTTTGATTAAAAAACAAAACCAAACACAGAATTCAGAATTCACTAACTACATATCACAGACTCAAAATTAAAATAAAAACAGGCTTGACGTGGGACGTGGGACATAGTCATATTCTGATGAAAAGATGTAGAAGAAAGTTTAATTTTGTTTCTTAACTACTGAAAGGCACACGCTGACTCCACAGGGAAGGACCTTAAGGTCTGTCATCAACGCAGTAAGCTATAAAGAAAAAGCAAACAGTACAACCACAAAACTTGTTTGAATGTGTAAGATAGTTCATTTTAAGATGATCCTATATTAATCTTCTAATAACTTCAAGAAGTAGCTATTTAATGAATTACCTGAAGTGGTAATTCCAGTCTCATTTTCATATAGGCTTAAATGACTGCAGCAAGAACCAAGGCAACCACCCACAACCACTTAGTAGAGAGTAAAAGGATTCTAAGTAGTACACAAGAATTCAGATGGAGTGGATCAAGTGCAAATCTAATAGTTTAACCTAGATGATAATAATAGGTTTGCAATTTTAAAATAAAGTCTCAAAAATCCTACCTACTTCAGTTTCATTAATCTGTCTCATCAGCCAGCCCCACTTGCTTGCTACATGGCTGCGATTAAGAAAAGTTTATTCCAACCCATATCTTCACTTCTTTAAATAACAGAGCAAACACTGAGGTAATTTAGCTCAAAAGTTGTGATGATTCAACCACCTACCACCTAAAGCACGTAGTTTCCCCAAAAGAAGAAAGCTGTAAAAGAGGAATTATCTACATAGATAAAAATGATAACATTCAAGTTATCAGTTAACTTTCCCCAAAATGAGAAATGTGTTTATTAATTACGCCTTCCCTGTACATTTCACTACAGTAGTTATCAACATAGATTCCAAACAGAGATCCATTGGCATACTGCTATAAAGTCTAAATGAATCCTCAGTAATTACCACTGGCCAAGGCAAAGTGACATATAACTTTAACACACCAAAGACTTAATTGATCAAAGCAGGATGAGTCAGCCAGAGAGGTAGGACATTTTCAGACCTCTGTAACCACTCCAAAGTGCTTAATTGGGATAAATCCATTCAGTATTTGCAGTGTAACATATGGAAAATTTGTCACAGTAAAGTTTGATTTCAATCTGAAGTATAATTAATAAAAACTGTATCCATTACTCAGAAATTATGTATCTTTTGGTCCTGTAAGATTTTCCCAGTTACAGAAATCTAAACATTATGCTGCAATGGATTCTGAAGTTAAACTTTCGAGTTTTCTGAATTTAATTTCTCTGAAGAACCTTTCACCATTGATACACTGATCTCTCTTGTTGCTAATCAACTGAGCATGATTTTTAACCATCATGAAAAGAAAAAAAAATGTGTCAAACTATCAGTAGTTATAAATGAAAGGTTTCTTCATGGTATATTGTATTTTCAATACAAAACAAATACCATAGCTTGCATTACTTCCCAGACTTTGCAAGCCTGCAATTCTGGTGAGTAGGACAGTAGATCATAGGTGGAGGCGTGGGGCTCCCTCTGCCCTAGGAGTTTGTGATTCAGATTATAAATCCCATTTTGCTTCTTTAAGGGCAATGAGGCCAAAAATCAGGCCCATGAGATAATCACAGTACTTGCAATTTTGTACTAATATACCAACAAAAATGAGATATCAGATTCAAGGGCTTTTTTTTTTTTTTTTTTGCTATAAGGATAAAAAGATCCTTCACATACAAAACTGGATAGTACTACCTAGATGGTGAAATGATCTTTGGCAGCACTGATATCAACAAGGAATTTAAAGATTTCAAATAGAAAGATACAGAAATAGAAATGTAATAGAAAAATGTAAGTTTCTGTAAAAGAAACATACATGTGAAATGGCAAAGATCAATTACTGAAATTACTTTTGGATCTCCTACGAACTTCAGTTCTATTTCAACTTCAGTTTCAAGTTTAGCAACTCTGCAGGTCAAGCAGGGACTTTAAATACTTTAATCTCGTATTTGCTGCTAAAATTTGTCAAGTTCTTAGACAAAATTAAACAATCTACATAGAAAATATAGACTGGTTCAGAAGGTCAGGCTGACAAGCAGCAGTGTAGGGGAGGGACACACAGAAAAGAGGGCTCTTGTACATAGTCATCATTACTGTATCTTCCCCTCTCTTCGGACATATTAAGAAATTACATTACAAAGGTCTTCTATAGTAGTTCTATCAATGTTCTATCAAAGTTCTTCTGCTGTCAATGTAAGACCTCAAGTATAGAAAGACTTCATCACTCCTTTAAATGCAGCAACTTTCTACAGTTACTTTCCATCAGTCATCTAAAAAAACAGGAGTTTTTTTTTTTTTTTTTTAGTTTAATCAACAATAGATTAAGAATACATTAATACTGCCAGAAAGTATTAATACTGCCAGCAAGAATTTAAATTTCTCTGCATGTAAAGGAAACAAATAGTTTTCCTATTTTAAGGATTTTAACAGCTTCTGAAAGTCTCCAATGGGACTCTCTTAATAGCAAGCTTCTTCAAACAGCTGTGCACCTATAGTCCATTCTTTATAAACATGCAGCATCTGCCCCAGGGGATTAAAACTTCTAACCTAATTTTTGAAGTGATGTGAGACAACGATACACTAAGAGGACTTTACCATCATGCGGGAGGTAGTCTGGATACAACTTATTCTGCAAAACAGATGCTGTTCAGACCATAGTTTTGGTATACCCTTTTAACTAAAATCTTACTTTCGAGTTACCCCTCGTTCTCTTGCTTTTGTAGGCTTCTTTTTGGAATGGAAGCTCTGATGCAAAAACTGTCTCCTCACAACCAAGTAAAGCTAACAGTTACCCTGTAAGCATTAAAAAATAACATACTGGGTTTTTTATAATTACTAAAGACTACTTTTAGGAGTATATCTAGACAGTGTTACAAGTCAACAAATGGGAATCAAAATTACACAGGAAGAAAAAACACTATGTCATGCTTTTATAAAAACATGCTAAATATACACATTTTAAGACCACAAAACAACGTTAAGAAAATAAAGAATTTAATTATTTTTGATCTCTTTCCATGTATATACATCATAAAAAAAGAAGGAAAACAAAGAATTAAAGCTAAAATTTTACTTCTGTACTGGACTTCATCATTGCTAAATATATGAATGTATGTTTTTTTTTTTGTTTGTTTTGTTTTGAAAACTTATTTCAACCTTTAAGAAACAAGTGAACGTAAATTCATAAAGTCAGCCATCATAACAGTAAAGTGCTGTGTATCAAATTAAACATATGGACATATTTGTTCAATATAATTAATTCTAAATCAAAACTGCACCTCATCCTGTACATGCATGCATGTAAGAGAGAGAACATGAGCAAGAGACCACATGCCTAAGAGGGAGGCAGACTATACAGGGCTGCTTACTAAAAATATTCTCCAAGTTACATAAATGTAAAAGAAAATGTGCATTATCAATACATATTGAAACTGCAAAATTCTAAACACAGCATGCTGTCACTAAAAACTACACACAAATATGCATAAATATCCTCCGTGAAACCAAACAAAAATATCAGTAAATGCATGATCATTTCTCGCTGACTTTGTATAAGCATTTTCATTCATGCTGCTTGTATAGAAAAGATTTAAGATGGAACAGATAAGTACTATAAACGTAACTATATACTAAATAGGTAAGTACTATACATATGTACATGTAAAAAATATAACCTTGAAACAAGAACCAAGCCCAAGATATCGAGCTTTCAATATACAGAGGATTTCTTCTGATTTATAACTTATTTCTTCAAGTCATCAATAAAATACCATGAAGCTCCTCTACACTATATCAATTCCACAAGAGCAGGCTCTCAAATTAAAATCCTACTGCCTTGCTATTTTCGTTTAGTCAACTTTTTGAAAACAGGTGGAGGAGAGACTATTGTTCTTGCTCCTATTTATTTACACAAACTGGTCATACTATCTCATAAACTGAACAGATATTAGATTATGTAGAATTTGGTTTTTAAAAAAGAAAAAAAACTTTTTCCTCTATCTTAAGTGCAACAAAACGACCAGCATTTCACAGTAAAATCTAAAATCATAACTGTAAAAGCAGTCTTGCCTTTACTGATGTTGCAGTCCATATTCCATGCAAGCAAAAAATACAATGCTATGAGGATCTATTTCATACTGAAAACATATGAAAGGTTCTCGCTAGCCAAACAGCAGTGGGCTATAAATGCAGATGGCCAAAATCAGAGTTAATGAAAACATAAAATGTCTTTCAGATAAAAACACAGAAAATTTAACTGCATGCACCTTACAAAACAAGGAGAGCTAAATTAGCTACACATTAAGATATTTTAAATGTTACTTATTTGTGGTAAGTACTTAAAACAACAAATACTTGTAATATAAAAATAAATGCAATATTAATTTACAATTTCAGGCCTTTTTTTGTACAGAAGAACACATTAACTTCCTTAAGTGAACAGTTCCTTTGAAATGGGGATGTGTTAGCTAATTGATTATTTTTTTTTATCTCTTTGCTCCTCTGCTAGTATTCAAGTATTAAAAAATATTTCTGAAACAGATGCAGGTCCAGTAGCAAATAAAACCTTTGTGTGCCTGAGATTCTTGTCAGTTTGGCTCCTTTTTAACAGTGTCTTAAAAATTATTACAAATGATTCTCTGATCCTGGGATTTGTTGAATATTTTTCAGAAGTGAGCTAAAAATAAGTCAGTGTTAAAAAGTAGGGTTGCCAGTTCTTTCATGGTCCCAGAAAACGAAGAGGAAGTTGGCAGGATCAGCTCAGCTCCACTGTGCTCCTGAAAAATATAAAATACCAGTGTCCACTGGATCATTGGGTCCTTTGCACTCCAGTACTACGTATGAAAAAGATTTTGGTGATGACAATCGTAATAGTGCTTTAATATGGAGTAAGACAGACTTGTCAGTAGGTGTGATCTCACCTTTTAAGATTTCATGCCCTAAATATATATTATTTGTAAATTGAGGGAAAACAGTGCTTTGCAAAATAATAAGCATACTAGGACCTCACCTTTGGGTATTATTACATAAATAAAGATAAACAGTTAGAAAAAATGAATTGAAATTTAATAAAGTTAAGAAGTCAAGACTGTATATACCTGTTTTATTGCTTTTTTATTTACTGAAAGTGAAATTGAGCGTTAATCTCACATATACACTAGAAATATCTAATTGAAACAAAGGTTGAGAGCCTCCAAAAGGATCATAAAAATTCTCCCCTCACAACGCAATCAGTAGTATAATTTTTTTGCTAGGGACAAATATAAACTTAATAAAAATACAAAGCACTGGCATCTCACTATTAATATCTAGATGTGCTAACTAAACCAGGACTTTTAAAACATCCATCAAAAAGTTAGAGATGACATCTGTAGAAGTCCTGCTGGACAAGTCCTCTCACAACTGGAATCAAAACTGAAACTGTATCTGTTATACAAGTCAAAAAAACTTTGCCAAAAATTTTTAGCTTAGAAAAAAGGGCCCTACAACAATAACAACAAAATGTAGGTTAGGGTAATAAACGCTTATTACTCTGTACCTGGTCAGCTACTGTCAAAGCAACAAAACCACTCCTGCATGCAGAAGCACACAGATTCAATCAATTTTGTAATTAATCACCTTCCTAGCAAAGACCGCTGGTCTTCCATTTACTCAAAACTGGCCAAATTTTGTTGTGACCTAAGAAATTTACCTAAACTCAAACAGGTTAGTTTTTTAAAAAGTAATTAAAATCTATAAAAATAGGTATCTATTTTACTAGGTAACATAGTGATTGCTATGTAACTTAGAGTGTCTATTAAAAGCAAAAAGATCATTGAAAAAATAAATACAGTTTGCATACATACCTCACTACTCAATAAGGCATATATATCCTGCTAAGATGCTCAACTACAACATAAATTTAAAACCTGGACTACAGCGTTACCCCTGATCAACACAGAAAAGCAGGTACATATACCAAGAGAAAGGAAAAATTACCTTAGCTACTGATATTGAACTTCATATTGAAACAGCCTCAATTTCCATAGCAGCACTGAAATACTCATATATAATTATCTTAAGATTCCAATTTGATTTTAAATTAAGTTTTATTATTGCAAGAAAATGTGTCACATTTCAATTCAGTCTACAAAAAACAAGTGATAATCCAACCTCTCTCATCACAGTGCACCAACACAGATACAACAACATGAATTTCTAAATATGCAAAATAAGTTCCACAGCTTGCTTATTCTTCTGCAATTCCTTTTCCAGTATCTGTCATGGGAATGCCAACAGGTAGATAACGGAAATGTTAATTAGAAGCTGTAAACCAAATTCCCAATACACTGTGCAAATTCTTGTTTACCAACTGCAAACAGATGCTTTAGCAAAATAAAAAGTTACATTGCATATAAGAGGATCTTTACTTAAATTCATGAAAATGATTCAAAGTTGAAAGAAAAAAAAAAAAAAAAGGCAGCTTCAAATGTCCAGGTTCTTGATGTAAAGGAAAAACGACTAACCATAAACCCAAAAGATTTAAGAAACAGGTCACCTACTAATTTAATTCTATTTGGTAATTATAGCATTATAATAGGCAACAGCTCACTTTGATTTTGATTTTTCCAACTTCCACAAGCATCATACTGGGTGAAATCTTCACCCCCCACTCAATAACAAAATATCAAGACAGCTAGAGTTGTACCCTATAAAATAGTCTTGGCACTGTTTAATAGCTCAAGTAGGGTAAAGGTAAGTACAAATAACTCTATGAATGCTCTCCTGTAGCATTTTTGCGAGGAAAAATAATGAAAAATAATCAAGTGAAGAACACTTTATATCAAAAATAGTGAATCTCACAACATGGCGAATAATTACCAGTCGCCAGATCTTACTCAACCCATAGTCTATGCCTTTAAGCATTAATAGAAAGCTGACTACAACTTGTATGAATTAGCCTCCCAAACTACTTCCAGCTTCATGTCAAGGAGCTCCAGTTCCTTCCTCATTCTGTAACCTGAGTACCAAGTTCCTGTGTCAAGGTCTGGAGACCCCAGCACAAGAAAGATGTTCATTTGTTAGAACAGGTCCAGAGGAGAGCCACAAAGATGATCAAGAGACTGGAGCACCTCTCCTATGAAGAAAGGCTGAGAGAACTGGGGATGTTCAGCCTGGAGAAGGCTCTGGGGAGACCTCATTGCAGCCTTTCAATACTTAAAGGGGGGTTATAAAAAAAGATGGACGACTCTTTACTTGGGTACATAATGATAGAACAAGGGGAATGGTCTTAAACTAAAAGGGGATACATTGACATTAGACATTAGGAGAAAATTATTCACTCTAAGGGAGATGAAGCACTAGAACAGGTTGCCAAGAGAACATGTGGATGCCCCATCCCTGTAGGTGGTCATGGACAGACTGGATGGGGCCTTGGCCAACCTGATCTAGTGGATGGAATCCCTGCCTGTGGCAGGGTGCTCAGAACTAGATGATTTTTAAGATTCCTTCTAACCCGAGCCATTCTATGATTGGCTACAGCACAAGGAAATTGGAGAAACATTGTAAATCCATATACAAAATAATTTCTAGAGAGAAAAAAAAAAGAACGACAAGCTATTAGGGCAGTTCTTGAATAGATGTAAATTCCTTTCCATGTTAAAAAAAAAAAAAATCTGCTGCTCATAATGCTGATTTTTAATTACAATGAAATTCATGATGTTTTATGGCTTATAAGACCTTTAAGTTAATTATACCTTAGTAAAAGTACAGCTATTTTGGCCATTTCTTGTGTATCTGCTAAGATATACAATACTATTGCAAATTATTTTGAGAAGACTTTTAAAGCAAAACCTGTAAATCAAATTTTAAGAGATACTGAGATACTGCAACACCGTTATTAACAGCAGCATTTAATTTTACAGAGCAAAGATGAACACAAAAAAAATCAAAAAGTTGTATTGAAACAAAAAATTATAGTTTCAGAAAATCATAGGTCAAACAGAGTATATATATGGATGACAAAAGGATTTATTTTTATATTTATCTGCCTTTTTTTTTTTTTTTTGCAGGAAACAAAACAGTGATGAGAAACTTATCAATACAACTTTTATACCGCAGAACACCATTACCTATAACATTCTTTACTTGCTTGAATTTGAGACCCAACAATAGTATTATGGAAGATGAATAAGCAGTCACTCACTGGAGGAAATTTGTAGAACATAAGAAAGAACAAAGTTTTTTAGTAGTACAAAAGGAATATATAGGAACAGCACAGAATACTTTCACAAGGCTTAAAAGTTTCCACCTATCCACTACTGAACTTCTATTAAGATAACATTTCATATGATAAACATATGGCACGTCCATATCTGATATTTGGTAGATCACAGATACTATGCATGGGATGCATATGGAAGCAAGGCATGAGTTGCTTTCAAGTCTGACAGAAGTTGACAAAGAATAGGGTGAATTCTGAATCCAATTATGACTGCATCTTTGAAATTCACCAACTTTTTGTTTTTAAAATATTTAGATAACATTTCATGTATTTACCACTCACTTTGGTGCCTGGTACGTTTACGGAGAAAATTATTTGCAGGAGTTATAGAAAAACACCAGAAAGACAATGCAGTCCTTGGTCACAGCCAACATAGGCTCACAAGGGGAAAGCCCTATTTTAACAAACTTAATTTACTTTTATGACCAGGTCACTCATCTAGCTGACCAAAGGAAGTCAGTTGCTGTATTTTTTTTTTCCAGTTTTGAAATGAAAGAAATCTACTCAAAGCCCTATATATTTAAATGACAACAAGTTTTAAACTCGTTTAAAGAACCCTACAGTTTACAATTTCTGCAGAGGTGCAAGTCCTATGGGAAATACACTAAACAGTTGTTTGGGGATTTTTGGTTGTTGTTGTTATTGCTTGTGTTTGTTTTTTTTTGTTTGTTTGTTTTGCTTAGTAATATTATCTTGAGAAAATCTGTGATAACTCTGCTCAGATTTACCAAAACTTGCACATTGCATCCATCCTGTCCAAACTGAACATTGGATTATGAAGATTGTGCTGAATTCTCAAAGTAGCAAGATTTGCACCAGATAATTTTAAAGTTGATTAAAAAAACATATTTTTTGAATTACCGTATGAAGCTAAACATAACTTTTATTTAGAAGGCAATTGGTTAAACTGCAGCACAATTGGATTTAAATGCCCAAACTGGGCTTTGGCAATTGGGACCTTAAAATTAAGGAAACCTTAGAATAGTGAGAACAAGCTAATAAACTGCCTTTTTTTTTATACTATAAGCTTTATTTGATGACTCTGCTGTCATATGTATTAAAAAAATAACAACAACAATAAAAAATACAACACCACCAACAGAAATAAATGGGAGTGGAAGACGAGGAGTAATCAGCAAGTAAACAAACATCACATGCCTCCCAGAAATTCCTGTATCTTACAAGTACTATAAACTGTCTGTTCTCATTCATACACAAATGCAGAAATCTGGGGGAAAAATGCCAACAGGGTAGCTCTTAATCTGCGACAAAAAACTGAGAATGCCTTTTTTGTCATGCTAGAAAATTATACAGTGGCACAGTATCACAAACATTTTTGAAAAAGAAAAAGCAAACAACAAAAAAATAAAACACTTCCAATATAAATGCAAATAGCATAATTTTAGTGTAATTTCTTAAATATTCTTTATAATTTAGGGCTCACCGAACCTAAAATCAAATTACTGTGCAACAGATACTAGTTTTCTTTTCTGCACTAATGGCAAGGCAAGGAGGGAGGCCAACACATATAAGATGAAGAACACATAGGTTTTTAATTACAATATGTAAACAGGAAGATTAAATTCACCATAGTTTTAAACATGAGAAGAGAAATACATATTAATCCAACTTAAAATGAGAAATGTGATTACTGACAAATTTGAGTGAATTTTCAATACTTTTCAACAAAATTTTCTGTTCTTAGTCTTATTAACAGGTGCATACAAGGCTCTGGTGATAAGTAACGTTAAAACAGGAACATTAAAAAGAAACTTGGAAAAAATCCAAGTAGATTTCTGTATTTGGGCCACCTACAAATGAGCTGTTTCACCATACTAGTTAATTCTAGAAAGGATAACACAAGAAAAAGCAAACAACAGCAAAAAATGTTTACCATTACAAACATTTTCAACCTGTAAATCAAACATATTGCTAACAGTTGAAATCTATCACACAGGCAATGCAAGAAATAAATCTAGCTGTGTAACTAGCTACATTTGCTTTCAACACATACAGGAGGCATTTCCAGTTGCTAGGATATTATGCAGTCTATTAAGTTACATGTAAACATCCTCACTGAGATCATATATAGAGCTTGTCATAACATTCAAGAAGGGTAAAAGCTTTATACAGACTACTGTGTTCAGAAAATAATTCTGTGTAAGGGTTTGATTTGTTCAAACCCTTTCAGAACCTCCAAAAGCTATAGAAAAAAAACTGCAACAAAAATCAGTCATGAGAGTTTAAAAGAAAGCATTAAAAAGTCTCCTATTTAGGCAGACAATATTTGTTCTCTTACTTCCCCTCTGTTGCTGAGTGTCCTTTGTCTGCCTCATGGTCAAAGACTTAACACACAATTAAATAAACCACAATTAAACAAAAAAAATGATTACTTGGCTTTAAACTGAGATCATTACAGTTTTCTTTCAATCCACCTTGTCCATTTCTGAAACTATTTAGAATTTACTTGTTTTTTGTTTGTTTGTTTCCACTAATATCTACATTTCTCTACCTTACTAAGATATATTTAGACTATCTCATATACACGACCTAAACCCTGAAGGATTTCAGGACTGTGGGAACAAATTTTACTTCACTACTTCCTCAATTTCAAAAGACTCCAACATTTCGCTCTACTTATGGGCATTAAAACTTGGATGACACGTGTCCCTACAACATGTGCTAGAAACTCAAAGAAGTCTCAGAAAACTCCTATGAATCACAATCAGTCACATCCTCAGATTATTCAACCTTTATCCGTTTATCTTGTTTAAATTCTCCAAACGTTAGTACCAGATCTGAAGGAACCAGAGAAATCCAGTGGTGCATTTGTGCCCTTAGACCAACCATCTACCCAGATGCATTTCAGCTGCATTTCAGGGTTGGACCAGATGTTCAATATAGTATGTTTTCTGGCTTCCATGGAACAAAACCTTGTAAACAAAGTCCAAATGGGACAATGACCAACTCAATCAGGTTTCCTGACTAACCTGTTACTAACTCTCAGGAATGTTTTTGGAGCTGTACATTTCACACAGTTACATTACTCAGATGTAAGCATTTTATTTGTTCCCTTAGCAAACAGTACTTTACCATAATATAAAGTTCCAGAAGCACCATAGGATATCAAGTCAGCATCCGCTTCAGCCCAGTTTAAGAGTTGAGAATACTTTTACGTGATTAAAGGACAACACTTGACCTCTCTGATGCAAGTATCTAACCAATATTTGCATCATACTACAACATGGAAGCTGAAGTATATTCTTTTTTCGGCCACTGATCAGCACCTACATAACCTCTCAATTCAATAATTGCACTTACCCTTACCAGTATATGAAAGCAGCAACATAAAGATGCAACATTAGATCACAATTTACCATGTGCTTAACTTACAATTTCAGTGTTTTACTCACTGCTGACTTTGCACTACAGTGGAGTACAAACAAGAAATACAGAACTCTATATAAAAACAACTGGAAGTTCTTCATGAATCTGCACTGTCAATATCAATGTAAGCCCCAAACCAGCTAAAATCCAGTAACTGAGTGAAAAGTTAGTTCTCTTGAACTTCATACAAAAACACAGAACACACTTCTACCACAGACTTACAGCAATCAATGATGCCATGCATGCTATATAAAGAAGACACCGCCTTCAATTATAAGGTAAGGAACTTACCTGCATGATGTAATGACAGTGAAAAAGTGGTTAGAATGTGAATAAAAAGCTGCTTTTCAAGGGAGAGAGAGAAAGAGAAGTAACAACTTACTCAAAAAGCAAAAACTATACAAATGCAGACTCAAAGGAAATAGCCCGTATCCTAGCAAAAGCCAAAAAAAAAAAAAAAAAGGCAAATCTCCATCCCCTCATACTTAGTTGCTTTTATATATCCATTTTCATAAATGATTTCTTACTGAACATCATGCAAATACTGCAACTGCAAACTACATGACATTGGCCTAGGGAGTTCAAACTCTATCAAAGCACGTAGTTAAAAATGAATTATCTTTTCAATAAAGACCTTTTTTTTTTAAAAAAAAAGCATAAACACTTAGACAAATTTGTTTTAGCGTGACTGTAGCCATTGAACATTCAGATTTCTGTAGTGCAAACTGGGATTATCAATAAATATCAAGCTTATGGCCAGATACGAAGTAATCAAAACGTAGCTGTTTTTTCTCTCGTGTGAGTTATCTCATATTACAATATGGCACAGGTGTTTCCTCATGATTTTACAGACCGACGTTAGCAAAAAGATACTGTAATAATAATAATAATTAACGGTGAAATGACTACCAGCACAAGTGTTATATGCCACTACACTTAAGTCAAATACATACCTTAATTACTTTAATGTAATTATATTCCATTAACACATCAAAAACTAGATTTCAATACATTTTCCACAAATATTAATGAAAAAGAATATTAAATCAAAGGCAAAAAATACAACACCTTTTTGTTTCATTACAGAAAATATTATAGTCTTTATATTAAAGATATGCACCTCTTTTAACTGCTTGTTTTTCAAACAACATGATGACTTAAGGAGAAACTGTATCATTTCTGAGAACTTTTTTAAATGAAGGACAAGATAAATTTACTGTTAAATTATTCAAACCCTGAGGCTCATTGATACATGCTTAAAGACACCAGCAATATTGCATTTATTCTGTACTTTTATATACTGTTCTGCAAAAGTACTGCATTATCACCTAGCTTACGAACATGAACGTTGTCTAATACATTTAATCATTAATTATACAAATTACTATAGCTTTACACCTTCATTTCCACATTTACAATGGACTAAGTTGCTTAAACCATAAAAAGTGTTCAAAAAATTTTAAACTAAAAACGTATCAAAGAAATATAAAACAATTAACAGAAAATGTTAGATGATGCTTTACTGAAAAGACGGTTTCTAGGAAGGAAATTTAAAGAAGCCGAATTCTAAGAAAGAGTGGTAGGATCGAATCATGCCACTTTGTGTCAAATGGATTTGAAATACAGGCAGAGCAAAAAAACTAAAAGTCAAATTGTCTTAGAACCAGATTCGGTACTTAATTAACCCAACGCTTCGTTGGATTAAGAGCTGGCTGGATGGCCAGGCCCAGAGTGTCTTAGTGAATGGAGTCAAATCTGGTTGGAGGCCGGTCACTAGTGGAGTCCCCCAGGGCTCGGTACTGCGACCATGGGACCAGTCCTCTTTAACATCTTCATCGATGATCTGGATGAGGCGATTGAGTGCACCCTCAGGAAGTTTGCAGATGACACCAAGTCAGGTGCGTGTGTCGATCTGCTCGAGGGTAGGAAGGCTCTGCAAGATGACCTGGATAGGCTGGACCGATGGGCCAAGGCCAACGGGATGAAGTTCAACAAGGCCAGGTGCTGGGTTCTGCACCTGGGGCACAACAACCCCAAGCAGAGCTACAGGCTGGGAGATGTGTGGTTAGAAAGCTGCCTGTCAGAGAAGGACCTGGGAGTTTTGGTTGACAGTCAGCTGAATATGAGCCAGCAGTGTGCTCAGGCAGCCAAGAAGGCCAACAGCATCCTGGCTTGCATAAGAAACAGCATGGCCAGCAGGTCCAGGGAAGTGATCGTCCCCCTGTACTCAGCTCTGATGAGGCCGTACCTCGAGTACTGTCTTCAGTTTTGGGCCCCTCACTACAAGAAGGACATGGAGGTGCTTGAGTGAGTCCAGAGAAGGGCTATGAAGCTGGTGAGGGGTCTGGAGAACAAGTCTTATGAGGAGCAGCTGAGGAAGCTGGGATTGTTCAGCCTGGAGAAGAGCAGGTTCTCCCACGTGCCTGGTGACAGGACAAGGGGGATTGGGTGAAGTTGCGCCAGGGGAGGTTTAGGTTGGATATTAGAAAGAACTTCTTTACTGAAAGGGTTGTTAATCACTGGAATAGGCTGCCCAGGGAAGTGGTTGAGTCACCATCCCTGGAGGTCTTTAAAAGACATTTAGATGTAGAGCTTAGGGATATGGTTTAGTGGAAGATTTGTTAGTGTTAGGTCAGAGGCTGGACTCGGTGATCTTGGAGGTCTCTTCCAACCTAGACTTTTCTGTGATTCTGTGATGCGTTTGGACAATGCTCTCAGACATATGGTCTGATTTTTGGGTGGTCCTGTGTGGAGCAAGAAGTTGGACTCAATGATCCTTTGGGTCCCTTACAACTCAGGATATTCTATGATTCTACAATTCTATTTTTGCTTGATACTTGTTCTATTTTATGGAAAAGATCCTTAATCTCATTAGTCTCCAGAACCAGTTATGCATCAATAAAGCATAAAAGCTCCTAACTTTTTGTTGTTTTAGTCTGCCCCTTGAAAATTTGGTCAGACTTGCAACAAAGTGGTGGAAAAAACAATTTCCAAAAAACAACAGCTATGATTTCAAGTTCTTAAATCAATGAAGATGGTTATCCAGGAACTTATCAGAATAAGAGCACGGCTCTCAGATTTACTATAATCAGTTATAATCATCAACAATAACAGAACTTCTTGCAGGATATAAATGCTGCTCAGACCACTACTTTGCAAGGATATAGATATCATATCACAACAAGGAAAGCTTTACAGCGTTTCTAAAAATCAGAAATACATTCTTAGTTCTATGTTAAATACACCCAAACATCTTTCTTTAAATTTATATGCCATTTTCTGACATGCTACTGCTCAGGAGTAAACCTACCAGACAGTAATTACACAGTGTTATGCTATCTTATAGACCCAGTAACAGAAAGACTTCCCTGATTAGTTCAAAAGGATGCCCAGAACAAAGAAGAAAATTGCAAAAATTGCAAACATTTAACCATGTTAATGAGACATAGTTTGAACACAGTTTGTGCTACATAATACTACATAAGTACTTTTTAAATGATTTTGCAAAGCTCAAATATTACACAAAATTAACAGACATTTTTGATCTGAATCCCTCCGTGCCTCATTTCTCTGTCTATGAAATGATAATATTAATGCTTCAACCCTACAGAGTGATTCAAATTGTGTATGTAACTCAAATACTCCATAAGGACCATAAGGAAATTGGCAATTCTGTCTTCAAAGAAAAAAATCATGAAGTAACATGAAGCAAATAATTTATGCAGCTACTTACTGGCCAGTGATGAAACAATGTATGTTGAATAGGTGGTGGGTGATCAAATGAACAGAAAACATTCTTTATGTGAATGTACAGGAGTCCTGCTTTTGTAATCATGTATGATAATCCATTCAATTAATTTGTATAAATGTAATGGGGGAAGAGGGGGGACAAAATTGAGGACACATCTAACAATGAGATCCTGTGCATGTCCCAAAGACAAATGCAGACAGGACTTCAAGTTATACAATAACTCGCTGCTGTTAACAAAATTCAGTTTATTTTCTAAGAATGAAAAATGTTTTTCAACTAACATTTAAATAAAATCAATTTATAAATCTTTGTTTTGCATTTTTAAATATGATCAGAAATTGCCTCTTTCATAGTAAATTCCGAGCTCATTTTTTTGCCTTTTAATAAACCCAGACCACAGTAAATACTACAGTAAATATTCTGAAAATACTTATGAAAGTAACTTTCATCAGATTAACGTATTCATCTGCCACTGAATATTTTATCTCATATCAGATCCTGTTAAGAAAATATATGTGTTTTTTATCCCAGGTTAGGTTGTTTGCACGGTATGTGACAGATTTCATTCAAGATGATTTAAATCTAAAATCAAGAGTGGTTTTTTAATGATATTTTACTTGAGGTTTAATTTTTTGTCATCAAGATTTATCACAGCATTTAGATTTTGTTAACTAGAATATATTCTGATTTTTGCAAAGATTCTTTCACATACAGCCCATTCCAGCTTGATCCTGTAGGAAAGACATCGTGCTAAATTTAGGTTATTACAATCATTTCTATGGTAACAGATGGATGTGAAACACAGGATTATGACTTCACTGCACGACTGCAGAAAGAAGTTGGATGGTGAAGGAAGAAAGATGGCATTTAAAATATCTGCAGCTGTAGCAGGGAAACACACCATCACTGAGAAATGGAATAGTCTTTTTTTTTTGCACATTTTTTCTTCAAAATCTCAAAAGGTAAATCTTCCTCTAACAAACACCTTCATTAGTGACCATCTCTGTACACTTGATTTTTAAGACAATCTCTACAGTCTAGCATAATTAAAAGAAAATAATACTTCAAAATGTAGGTTGCACAGAAGTATAAATAGATACAAATCTATTTAGCACCTCAAGAGGTTAAAATGATGAATACAAATCTGGCATTCTAATAGAAATTCATTCAATATAAAAAGAAGGGTAAAAAGGGAAAGCATATTCCAGCTACTATATTTGTCATTATTTCTGCTTTTTGTGGATTATATTCTGCAATACATACAATGATTTCATGCTAGAAATTCACATGAAATTATTATAAGATCTACAAAAAAAAATAATCACTGAACCATTACAGCATATAATGTTACCATATTTTTTTTCGAGGTTTTATTTCTTTTCAAAATCCAAACAATTCTAAATCAGAGAAACTAAAATATAGGTGCTTATTATATTGTTATAAGCACCATTAGGTACACAAAGTATTCCTCTGACTGAAAACAACTGCCCATAGCATCTGCTTCAAAAAAATAGAGCCCTATACAAAATACTTCACAAGCTTGCATCTGAAATACCTTCTACATTTAAATATTATACTTAATGATTCAGCAATGAAAGATTATTGTAAAAAAGCAAAACAAAATTTACCATTTCTGGGTTAGCTGGACACAGATCACCTAAGTACAGAATAAACATGAATATCCCTGTGACTAATAATAGTTTCTAATTTAAATATTGATTATTACTGTCATAATGGCATTAGTAGGCATTTGGCTATAAAAAAAGTCATTTAAAAATAGTAGATGTTGTGGATTTTTAAAAGATTTTTGTTTCTGTCTTGTGAGAACAAGGTATTTATGATTGAAAACGTATCTACATTTTACTTTTTGATTTAAGTTTCCTTGAATTTTCAGGCTGTTACCTATGAAAAAAATTGCAACAGTCAATACTAACAACTTACTAAGAATTCCTGAAACACATTAGATATGCAAGACAGAAAGATAGAGAGCTATTATATTTTAATAAATAAAAGACTATATCTAGGAATCAGTATTAAAGACAGTATCTCTGAATGGTGAAGCTAACTTTGGCTCAAGAAACCTTTTCATTACATTTGAGACACTTATTCATTACTAAATAAACACGATAAAAGTTAACAATGAAGGCTTTGCTGATTTATGATCTTTTCTCACAACCACTGAATTGTCATGAAATATGGAGGGGCCTTAAAAGCTTTGAATCCCCAGTCCTTCTCTTCTATGTTGTTGAAATAAGCCAACAGATCCCTACTAATATGGACAAACCACAGTCTCATAAACCTCATCTATGTACAGAAAATAGGCTTAAAAAAAAAAAATCTCACAAAACTCAGAGTGGGAGGGGAATGTCTGACAGTTCTCCAAATTAGAAATTCAGGTTTGGGCTATCCCAGTATTCCCAGAAGATTCTGTGAAGGACTGCAAGACTAATAAAATTACGACAGGGATGACTAAATAAAAACTGATATGGATTTTTTTTTTTTTTTTTTTTTTTTTAATAATTCAGACCACTAGACCATTTAAAATTTTGTTCTTTTTTTAATTTGCAATTAACCTAAATACCTTCCAAATACTCCTTACTCCTCTGGGAAGAAAAATTCTCTTTGTAAAAGATGTTACAGCATACAGCTTTTATTTAAGAATTTACAAAGAAACGAAAGCACATTGTTTTCCCATTTAAGGACTTTCTGAAAATTTACATTAAAAACAAAGTTAACATTTCCAACATTTTAAATGCTTTTAAAAGATCAAATTTATTAAAAAGAAACATCACAGAGAAAGGACAAACCTGATGATTTCATATACAAAGGCACACACCATTGCCCCATACAAACCTTACTTTGCTCATTCTCAAAGAGAAACTTTCTTAAGCACTGATGATCCTAGACAAATGGTTTGAAGTGAACAGCTGAAGTGTGGAGAAACATGGCAGGTAGTGAACTAATGGTCTGACAAAAATCACTACCTATTCTCGTGGACATAAAATTAGGTCATCCATCATAAAAATAGTGATGAAATTCAGAACTGAAATAGCAAAATGTGGCAAAGTATTAGCATCTTCAGTATTTGTAGTTGTGTATCTTCATTAAAAACATGTTTAAAATCTAAAAACACAATCTGGTCTCATAAAGAGATTCACAAGTACAATTAATCAACAATGAAATGCAATGACCATAACATACTGCAGTTATATCCACACTATGGCAGTACTTCCTTGTCAAATCCATTTTAATTTATAACAGGTGCTTGCTAAGTTTAAAAACTCTTCTGAACAAACAATTCACAGCATGCCACCAGTGTGTCAACAAGCATGGTATTTGGTTTTACCTAAAAAAAAGTAATACAGCAGATTTAGCTCAGGTGAAGTGGTCTTTCACTAACTTCTGTTTTGGGGTAGCAAATGATCGGCCCTTATGGGTCAGTAAAAAGCTTTATCTGCCTTTCCTCACACCTGGGTGTTTGCCATTCTCAACTGAATTAGGCAACAGGCCAACAGAGAAGCGACCCACAATATGGCCATCTATAAAGAACACTTGACATATTAGAAAGCATTGAATCATCCACAAGGAAAAAGTTAAGAAGCTGTTGCTAGGATGGCATGACTGGTTGAAACCAAAAGAATTTTACTTTGTTAATAGAAACAAAGTGATGGACAGAGAACCTAAATGAATATTTAATGTTTGAGGATTTACTGGTATTATTCAGAGTGGTTAAATAAGCAAGGAGTTGTCCTCAAAAATGAATAAATGATCTGAAAGGCAGGTCAAGGACACAGAATCGGCACAGGGCCAGGCAACAGAAGGTGCTAAACAGAGCAGACGGGTAGATCTGATGGCCGGATAAGAGACCTCTACATCTTAGTACACCAGAATTTCTTAAATTATCTTAATTGGATAGCTAAGTTTGCAGGAGTTCATATGAAAGTTATCTATCAAAACAATGAAAAAGTTTTGTGCAGACAGTTGCAACCTATATTTACTGCATGTATTTTATTTAAATTACAAACACATTATATGTGTATCAGCCTTTATGCTGCATCACAGCAATCTGTGAAGACAAGATTTGCACTTACCAACAAATACTGATTGTCACTATTGAAGTGCTATGAAGAGCTATGTGGAGCATCTTCATAAATGCTAAAAGAATTTTTAGTGATGGTATATATTTTCCCAGGTAGGCATATTTTTTCCAAATATTTCTTCATTCCTAATATATAAGAAATGTCCACTTGCTATATTGATGGTTTAATGTTGTATTGTGTTACAAATATGTATATGTATTAAATTAGTATATGTATTTTAAAAGTTAGACATTTTGAATCTTTCATTGTGTGAACTACACAAATCTAAGACTGAAGGATCTCTTGATTCATTAAATACAGCAATATACCATCTTCTAGCTGTCCAGACAGGAAAAACATGTTTCAACCTGAATATTACACAGAAAGTTAAAAAAAAGAAATAAAAGGATGAAAAGACTTTTTGATCCTATTTGTGAATCAACTATTTTTCCAAAATATCATTTCATGTAATTAAAATAAGTCCAATATATTCTTGCAAATAATAGACTTGACACTCGTTTTACTTGCATAGGATTAGATATTCAAAGTTGATTCTGCTGTAAGTTACACTACACAAAGTAAAAACAAGGCACTCTAAGCGTTACCTTCCTTAACCTTATTGACCTTTTTAAAAACATTCTGAATGATTGCTGATATCACCGGAGTATCAACTAATATAAGAAAAGAACTGTTATTTTTAAGCAACAAAAAACGTTATTAAATAATTAGAAACCACTATTTAAAAGATTAAGCTTTGTGTTGTTGAAGGTCTAATTGTCTGAACTCCAGAAGGAAGTACGCTGCTCAAAAGACCCCCTACAGACACACTTTATGAACACAGTTCAAGAGAAAAAAATAAATAAAAGTGCATTATACAAATCATGGGAAAAAAAAAAAAAAAAACTCAAGCTAAAAGCTTTTCATTTTTGTGGTTCCAAAAGACTTCTATTGAATAAATGAACATATTCAGTTAACCAAAAATAGAGATAACTTAAAACCACAAGCATTTACAGAAAACACATTTTAAGCCACATACTAAATATAATTTCCCTAGGAAACTGTATATTATAGTTAGTGGTACATTTAAATTTTAAAAGAAAACCAAACGCACAAACAAGTCTATATCCTTGTAATCTCAGGAAGCCACAACTGCCACAATGCTTTCACATCCGTTATTAAAGATAGTCCCCCTAATATAAGAACTGTTTCACACATCAACCAGATTTGTTTTGTCACATCGCAACAGACATGCGGAAAAATTTCAGTGTGGCACTTCTCCACACAAGAAAAAACAAACAAACAAGAAATGAGCTTTCACGAAATGAAAGAAAAATTTGTTTTCAATTTAATTTAAAGAATCAGAATAAAAGCTAGTGAATTTAGAAGCAGTGGGGTTTCTTGGTTTTTTGTTTTGAAAAAAAAAAAGAAAAAAAGCTACAAAACTCTAGTGGTTATTCTCCAAATTCCTAGAATCATCGAGTTTTCTACAAATTACTTGATCATTTGACTAAAAAAGCAACAATTATATTCATGTTTTTTCCTTTACAATTAAGATTGCCTAACATTTAATGTGACTTACAAAAATACAGCCTCTGCCTTCACTTAGTGTTCAATTTGCCAAACCATTGCTTATCCAAATGATTTTTTTTGGATCTCTGCCTTCAGTTGGTTGCTTTTCTACTTCCTCCAAGTCTCAGGAAAGTAAATCACTGACTCCCAATAAAACTATAAAAAATAATTTCCTCATGTTAAGTACTTTTAAATGCTGAACATGACTGGGTGCCTTAGTTCATGTTTTTAAATGTTCAGCATAACTTCCCTGTTTTTTCTGGCAACTGTGACCTGCTTTGGTGATAGCTACCAAAAAAACATGAGACAAACTGAATTTCTAGACAACTGAAATTCCAAGTGGAAGAACTGGATGACAATCAGGCTTAGTGAAGAATGCTGTTAAAAGAACATGATTACCATTGGCAAGCTCGGGGACATAAGGAAGAGTTTCCTCACACAGAAATGAATGCTAACTTCGAAGAACCAAATGCCTGAGACAATGTTCTGACAGATGCTAGCAAATTCAGTTAAGCCGAACTTTCCACAAATAAGCAGGTGCTTTGGGCATTATTTATTAATGTCCAGTTTTAGACAAGAATACTTTAATTTTCAAAAGCAGCAAGTTTAGCAAACACAACAGTAGTCATCCATTATATAAATATATATATATATGGGACTACAGAAATTGTACATATCCTGAGAAAAACAGCTCTGCAGAAGTTCTGCAAAAAATGGATATCCAATATTTATATAAAATTCAGCTACAGTTCCCCAGTCATTCCCCCCCACCTCCCCCACAACATAAGGGACAAAAGCACCCGTCACACCTGAAGGATAAAATAGTATTCGTTCTGTATTTATGAACGCTACTGTGAAAACAAGAACCAGAATAAAATTACAAGCAAATAACAGTTCTCTATTCCATGCAAGTTTTCTTAAGTTAGGGGTAAATCATAGGGTATCACAATGCTAATAAAACAAGGTATTAGCTCAACCACTCATTCAGTATGAAGAATAATTAATGAAGCTTCTTAGACTCATTAAGTAAATAAAACCAAAAATCTCTTGTGAATTAATTTCTCTGCATTGTTTTGTTTACTTTCAATGGTGCCTCTCCTCCATATCAGAAATTGTAAGTTGAAAAGGAACAATGCAAAGTCTTACATACAATAGCAACCACATCCTGTTTCCTCTCACTACATCACTCTCACCACTCCATGCTGTTTCAAAAAAAAGACCATTACAAGGTAAGACAAAGGCAATGACAATTACTACAAACACTCCCCAACAAAAATCCAATTAGGAGACCTGAATTCAATGTAACAGAAAACAAGTTTTTGAAAATAAAAAAATAAACTATAGGATGATAATTTGGTAAAAACACACTAACATTTTTAATTAATTAGATTATACATCAACAAAAAAAGGTTTAACACTTCATTTTATTGGTAACTTTTTAAATCACCTGCCCTCTTTTAAAGAGAAAAATTAAAAATCAGAATGTATCAATCAGGTCACTTATATCACTTATAATATCACTTTTTTTTTTTTTTTTATCAGCAGGGAAAGAAGGCCTGGTTGAAACAATGTACTTCATGCAATCTGAGGGGTTTTTTAGACAACCTTGAAATTGAATAAATATAATAAGTGTTTTAAATATACAGCAGCAGAAAATAAGGCTTTTGTATTTGTATATACTTGTTTATATTTATACTTGTGTCCCAAACCATGATAACCCTTTTACTGTTACCTAAATGATCCTTAAATTGTTACGTATTTTAGGATGTGATGAAGATGCATACACACATTATCCTTTGGGCTATCAGAGTATTTCATTCATATTATAAGGTGACTTTCTTTTCATTCCATCTGTAAAGATGTGATTAGCAAGAGCCCACAACATGAGGTGCAAGCAAATGAACAGGCTTCAGCTTTGACACATTAGAAAGATATAGCTGGAAGTGCAGTAGTTATTCACTGCTGTACAGATGCCACAAAGATTTCTGCTTTTTTGAACCCATCACCACATTGCATATTAAATCTCAAGCAGCACAACTGGGAAACTCAGTGCCAGAACTAGACTCTGTAATTCTAAAGTGGTAACATCTAGAAAGGAAAACTAAGGAAACAAAATTCAAACAACTAACAGAAAAGATTCCTGCCAAATTTTAAAAAATACTTCATTTTTAATCAACATTTCAAGTAAATTCATTATTGGTAGCATCTCTAACCTTCCCAATGTTGCTATTTCACCAAGGCAAATATGTGTATAAAACTTCTAAATATTCAAAAAATTTAATTTTCTTAATTCGTTGTTTTAAAATTATACAGGTATATAAATGTATACTATTTAAAATATATACACAAGTATATATACACCACTAGTTCAGTGAATCGGTTTTGTAAGTACAAAATTAAAAGTGACTGGGATTTTCTGGACCTATGAAATCTGAATGTTTGGAATTATTTTGGATTGGTTTTAATCTTCTGTGCTAAAATAATTCCCATTATTAGGAAAATAGCAAAACAGTAAGATGATGACAAAAACAAACAACAAATAAAGAACAAAACTCCCAAACCACAGGAGAAAAACCTTTTATAAAACCCTAACTAATAATGCCATATAGAATTGTCCTTTAAATATTAAATTTAAAACAAATAGTTTTAAATCCATAAAAATTGACAAATCAGAAAACAAGTCAGATACTTAACTGGGACAACAAATTATCATCTGCAAAAATCTCATATACAGAATACCTACTCACTTTAAAACACATACAAAAATAAACACAAGCAAAAAGAAAATTCTACATACTGTTTGGAATTTCGTATCAGGTAAAGGTGGGGGAAATATTTCAACTATTTTTTGCCTCACAGTATCAGGTTTTGTGTATGTATTTCCATAGATAACTAAGAATTTTATTAAAGATTACACCTTTTTTCAAGCTAACCATTATTTTTGATTAATCCCTAGCAATAGTACATTTGACAAATTTATTTTCCAACCATGCTATGAGCCCATCTTCTTTTTCCTCTTTGCTAAGACTTATAAAGAGAATATAGAACAATATAATTATTTTCATATGTATACTTTACATATACATTTATGAGGATTTTTTCCTATATTTGTTTTAAATCAAAGTAATCACTAAACATATCTCAAACAGGCTTTTAAGTGCAAGATCAGGACTACTGATTTTAATCCAAGTTTTCCAATAATTTCAAGTATAACGCCCACAAGAATCTTCACTGGATAAACATCAGAATAATAACTAATATAAATGCTATTCTTCCCCAGTTTAACCACCTTCCTTCTCCACTTGGTATTTTCCTAAAATATACCCTTCCTTGCAATGATTGTCACTTAGGCATATGAAATCCTATACTGTTATAGTTAACATACATGTGTATATATCATGTATTGAGCTGTACATACTGATATCTTCATTCAGGTTACTCCAAATTTCACTCTGCTGCTTAACTCTAAATTGAATTTAGTTCATCATATTCCATAAGATTTGGTGTTACTTCACCTAGAACAGTAGAAACCATTTGGCACTTCTGCCCCGAGTCCTGTGATATTGGAAATAAAACCATGCATAAACAGCAATTTGATGAAAATGTTTAACAGGAGTGTTCATCCATTCTTCCTTTCCTCTGTTACTTAAAAATAATGTTAGGTAAGATTCCTACATGAAGCAGCAGAGAGAAGTCAGGCACAATCATGACCCTCCACAGCAATGACACACTACATCATCTTTCAGTGCCACGTCTAACTAGGAGAAGTGTCTTTTGATATTTTTATGAAACTGTATATATTACACACACATACACACACACACAACATAAATTCTTTTTGTGTATCATACTTGCCCTAACTTCCCAAAAGGCATTTTCCTGTGAACACATCACAAAAAGTAGCACTGTTCCTCTTTTGTTTCTGAGTTATTAGTACCAGCACTAGTAATAACCAAAGGAAAAGCATAATTTTGGAGTTTTAATTCATCAACTGCATCTGCAATTTATTTGTTTTAAATATAACCTCCCAGATCCCCTAAGAAACATAGATTTGAAGGTATTATTCCTTGCTTAATCACTCAGGGCCTAAGTTAGCTGTAATTCTTTACACTCTGACCTAAATTACGCTTTTCTTTAATTTTCACTGCTTTTAAATTAGAGTTCTTCATGACCTACTATGCATAACACACTAAAATTATCTTAAGAAACTACTTCTGAAATAGATGTTTTTCATGTTTAGAATCAAAACTCTTCTGTTTGTAACTGTATCTAGTTCTTTCAAAGATAGATAAAAAGTCCTTCAAAACTAGGAGAGAAAAAAGAAAGGAAAGAAGGAATAAGGTTTAAAAATATATAGTATTACAATTCAGAAGATTATAGATGCTTGTTTTAGTATATAAGTGGAGATTAGCTTACTTTTTGAAAATCAACTCTGTTTAGCATTTTCCAAGAGAATAACATTCACTGAACAACTATACATACAAGTAAGAAAATTGGAGCATAAACTGCCCACCACTTTCAATAGGGTAAAACAACTGACTAACTGCTTTATTCTGGGAAGTAAACTGTAAGTTGTTGCATTATTTAAAAGTAGTCCTTCCCAATATCAGTGGAAAGATGTGTTGTTGTTATTTTAATGAAGCTGTGAGCTTTAGTTTTGCATGTTTTAAAATGACTTCTCTTAACTATAGCTAAAAAGATTTTAAATTAAGGCAAGATTAAGTGACAGTCACAAAACAACTTTACCACCTTAGTAATTACTTTTCCTGATTGTTGATTAAAAATTGAAAATTAAGTGTTGAAAACACCTGCTGTAGATATGCATAGTAACTGAAAAGTCTTCATTTTTTTTTTTAGATTTTATTTTTGTAGATTCTTTTAAAAAGGCAAAAGACACCTAACTTCTTTTTATTCAGTCTCTGAGAGAGAAATTTTCAGACATCTCTTTGGTAAGCAAATTCACTTTGGAGCTTTTCCCATTTCTCCATTGAGGAGCTTGGCAGCATCACCTCAGTTGGGAGCAGGTAGAGGGCACAAAAAGGATTACAATTATGAGATTTCATGGTTTCGCCTGGAAGGACAGCAGAAGACTGACTCTACCTAATCCACGAGGTCTTTTCCACACCTACATTCTAATTACTCACCTGGATCACTTTCCCAAAAGCCCTCTCAGTTCCCTCATATACTATGTTGCTTTCTAACATGAAACCCAGAAGAACCCCAAGAATTACCTATGTAAGGTAACAGGGATGGGGGCCTAACCACCACCCAGTGGTATAAACTCTATTTCTGTAATTTTTAATAGTGTCTGCCAGTGTACCAAGACAAAACTGAGTTTTGCTTTTGTTCGTTTCCTTCCCCCACAAACACGTTTTTAGGAAAGCAAAGGCTTTACACTACACTGGAAGGTTAATTAATAATCCCCACTGAGGGCTCACCCTGGCTGACAAGTAAACCCATACAGACCCTATCCCACCCACCCATTCTTCAGAAGGAAAAAGCTTTACACAATACTGAAAGGTTAATAAGGCC
Organism: Nettapus auritus; assembly: GCA_011076525.1. Taxonomy (NCBI): domain Eukaryota; kingdom Metazoa; phylum Chordata; class Aves; order Anseriformes; family Anatidae; genus Nettapus; species Nettapus auritus. Next base: position 41,607,708 of record CM021769.1, read on the forward strand.
CATTGTGGGCTCACCCCGGCTGACAGGTAAACCCACACAGCCCCTCATTGCCAGCACACCAGGTTAGGGGAAGAAAATAGGAGCAAAAGCAATAAAAATCATGGGTAAAGGTAAGAGTTTGACAAGCAAAGAGATGGAATCAAAAACAAAACAAAAGAACAAACAAGCAAACAAACAGCAAAACAAGTGATGCAGAAACAATAACTCACCACCTCCCAGAATCAACCACAGCCCACCGACTCACCAAGCAAAAAGTAGTAACCTAAAACCACTCTCCCCTCTGTTTTATTGCTGAGCATGACAACACACAGCACAGAGTAACTCTTGGTCAGTTCAGGTCATTTGCCTGGCTGTGTGTCATCCCAGCTTCTCACGCACCTACTTGCTGCATGGGACAAGGTTAGAGAAGGCCTTGATGCTATGAAAAACCCATTCATCAACAAGTCATTGTTATCAACATTGCTTTGGTCAGAAATCTAAAACATTGCACCTTGAGCTGTTATGAAGAAAATTAACTCCATCCCAGCCAGACTCACTACATCCCTAGCAGAACTTACAGCTAGAGGTCCCTTCAGCAAATTTATACTCAAGTCTTGCTTTCCTCCCTTGAGTTTTGTCCTGTGAGGGGTGATTTTTATGTAGCTGGTGTGAAAGACACCAGTTTTTAGCAACTGCTCACAACTCTCAAGTGCTTAGGGTTCACAATTTTGCCTTTTTTTTTTCCTGTATGTTTCTGTATGTTTTCCAAACATGCTGTATGGAAAAGCAACAGACCTTCTTTCTCCATTATAGACATTTTATTAGAGCAAACTTTCTGACATTAGCTGTATAGGTATTAAAAAAGTCCCAATTTTCAATTAATTAGAAAATTGTAGTAGTCAAAGATTCCTCTAAAAATGTGGAAATGTACAGCTAGCTACCTTTTAAGCTATCAGAAGCAGTTTTTTTGCAAAGAAAAAGGTCTGCCATCATTACCTACAGATTCATGAGAGGGAATCAGTATATGAGAATTAACAGCTTTCAGCTGTAAAATTACTAATTCCAGTAATACAGTACATTAAACATGCTATTTGAGATATATGCCAACTTAAACTACCACATATGGCATATCTATCTAATTATCACAGTTTGTGTTTTCATATACAGAGCTGTTCTAGTTTTTAAACAATGTAACGAAACGCACCATTTTATCTGAAAACAAAAAATGCTATCTTTTATAATACCAGTAGGTTAATACTGTATTTTTAACTACAGGTTAAAAAAAAAAAAAAAAAGGAAAAAAAGCAACAGAATAAGTCTCTGTAATGCTTTAGTACTGCTTATAACTTTTTTATTAGTAACATTAATAGTAACAATACATTTCTCAAAGTTAGTATTTTCAATTTTTATTTTTTAAGTCTTTAGTTCACCTATTGACACACTAAGACTTAATGGACAAATAAAATAACCAAGTTAGTTATTTTCCCAGTTTTGCATATAATTAAAAGAATATCATGAAGTAGCATGTGTGCAGACATCAGTTGCAGCAGACAGACTTTGCTTGTATTCATTCTTTTGACCTAACTCAAACAATTGCTATTGCAGAATCATACATTCTAATTGCAGTTCAATACAAATCATGCCCTAAATATTTGATTTCAGATTGCCCAGCTGGTGCTTGGTGCCACTTCAGCTGTTCAGAGGGATTTTTTTTTAATGTTTCTTTGTTTAAGTAAGCAAAGAACTCACATATAATTACCATGAAACATTACATAATCTTAATTTTTTCTTCTGCAGCTCATAAACAACACCAGGTATTTTTATACAATAACAAAAATGCATATAGAAATGACAAGTTAACCTCTTAGTAGCCAAATAACTATGCACCAATCAGTACAAATAGTTATTTTTATTCCAGAGTATGAAACATAAGTAAATATTCCGCACCAACATATCAATTGCATTTCACACCATGTCCTTCAGTTCTCAGTTTAGACCTTTTGATCATTTACTTCAAATAAAACCAGACAATATCCATATATACTTACATATAGAGTGTCTCATTCTAAAATCACAGATGAGATTACACGTACAAGAGAACATACAAGAGCTTAAGAACCACCTCCCTGTTTTTTTCCTCTCGTTTTTAAATGAGCATTCGCTCATTGAGCTTGCAATTACTTTTACCAAAGGTTTCTACTGGGCACAAAATTAAACAAATGCAAAATGGTTGATATTTTTTATTCAATAATAAATGCATATAAAATGCATTTATAATGAATGTAAATGCAATCTCCCCCCAATAAAAAGTCTAAACAATCCTCTTAAAAATTAAGACTAAATATTTTATGTAATAATAAAGGAAAATAGGACAGTTTGATTTCAGGATAATTATTTTAAATCAAGATTCAGTATTTCCTCAGAATTTATTTTTAGCAAGTTTACCAGTGCCTTTTAACACTTCAGATGAAATCCCTTCCACTGTTTAATTTGTTAATTCAGTCAAGCTCCATACTCCAAGAATTTTGACTTCCACCATTCAAAATTAACAATAAGACAAGTATGTTGAAACAAAATAAGTGTAATTCTAACAAAAATTATTTGCAAATGGAAAGAGATCCTAGAAAATGTTTTGTTTGAAGAGGATTTGTAACTCATTATGGATTAGATCTCAGGTTTCTCTTCTAAATTAGATCTTTCAGCAAGTGTAGCACACATTAACAGAAAGCCAGAATTTTCCTATAAGGAATTACTGAAAGGACTGAACAGATTCACAAATATATTAAAAAGCCAGTATACGTATATAAGGACAATTATTCTTTTAAGATGAAAAAAATCAGTCATCTGCTTTAAGCAAAGCCAAAGAATAAGACAATTATAAAAAGTTTTCATGTTAAATAGTATATTTTTATGATTTGTCCTGTTTCTGGCATTAAAAGGTTGCATTTATGCATTAAATATTAAAAAGAGCTTTTAAAACAATGCAACTTTCTTGCAAAGAGTCAATCAACTTAAGGAAAGGGTATAAAACTTATCCCAAAACTGCAGAATGCATGTATTGACAAGTTCATACTGATAACCTGTATTAAACGTGATTATCAAAAACTGAATATAGCTGAAAATATACTATGAGGTGTCCTATACAATCCTCAAAGACATGAGTTATGTTTGTATTCATCATTTACTCAACTACATTAAAAGTGAATGTAGCACGAAAGGCATCTCTAAACTGTGATTCAAATTGCTCTATCCAGCTGAGGTAAGTTCAATTTAAATCATTCACAAGGCTACAAAATGGTGAGAACATTCCTTGACAAAAGGGAGCAGAAATGCTAACTTCCATAGATGAGTACCAGAAAACAAAAAAAATCCTTTGCTAGAAAAAAAAAAAAAAAATGAGAAATAAAGAAGTCTTTCACCAAAGGATCCAATTGCCTTGGATTTTTCTGAAGAACCATATACATATTTTATTATTACTGTTTTTAGTATACACTACTATCACCTATCCCTGTGTGAAAACAGACCAAAATGGGGCAACATAGACTGGATAATTATTCTGCCTTGCGTAAACTCAGTACTTACCTGAATTTGATGTTTGTAAAGAGAAACTGCTAGTAATTTTATTGCATTTGTGTATCCACTCACTTTCCTGGAAGGCAGTAGCAAATGGAAAAGAAATTCTCTATTTCTCCCCTTATGCTTGAGAGAAAAAAAAAAAAAATGTTTTCTTTTTGCTCAAAGTAATAGAACAACTGTTGAAAGACGCTAGAACAGTATCTCACTGCTGTACTCATCTGCACAGATAAAGAGCTTGGACACCTTTAAGAAATACGTATCTTCAGAGAAATATTTGATCTCTAGCAACAAAGTTCAAAACAATTATTCAGATTTTGATTAGCCCCAAGAAGTCAACCTATCAAAAAATAGGAAGTTTTACTTACCACACAACCTGAACTCACTGGACTGAGAGTGGTGGATATAGTTTACTGGCAGAATTTCCACACAGAATATCAAGTATAAAAGTAAAGGTTAATAAAGAAAAGGCATCTTAAGCTGGTTAGGAAACAAATTGCAAGTTTTCCAGTGCTTAAAACTTGCTAAATTACAACTTTGAGATTTCAGAAGTCAAAGGTTTTGTAGAGGGCAAATTTGAAGTTCTAAAGAATAACTTGCAGATTAAAATTTTAAACTAAATATTTGATGAGCATAAGCATGGTATTTTTTGATTAATACACTTAAGTATCTTCAGCACTTATAAAATGGCCTGTCCAGCAAGATTCCTCAACTTCCCCCATGGAAGGGGCATGGAAGAGGCATCCCATACCCTGAAGCAGATGACACCAATCATTTTTACCAAGAAAAGCCATCTATTCAAAAACAGTCTTTTGGTTATGAGCAAGACAAAAAACAAAGGGAAGTGGTAATCCTCTTAGAATGCAGAATTTAAACGATACGTGAAAACTGCTACATCCTGAAGGGATTGACACAATAGAACTTGTCAAGTAAAATTTAAAAAATGATACAGCATGGAAAGATAAAGTCTACCCTAACATCCTCAAGTATCTTGGCCTTTCCACCTACATAGAGACTTACCTATGAGGATTCCAGAATACCTATTGATCTGAATACACACGGTATTTCACATACACCAAGATCATTTCACATGAAATATGCCATCACTCTCTTTTGGTTTGCTAATAAACTGTATTGCAATTCAGTAAATACTAACAGCATTTTTTTCCTCTAAATTAGCATTCCACTGTTATACACTTTTCCTACTATAGACCTATAGACCTACTGAGATAGAAATTTCATATTTGTGGTATGACCTATTAGTTCCTGAAGTACTTTTAGTTTTGAGCACACAAATGTGGACTTCGTATCAGATGGTCATATTCAGCCACTCTTCCCCTCCCAGGTAAGCATACTATACAACATGAAAATCTCATCACACAAAACCAGTGCCACTAGTACCTACTAAAAGATGCCAACTCCCCTTATATACTTTTGTTCAAAGCTTTGTTTTCTCTTTGACAGAGAAAAACATCCAAGTTAAGACATTGTCTTGCTACAAGAGAGCATTATGCTAACCTATCCTAATCTCCTATGTAACGTTTCATAGAATAAATCCATGCATTACCTCAGGAGCCTGTTTAACTACATGCATATTTTTAGGAAAAGGTAATTAAATTTTAATTGTGGTTTTAACATCATAACTCTTAGTAAATTATTGTCATTATTTCTGAAAGTTTATAATGGGAGAAACAAAGGCTGGCCATTCTAGTAAAAAAGACGAATACTTAAATAATAGCAACAAATTTAATGATCTTCAGACAGCCAATATAAAGCTGCCAAAATGCACAAGAGGAAACTTCTTTACAAAAGAAAATCTACAAAAACTATTTTGCACAACATGAAATTCAGCAAGTGCCTGGACTGGCCAACACTGAAAGCACAGCAGATATTTAAGCACCACACTAGCAAGCTAAAAAGAAGTACAAAAAATAAAAAAGGAACTTGTTTTTCTAATTTTGAGTATATGTATATGTTTTGGAGAAGGGAAAAAAAAATAAGTATCTTATTTTATAAAACCAGATGACTAAGTTCTGTGCCTTTTTCATGTCTGCACCCTCAAAATCAGATGGTTCTAAGCTACCAAAGCATGAAAGACAGAACGAGAACTACTTCTGAACATCAAACCAGCACGTTCTGAAACAGTAAATACTACTGAAAACATGATCTACGGGATAACACAGAAAAAAAAATGAGAAAGTTAGCTGAAATAAAAATTAAGATTTACTAGGCATAAATAGAATATTTTATTCAAACACTGGCCTTGCAACCATTATCGACCATGTCTGTAAGACAAAAATTTATGAAACACTTGCATAGCCTGAAGATTTTTTGTATTTAGATGGTATGGGAAACATAAGCGAGGACAAATACAGCTGCCCATTTAATTGATTTTCAAAAACATGCCCTGACTAAAGTTCTTAGGCTAGCACTTGCATGTAGATTTCTAAATACACTTTCTATACTTTTTCTAGCAACCTGATTTAAAATCTGGCTATCAAAGGCTACCCTGTTTCCTTACAAGTTATTTAGAAAAAAAACATGGTGAACTCAAGTAAAAGGAAGAGCTATGGGCCAGGCAAGTTAAATGCCTTTTATATAATCTTTCCCATCAAATATTAAGTTTGCTCAATTATCACACAAAATTGTCCTAACTTTTTTCTGACTGAGATCAATTCGATATAATTTTTTAATTTAATGCATCAGGTTGGCAATTATTAGAACAGCTAGCCATAGATATAGATCCATACAGAACTAGAATGCAGCTTATAAAGTTGTATACTGTATATTTTATTATTGTTAAAACAGTGCAAATACTAGATGAACACTTGGCATTATCACCAACCTAAACAAAAATTTGTATTCCTGAAAAAAAAAAAAAGTAAATTTAACGGTTCCTTTTTTATTGAGCAATTCAATATGCTACTATTTATATGCTTGAAGAAGAGTAATCCCAACAAAAACTAGAAGATTTAAAGTGTGCTACACCTCACAGTAAAAGACTCAGAAGTTAGGAAGTGATACAATCGTAAGGAGTTTCTGGGAAATTCAATTTTTATTTTAGATTGTCAGAGCTGCCAAGTATCCATCTAGTACAGTAAGTAGAAGACATACGATGAAGTGTGCACACACATGCAGGACAGAAAATGAACCCCAAAGATGTTCTGTATCTATCACTTATGGCAATAAATTCATTTTTATAAAACTTTACGGCATCCAGTAGCAGCACTTTGTTGCAAACCCTTGAAAATCTGCACTGACAAAATGCCAGAAGAGTCTCTTGTTGCACAGAAATTCTCTTCAAAGCCAGGACAAACAAACTGCTGAAAAGTCTTTTTTTTTTTTTTTTTTTTTGTCTTTCTCAGGAGAACTATTGGTAAGCTACCACGTTACAAACATTAACATACTATAACTCCAGCTCAATACAGCTGCTAAGAGTACCTACTGGAACACCTAAACTGCTGCTACTATACACTATCCTATCTACACTCAAACACCAGATTACAGACAGGGACAAAATGTAAACCTCAGCTAGATCAAGCTCCAATCTGGCATATGGCCCAACTGGTCTTTCCTCCCCCTTCCATGCCATGATGTAAATTCACTGCCTACCTCTTTGGGAACACAATCTGTTATAGTTTATGGATATGCATACTGGACACTCAATGAAGCCAACTAAATGGACGTCTGCCACTTTGTACTTGGCTAATACATCACCTTATATAAATATTCTCAGTAATTTTGACTTGAGAGAGACTCCATAGTTCTATATCCAGTTAAATATTTGTGATTTTTCACATATAGTTTGAAAAATGAGAGCTTAGAATAATTTAGGAAAATGATAAATTGCTGCTGCCTCTGATTATCTGGTTCTCTACAGAGAATATTTTTCCCTATATTGCCAGTGAAGACTCTTTAAAAAGAACTAAAGTCGTTATTTCAAAATAAAACAAAATACATGTACATACAAATCTTCCAAGAATTTTGGAGGCGTGCGCTATGGTTCTTGATTCAAGCAAACAGGTGTCACTCTATGAAGTGGGGGAAAAGAGTACAAATGTGTGAAGCTCTTTATGTGGGAAATTACAAGAGTTAAATGGCACTGAGCAAGGCACAAAAAGTGCTTTTAAAATAGAAACAAGGGAACATGCAGAGAACCTCAGTATCTAATTTAATGATTGAGAATGCAAAGGCTCCAACTTGTGAAACATTAGCAGCAGCCACGAATTTCACTGTAGTTCTGTATAACAAGTAATCTTACCTGAGTGATTCTCAAAAAAATGTCAACACATCGATTGTATTTTTCATCTGATCCTGTCAATGCTGAGATGACAGGCCCTGCAGGATGCAGTGAGAGATCAATGATGGAAAAACAGATGTTTAGTCTTTTCACAATCATAACCTACAAGACGAGGCAAATATGAAATTTTGTCTGAGATTCATGCTTCTTTAAGTCTAACAAACACTGATGTTACATAATCAGTTTCATCTACATATACTGACAACTATCTGTCCTCCTCACTTAGAAGGGACTAAGACAACTGACCCCAAGGTCATTCATATTACCACTATGTAACTTTGAAGCCTGTCTCTAATAGCACTTGAAGGAATAGTGTATTTGGTCACACAGCTGGTTAGTTACATCAGTTACTTCATACATCAATCGATGTTCTCTGGCCTTTCACGAAGGAGGCTTAATTTTGCCCATAGATCACAGAGAGTACTTAAACCTTACATTAAACTTATTGCAATTCAGAAGTCAAGACAAGAAATGCATAATGGTATCACTCATAACCAGCTCAAGTGAAGAGTGACAAATTCATGTTCAGAAGTCACAATGGCATCCTAACAGTGTACAGTTGGGATCTGACTTACACAGACATATTTCCAAATACTGCCTTAAACTGACATTTCAATCACACCAGCCTCCAAATGAATGTTAATGCTTGGCTATAATCAACAAGAACAGAACATTTAATATTAAATAAACCCCAATCAGATGCAACCACAATTAGTTATCAAATACATTATAGTGAAAACATGTCAATATGGGGGGATGGGGAGAATTTAGATAGCTGACATTTTATTATCCTTTAAAACCATTTAACATTTCTACTAAATACAAGGAAAATTTAAACAAAGTGTCCTGATGATCACTTCTCTTTCACTTGCAATACAAGCTACATAGCTAATCCTTATACTCCCAATTTCGGATGCAGATACCTCCAAACTCAAAAGAAAAATAGGATGAAATAGAGTTCTTAATCATCTGTAGTTTAACACCCTAGGCTAAACTCTGATTTGGTATTTCCTTTGGGGGATGGAACAACAGAATGGCCCTGAACACCAGGATAAATATAAGGAACCTGATAGTTTCCTAAAACCATGTCATGCAGCCAAGATAGTTGTCTCTATAGTAAATTAACAGACTTGCACATGTACACATTCATTTATTCAGACTACCAGATACCGAATTCCAATTTCACATTTCCATACTGCTTCAAATCCTCAAAAGCATCACAATACTGATCTTACCAATACTAGCAACTAATATAGCCTACTACAAACCGTACTACAGTACTCAAGAAATTAATACCAGACACAAATATAGAAGGCTTGTTCAAAGTGAAACAGAAGTAAAGGTAATTTGCCATTAAGCATTTAATTTTATTTACTCTCCTCCCATTCCATTTGCTTGAACACCATAGCTATTTTCATTTACAGACATTTACAGTTATTTTCATTTCATTGTTTTTGTTTTCAGAATAAACAAATATTTTTGTAAGTACATTGTAACAGTGACATTTCACTAATATGTTTAACAGCTTCATTATTCCACAGATATTTGATATAGGAAAAACATACTACAGTTTTAAGTTGAAGCACAATACGGATTTTAGGCTAGTATCAAACAAATCCAATTAGAAAACCGAACGGCCTACCCAGAAACATGGCCATAAGCAAGACTCAAAACAAAGCTTTTCCATTTGTAGCACGCGTTGCGCTTTATACCATGTCACTGCAGCCGCCGAGGGTCAGATTAATTAAGACCAAGAGCAGCTGCAGTGCAACGTGAGAAGCACGCTGCCACAGCCCTCACCAGTCCAGCCCAATTACCTGCAGCATTCCAGCACCGGACAACTGACAACTACCACGCTCCTCACCAGGTCAGTAACTCCCGCTGGCCAGCCGACAAACGTTAAAAAACAAACTAACCTCTTTTCAAGAGGGACTGAAAAGCTCACTGCACCTACTGCAGGATGCAATGACGAATCCCAGAGAGATGTTTGTCAGTCAAATCTGTACAGATGTTGCTTAACTTTATGCTAGAGCTGTATCCAAAGACGGAAATGAGACAGCAATCAGGCACAAGCCCTCCTCCCAAATCCCTCCATGCTCTATTTCTAATAACTGGTCTGACAAATTTAGTAAATCCAAGATCTCCTTTCCTAGCCAAAAAGCTACTGATCACTGATTAAATAAATTCCCTGGTCAGCTACAGAGGAAAGGATCCGGAGTTAACGCTGTTGATTAATGAACTAACAATTTCACTGCATTTGAGAAAGTTATTGATTGCTACAGGATACAGCCTCCAAGAACAAAAAAAGGCATTTTTTTTATTTTACTGCGTAAGGGACAAACAGAAAACAATTACAAGATTCAGACATTTCCTAATTATATTTTCTAAATATTAGCTCCAAGACCTATGCTCCAAACACATCCATTAAAACTTTGATCTGTCTACAAAACACTAAGTCTTGTATAGAAATTTAAAACTTTGTGAAAAGGGGAAATTTTAAATTATTAGTTTTTACAGACTTCTGCTATTTTTCTTAATTCTTTTTCCCGCAGAATTTACAAGTCTGTAACATAGATACACTTAAGGAATGCAGAATTTTCTGATTTGCAGAAACCTCAATTTAATCAAGAAGTAAATATGTAATATTGTCACTAGAAGCACATTCATATACAGATACCCTTTCTCACCTATTGAGAATCACTTACTTTCTCAACTCCATTGAAGACTACAGTGAGAAAAACAAATACTGAAAAGCTGAACTTGATAGAAAACAGTATTTCCTTGTGACAACCACAGCTGTCTTTTATTTTGCCAAACCAGTGCACATATAAGAAGTACCTTTTATTAAGGTTAACTAATCATTTTATTAAGGTTAACTAATCAAATCTATCAAGTTGATTTACACCCCTCTTACACTAAAGAAAGACACAGCACTTTCTTACAAATCACGAAGTCATTTGCCATGTAAAAGTTTATTCACTTAAATATAAACATCAGTGTAAAATTTCTACCTAAACTTAGTAAAATTTTTCTAAACCTGTCAAATGAGAAGCTGCTAAATTCACACTGGGGCAAATTACATATGTAACAATCTCAAGATTAGATGAAGTTACACAATTTCAGCTTCCTTTTAAATGTAAAAAGTACTAAAGATCTGCAGTCTAACAAGCTAACTTTTTTAATTCTGTTCTAGTAACTAGGCAACTGACAACTGTCCAACTGAGAATTATGTCTCTGAACAGCTGGCAATCAACACTTAGTTTTTTTCTGTTTTTTTTTTTTTTTTCTCCCCTAGTAGAAAGATCAGTAATTACAGCTCCTTTAGAGCTGTGTAGGTTTGTAAAGAATACACCTCTGAAATCTCTACTCATTATTTAGCCACCTTCCCCAGTTCCTTTATTCCAGAAGTTGCTCATATCAGTAAACGTTTACAACAGAATCTTAAAATCTTACATTTATATTTATGAAGTCTCTATTTAGCCCATGTTAATATCTTGAAAAAATTAGAAATACCAAGAATAAAATTAGTATGCATTTACTGACGTATGACAACCACCTCCAAGGAACCATGACAACAAATTGCTAACTCCAATCTAGCTTTTAGCTGTCTTATTTCTCCTTTATTTTTTATTCTCCTCCATAGCTGAAAGATAATATCTCACTGACATTATTTCAAGTGTTAATTTTTAACTGATTCCTTTCACTACAGATTATTTTCTGTAGTTAATGAACTGCCATACTGATTTCTAAATAAAGAAAATAATGGTGAACCAAGCTTGATATATACCTTCCCCCTCCTTAACTGTTAAATAGGAGTAATGAAGCTAGAAAGTGAGCTTAATTATAAATTCCTCTGGTTAGCTGTATATTTGATAAATTTGAAAGGTTTTTTAGGAGTCAGAATATTATAATTTTCCAAAGAACACATGCATGAAGATTTGGTAGACAATCCCCAAGAATTCATGAATGTTTAAAAAAAAAAAAGCAGACATCCAAACACAAAACATCTCAAATACGAGTCACTGTAAAAATATAACAGACACACATTTCATACACTCTCTACATGAGGCAAGGGAAGGAAACTCTGACCTTCTGTATTCTCCAAATATTTAGAGCATATTACTAATCAGAAATGTTACAAAAACAACAGAGCTACTTTATTGTTAAAAGCAGTAAAACCTCATCCCCATTTAATTATGTTTTTATTAATCTCTGCTCTTAATATGATCTAATTTAAGTACACATATGACTTCATATTCCAATAAATTAAAAAACACTGACCAAGCTCAAATTCACTCAAGCACCAAGTTCAGATCAGGCAAGATCCTGTTGCAAGATAAACAACGTGATGCGATGTAACAATTTTGTGTGCGTGTGAGTGAGAGACTTGAGGGGGGTGCTGAGAGAGCGAGAGAGAAAGCGAGTGAGTGCGCGCCAGCATTCGCAATGGAAAAAAATACATATGTCCACAGTAGTTTTCAGTCCAGGGCTCACTACAATTCAGAATGGAAGAACAGATAAAACAATAAGAGCTTAATATAACAAAAATACTAACTTCTATATTGTTCAAAATACAACCATACATAAACATAGGTACGCAGAAGGGCCACTTTATGAGTTCACTTTATCAATATTAAAGCAGAATGGCTGCATTTAAGTATTTAAGTTTTGGACCAGAACTTACTAGTGAATACACATACTATACTTCTCTGCAGAAGGAATCAGCGCCTAATATTTTACAAATAGGGCATATTTTTGCCAGTCTAACTTAATTTCCACAAATATAGGGACAAGACAGAAGAGAATGGAATCAGGAATAATTTAAGCACAATACCCAAGCTTAAATTGCAGAAGTCCAAACAATTAGAAAAAGTCAGCTGGTAACCTGAAAAGAGAACAATAAGTTGCGTACTCCAAAAATAAAACTCTAGTGGACAGTAATGCATTTATGTAGTGTTTCCTATTTTGTGAACTAAAGTGTTCAGTGAAAGGCTGATTTTTTTTCCTTCAATGTCTTGTAATTAGAGCTGCCATATAATTCTTCAGTAATTATGTCACCTTTTGATGCATAAAATTAATTCCAACAGAAATCAGTCTGCATACTGAAGTCCTATATCACAGAAAAAAAGAAAGAACACTATTAGATCATAGGAACTATGCATGACTTCTGTATTACAACCAACTTCCTCCTTTCCAAACAGCAACTTACTCAGACTGTGCTAAAACTTTTTTGGAAAAAGGAAAGTTTCACAGAAACTTCAGTGAGCGAACATTCCATAACGAAATGTACATTTATCGCATTTTTAGTCACATGCATAAATAGAACGGAGTAAGCAACTTCTATTATGAAACCAGAATAATTGGTTATGAATCTCTGTAAGAAAAATAAACTGTATTAGCTATATTAGCTATTGCACAAGGTTTATCCTCCCTAATGCTGTACGAGCATGAGGTTCTGGAAGAAACCCAAAAGTGATCAGCTTGGGGAATGCCAGGACCTCCGAAAATTCCATGGGCTTGTGGTCAAACGCAAACAGGATGGATAACAAGAGCTAGCCACAAGGGAGTCCATTTCTCAGACCTGCCCCATGCTTTAGCAGGTATCAGTCACAAACTTCTTTAAAACTCTCAATTGCAATATGATAACATGGCTGCAAACTCAAAGCAGACTGTCTGAAGTCAAACTGGAAGTTCACCTGCACCTGTTACACTGAAACTGAGTGAGCCTCACTGTCGTAGTTATTTGCATTATTACTACTGATTTTAAGAGAGAACGTGTTTGTTGCAAAGATTTTTACTCATGTCATTCTAGATTGCTAATTTTTATTTTTCAAAGGTTCCTCTGCTACTACTACTGCTATATCTTTACAATTTGCTACACAAAGAAATATGTAATTCTGATTTAATCAGAAAACAGAAGAAATATGCTAGAGTACTGAACAAAAGATCTAATCTTTGGAGCGTCCTTTCCAACAGAGTGTAAATAAACTGTAGTAAAATGAAAAGGCATGTAATTTGGTATTTGGAATATTCTTCATAAACACCAATTTTCTGTAACATCCTTGCATATGTGATACCACCTCATGTATAATGCAGAAAATCTATTTCATTTTCATCTATTGACAGTGAATTTAATTCACTATTGCGGCTCTTTACGCAGATTATGTTATTAATTCTGCAATCAGGCTCTTTTGAATGCTTTTATTTCTTCCAAGAGTTTTCACAATCCTACATTCATTTTTTTCCACCCTACCATACCTTTCAAAATAAAGGACCTTATTTGCTAACTTTCTCAAAGGGGAAAGAAGTAAAAGAGAAAAAAAAATCTCAGACATCAGTTTATAAACTGTATCTTTCAACAGGAAAACCTACACGCATTGTTTTAACCTTTGTCATGTGAGTATTATAAACTGCATTCATTAAGGAGACATACAACAGGTGCATTAAAATTTCCATAACAAAAATCATCATTGTAAAGAGACCACAATCTCTCTATTAATAAAAAATTATCCACTTCTGCCTGACACTACAGTTAGAAGACAGGAAAAGCTAAACACTAACACCTTAGTGTTCTGTTTACGCCCATACCAACTACCTTCACTATTTTACAGGATTCGGTCAGTCATCTTGTTAAACTGGATCAAATGCAAAACAGCTCTAATTTTTCCAACAGAAAAGTCAGTAACACCTCCTCAATTCTAAACCACCAGCTATTCTTCAAAATAAAATCAAAACACCAAAAAGAGAATTAGTTCTGTTATTTTGCATCAATTCACAAGAACTCCTCCAGAACACAGTTCAATTACAAGATGCTTGTTTATTTATCTTTAAGGAAAAAAAAAATATTATTTGATTGCAGAAGCTAAAATCTTGTGTATCATTATGTAAGACCCCCCTGTTTAGAAATCTTAAAGGAAAAACAATAAATCAGATATTATTGTTGTCATACACCAATATTAAAAACCTGTTTATTGCACATAAATACAGCTGATACAAAATACTCCTATCTTTATTTGTCCCAAGCATTTCACTTCTATAATAGTTTTCCTCCACCATCACGATAAACATACTATAAAGAATATCTAAAGAGCAGCACTTGTCCTCTTTCCTTCACTCCAGAGCCAGTGAACAAAGCAATGAGCCATAAAGAAGGTACATAATGGATTTAAAGTAAATGGCCCATTCTTTAAGAGGCGGCCTCTCAATTTTACTCATTCTAGCTTAATTGTCATTACAATGTCTGGCAACTTCAAACGAACAATTATTTTTATGCCAGCTGTCAAGTTGGTTCTTTAAAGCTTGATTTTTTTATTTTTTAACTAAAAAAGCAACCAGAAAATGCTTATGATTTTCTCTCAGAAACACTGCAAACATCTTTAAACATATTTCAAACAGTTCAATTACTAGATAGTATCCATTTCATACACCAACTAAGACAGAACATTTATATTCACTGTTGCACTTCATAGCACACTTTTTTGATAAATATTGCTTCCAGTAGCACTGGATGCTTCAATGCCAACATTTGAAACACACTGACATGACATGTACATACATCCCATGGGATTTAAAAATAAAGAACTGGCTAATTTTTGCACGTACCTGGGTAAAAATCTTTGGATTTAGACAGCTTGATGGTGGCCCCAGTCTCTTTCTGCAACTGAACAATTGTCTGTCCTCCCTTCCCAATTATAGATCCAGCAGCATAACTAGGTATGAGGACCTTTAGAAAATATTGGCCATCCTCTGAAAAATTGAGATATGCATGGTTATTACGGGTTAAATGGTTAAAACTCTGATCTCACCCCCTCACCCCTCCCCCAGACCCACAAATAAAATGTTACATCTTTAAACTCGTCCAGTAATTCATGAATTTACATCTAACCAGTTGCATCATTCTGCAAGACACGTTCGGACTATGCCTTTGACATTTTACAACGCGTACATTTATTCTAAGCAAATTACAGAATCCATATATATTCCTTAATTCTGTAAAAGAATAACATCAAAACTGTATTTCAAAGGTGCATTTTTTTTATTTTTCCGCTGCTAACCACAGCGCACACAAATGATTGGATCCCTTTAAAAAAAATGAAGCCCTGCACAAAAACGTGCCTAGTGACAACTACAACCTTGCTTGAGAATATTGCAAAAGAAATGCCAAAATTAAGAAGGAATGAATTGTGAATTCTGATGGGCTATTTGTTTGTCATTAGCAAACACATGAGAATAGCAATTAGCTATCGCATGCATTCTTCTTAAGTGAGCAAAACGACTACTCTGCTACCAAATAACCCACCCAAAATGTGGGGTTTTATTCCAAGCATTTCAGCCACTGCCAAGAAAACAACTCAACATGGTGCGGATGGAATCACTTGCCTAAGTAATCCTGATGTATTCCTTTAGCACTTCTTAAGCGACAATGATCTCTTTTAAGCTCATTAATTAAAGGACATTAAGAAGAATTTTTCCCAACTGATCAAAAGCCTAAGTCACTTATTTCAAATACACTTAAAAGGTGACTAGACAATGCCAGTCCTCCAACCACCACAAGCGTTAAAGCACACAATCGGATCAGGAAAAATATATATGGAATGAATGAAAAATACAAAAAAAATGAAAAGGATTCCCAGTCTGATTCAACAACTGAATCAGCCTTGGAATCGTCAGTGCTACCATCCCAATTCTAAATCCAGCGACACTGAAGTCTGAGAAACCTTCTGCAACCGGCTGTGTAAAGCGTAGGAGAATAAGGGTTGGTTCATTCCCCAGACTTGGGTTCTCCCCAGTAACTATGAGCATGTCCCATTTCCTTTAATATCAAGATTTTTATCAGGAAATCTGTTCTACAAAGTTGTTGGGGTTTTTTCTCCTAAGCAAGAGGTGCAATCCAAGTTGACCTCACTTTTCTTATTCACGACTCGGATCGCCTGAAGCAGCAGTGCCTGCGTGTGACAATAGTGCCCGTCCATATTATCGTAGCCGGCCGCGCGATGCTCTGCGCACACTTAGCCCGCTGCTCTTAATATCGGGCAAACGAATTCACCTCTGCCTCGGTGCATTGTTATGACGACTCCAGCGCAAAGGAAGGGAGGCGATGCCGGTCCCGTTATAACTCATCTCATCCGGGCATGGCAGGATGCGAGCCGCCGAGCCCCCCGGCGGAGGGACGGCTCCCCCCCTCCGCCAGCCAGCCCTCGCCCCCAGCCAGACAAACAAACGCCGCGCACACACGCACGCCGACAATAGCGGCGAGGCCGCGGAGGAGGAAAAACGCAGGGCAAGGCTGAAATTCAACTTGTGACCCGGAGGATGCAAAGGGAGGGAAGCGCGCCTGCCGCCTCCTTTCAGCCCATGGCGAAAAGGGCGAGGGGGGCTGCGGGAGCCCCCCGCCGCGGGGTCACGGCTGCGCAGCCCCGGCGTGGATATTAAATAAAAAACCCGGTAGATGCTGAAAACCGACGCCATTTTGATGAATGATAACATTAGAGAAATAGGAATTCTTGGGGGGGGGGGGGGGGGG
>CM021769.1:41629105-41658140 GCA_011076525.1 Nettapus auritus
TTTTTTTTTTTTTTTTTTTTTTTTTTTTTTGTGGTCTGAATTACTAGTGGAAATAGTTGTGGAGGCTTGTGCTACAGCTTTGTTCCCACTCTGCCATGATTTCTATGGAAAAAGAACCAATGGAAAAAATAAATAATTATCAGCATTTTTTTCCCACTCTCTCATCTGCTGATCCTTGTTTCTTTTTCAGTCAGCTCTGGACTGGCATATCTAACCAATGTTCAGTTCTGCCATCTTGATTCCTTTTTCTGTTTCGTTATCTCCCACCAGCTAACATATTCTATAGCTTCAGAGAGAGTTAGTTCAGTGGTAGTATGGAATACAAGTTCAATTTGCCAGCCATACTTCTAAGAACGCTCTTGGCTGGTGGAGGTGTGGGTGGTTGTGTTCATACCAAACTCCTCCACAGGCATGAGTGCAGTCCTTAGAAAGGAAAGGGATTAGGAAGAAGCATAAACCAAAGTAATTAAACATGTATTTTAATAAATAGAAAGTCACAGGATGATTGGGGTAAAGTTGTAGTAAACACCTCCTAATCGGATAAGCTCCACTGAGCATCAAAATATGTGAATCAAAGGAATTAATGTGAGCAGTATTAGGGACTGATTCACGTTTTAGTGGTTCAGCGACCACCTTAGGAACCAAACTCAACCTTCTGTTTCTTCTAGAGGTGATGGATACCTCTCCTCTGGCTAATAGAATGAACAGTTTGTTTTTCCCCTTATAGGAAACAAGTCAGAGACCAATAATCATTAAATTAAAAAATAATACCTCTTAAACATCCAACTTAGGTAAAAGAAAACAGTTTTGGTCTTTATCCAAAATAATGCCAATATTACTGGGAGTTTTTCATTACCAAACGATTGCTGTGATGCCTGGCAAACCTCTGCTCCACTAAAACTACAGTTAGTTACAAATTCAAAATATAATTTTATCTTTCAAGTCTTTAACTTCGTCTTTCTGTTTATGAATTGTTTACTTTGATAGTCTAACAGTTACACTATTATCATTCTTGATTAAGTTATCCAATTGTTCTTTGTTTAAATACTGAATTATCAGTAAATATTTTTAAGTTTCAGTGGAATGTCTAGATTTGAGCAATGTTAATCTTAGGAAGATCAAACCCAGGGCTAGGGGAAAAAGTTAAACATCTCTCATTTAGACAGATTATCTGTTTTCCAATATTTATATTCCCTTTATTATCCACAGCTGTATTATATGCACTGCTGAACTAGTAGTCAAATGTTAACAGTTTTATTCCTCACAGAAAGAGCAGAGACAGCTGCTAAACCCTTTCATACTGTAGACCATTACTGTGTAGTAGCTTTCTTTTCCAATAAACTGAGGATGGTAACTTCAAAGAAGTAATAATTTGACTATGCTATTTATCATAACATGAATATATTAGCCAAAATTCTCTGCTTAGAAGTGGAACGAAAGAGTGTGTTCTGGAAATCAATGGCCATTTCTGGTGTCTTGGTAGAGGGATCACCTGCTTCTTCCTCCACGATATTCATCAAAATTCTTAATTCCTACAGATGAAGATCTGTTTTATAAGCTATTCTTGTGTTCTTTCTACTTTGGGATTACCTGAGGACTTACCCAGATGTCAGTGTGAAAAATAAGGTAGCCTCAGGACAAGATCATTTTTCGTCCCTCACAAGGAATTGGCTAGGATCAGGATACGATCCATGAAACTCCAGTGGCTAGAGAATTTTCCCCAAAAGACATCTCCATGGTGATCTTGCTGTACAGTAAGACCTTTTATTTCTTAGAATAGAGGAAACTGAAGACATGATTTAAAGTGCTTTCCAATAGTAGTATTCTTCTTACCAGTTTGTTTATTTTTCAAATACTGAAATAGATAATTCAGGGATTGAAACTGGTACTCGCCATTGTAATGAAACATTGATGTAACATAGTGCGTGAGAAACAGCAGGATCACTGTGTAGTTTACATCAGTTTGCGGTGGTACTGATTGCGTACCTCTTAGCACTGTATTAAAAAAGACTGTCGGTGAAGCATCATAGCCAGCTGTAACTCCAGATACTTCAGGATGTATTCACCTAACTGTTGTATGGAAAATAGGGTATTTGTTCAGGGAATCAGCATACTTGTTTTTAATCTCTGTTATTAGAATTGGTATTGCAGCATCACTATTTTATGTAGCATTTTGCCCACTAACTGTCACTAACTGTATTACTTATTTGAATTTTTGGCACTTCAGGATAAATGAAAGATGAAACAGAAACATTAACAGAAAAAAGCAGTTTCTTTGATTTTGTTGTCAGGCTTGGTCCTCTGCAACATTACACCACTTCCCGTGAACTAAGAGAACTGAAATAATGCAGCAACCCCTAAGTGGTTGCAAGGGTATCTCTGTTAGAGTGCAGTCATGCTCTCAGAGAGCCTCTCAAAGAGGCTAATATGGTCTTGGTTATTCTCATAAATTAAAACTAGGGAAAACAGGTAATAATTTTAAATATAGTCTTATGACACACCTTATTCATGATTTTTGCCTGGAAATTTACTAAAGTTCAGTTGACAATTAGAGTTATTTTAGTGGAAAAGATCAGAAATCTTGCTGAAAATGGAATGGAAAGGGAGAAAGAAAGCATGTTGCACAGGGGATGAAGGAAAAACAAGAATGATACAGTGCAGACAAAGGTACTAACTTTTCTGTTTAATGATTTGCATTAAACTATGTAGTAAAAACTGAGTTGCAATGTTCATTTCACTCACTCCAAATACCTATATTACTTGAGACCATTAAAAACAAGTATATGCTGGTAAAATTATACTAGCAAACTCATTTATGTTAACCGCCAACAAAAAATACATTTTTACCAGTATAATTTGTAATCAACTTTCCAAATAATAATCTATTTCAGGAAAAGTAATCCTTTTACAAGTTTAATATTAGCATAGCAGTAGGATTTTTTCCAATGGAAAGGTAATAAAAGTCACATCTCTAATATCATTACAATAGGAAAAGTTCCTAAAGGAGATCTAGTAATCTTTAAAAATGCTTTTTAAAGACTTAGTATATAAAAATCCATACACCAGTAGATTACAAATTAATTTTCAGCACAGAGTGATTTTAGGCAACTACCTTCAAGTTTACATTGGGAGCTTCAGCTGATTCTTCCCTAAGGTTTAGCAAATACCTTAGAGTTTGTTCTTAAGAAATTATTCTATTCCACCAACAAAATTTAATTGTTCTGATGCTTTATATTTCTGTCTGCATGAAATCACCCATTTCAAAATAGCCCTGGATTGAAAATTCTCCTAATGGGGAAACATAAACACATAAAACTTACTGTCAGGATAAATTGGTCAGAATGATTTGGTACATAACCTCACTGTTTGCCATAAAAACATGTAGCTGTGTGTCAGCAGCACAAAGGCTATCTGGTCCAAGAAAAACATAGGGATTAGTTGTAATGCTGCCTATCTGAGACAAAGAGTATTCCTTAGTGCAGAGAGGTTAAAACAGAGCTCATCAGTAGTACAAGACTATCTAAAATATTTAGTTACCATTTTGAGCCAAAAGGACATGGTGGCAAATTATGATTTACTTTGGAGGTTTATTCATCTTATAATTTTATTTCAGTGAAAGCAGAACTGGAACCATGAAAAGGTACCAAAATATGAGACCACTTTCATTTTAAATACTTATAATCTGTAGAGTCACTTTATAATTTTAATGTTAGTTGCAAAATATACATTATTTTTATTTATATTTCACAAAGAGCTGTATCATGAAATTGGCATGCGTGTAAGTGGATGTATGACTTTAAATTCAACCACCATGGAACAATTTGCATGCTTAAAAACAAACAAAAAAAGTGTTCATCTACCTTGCTGAATTATGATTCATTTGTCTTTAATTCAATGGGAAAGAGATGCATTGCTTCAATATTGCGGATTTAGGCCAACAAATCTCATCCAAGCATACTGTAAATCAAAGGGAATCTTTCTATTGCAACCCTGATAAAGTTTTTGAATATGTGGACTTTTAAGCATTTTCCAGAAAAGCTACATACTGCTTTAAATGTTCCACATACATATATTATGTTTAGATTTTTTTTTCTTTTTTTTGGAAACCCTCCAGACTGACAATAGGAGGTCTTGCGTCATTCAATACAAAATACTTGGGGGAAAAATAAGTAGACAGAGGAAGGAAATTATACAGAAGATATTAAAGTGAACTGCAACGCTTTCATGCCATAAGAGAGTCTATTCATATTCTAGTGATGGGCAATTTGAATTAATTTTGCATACATATATGTAGTGATATAAAATAGGAATAAATATATGTAGTCTGTTGGAATATATAATGTATAATTTCTAATAAAGTATATATAAACAAAACAACGGCTGGTATTTAATTAAAAATTTGGGCAGTTACAAAGGTGAAAACTTAGGATGCACATTCCAATAATTAAAGATCACAAGTTAAGGTGAAAAATTTTTACATAGATACTGTGTATGTTGATGTGAAAAAAATATAAACATCATGTTATAGAAAGCTGCATGTTATATGTATATAATATATATATAATATATATTAAAAAATAAAAAAGCCTGATTATGTTTCCTGTAAATTTTCTATGGAGCATTTTGTGTTTCATATTCAAGTCAAGTAGGAAGACTTCTGTTTCAAAAGTTACAAATATTTATATTCTTCTTTTTGTTCTCATTTTAATTTAGAGGTTTAAGTTGTTTGTGCTGGAACAGAGAAATTCATATGTTGAATCAGAAATGGTTCACTGTAAATGAAATCACAAAATACAAAATAAAACACAATAATTAAAATACAAATCACAAAATACAGAAACAGGATTGTTGTGCATATTAGCAACAGTGCTTATAGATTCATCATGTCTTACAACAAAGATATTTATAAATGGACCTCCTGCCTCTGTCGCATGCTGTCATTGCTTCAGACTGACTGCTGTTAGATCCCTGTAATCCTGAGCCCTGGGATCTTGTCCTACATGTTTACCCCACTTGGTATGCCTGTTAGTAAGTATTTAAAATGGAAATGAACACTAATCTTTGTATGTGTTTATAACAAAGGGTTTTAATCCCTTCAAACCCATATTTCTTTGTTTAATAAAGTTTATAAAGAGATGTGTTCAGTCTGATAGCTTCTATTTGCCAGTTTTGCCAGTTAACGTTGTTTACTGCCTAGTATTTTTTAACTTGATAGGATGTCATGGCAGTGATGTTATGTTCTTGAACTATTCTATGCCATTCCAGCTCAAAGCTCATTGTTAGAGGCATAGAATCATAGAATGGTTTGAGTTGGAAGGAACCGTCGAGATCATCCAATTCCAGCCCCCCTGCCTTCCACTAGACCATATCGCCCAAAGCCCCATCCAGCATTGCTTTGAACACTTCCAGGGATGGGGTATCCACAGCTTCTCTGGGCAACCTGTTCCAGTGCCTCACTGTCCTCTGAGTAAAGAATTTCTTCCTAATGCCTAATCTAAATCTACCCTCTTTTAGTTTAAAGCCACTAGCCCGCATCCTATCACTAGCCCTATCCTGATAACTAGTCTCTCCTCAGCTTTCTTGTAGGCTTTCTTGAATCCTTTAAGTTCTGGAAGGCCACTGTGAAGTCTTCCCAGAGCCTTCTCTTCTCTAGGATAAATAACCCCAGCTCTCTGAGCCTGTCTTTGTAGGAGAGGTGCTGTCTTTGTGCCCCTCCTATGGACTTGTTCTTATACTTCTTTGTCCTTCTTACACTGGGGGCCCAAAGGTGAACACAGTACTTCAGGTAGGGTCACACAAGAGCAGAGTAGAGGGGAAGAATCACCTCTCTCAACCTTCTGGCCACGCTTTTTTTGATGCAGCCCAGGATACAGTTGGCTTTCTCACTGTAGGCACACATTGCCAGCTCATATTGAGCTTCTCGTCAACCAACACCCCAAGTCCTCCACAGGGCTGCTCTCAATCCATTCATCACCAAGCCTGTGACTGCAACTCTTTGAGTGTGACCATCAAGCCAAGTCCTTATTCACCAAGTGGCCCATCCATCAAATCCATGTCTCTTCAATTTAGAGACATGGATGTCATGCAGGACACTGTCAAATGCTTTCTACAAATCCAAGTAGATGATGCTCTTCCCCTATCCACGAATGCTGTAACCCCATTATATGAGGCCACCACATTTATCAAGCACATTATGCCCTTAGTGAAGCCATGTTGGCTGTAACCGATCACCTCTTTATTTTCCACATGCCTTGGAATAGTGTCCAGGAGGATCTGCTCCACGATCTTGCGAGGCACAGAGGTGAGACTGACTGGCCTGTAGTTCCCTAGGTCTTTTTTTTTTTTTTTTTTTTTTTTTTTTTTTTTTTTTTGAAAATGGAGGTTACGTTTCCCCTTTTCCAGTCACTGGTCACTGGGGACTTCACTGGATTGCCATGACTTTTCAAACATGTTTCCAACAGGTTAAAAGTAATATAGTGAAACTAATATTTAAGAACCTGCCTCTTCCATCTTTATTTGTATCAGATGATATCTCAAATAAACCTTATTAAGGAGGCTCTACTTAAGCAAATGCAGCAACAATGAGAACTTTCTCGACTCATGAAAGAGAGTGCATATGAAGACTGACTATTTTGGCTCATTAAATGCCTAAAACTTGATGGAGGAAATCCACTGCAAAATAGGATTAGTGTATGTTCACCTGAACTAGATTTAATGAGTTGGACATCATCTTTTTTCTCCAGATAATGAGACATATTCATGCAAGAGTTAAAATTGTTAAAGCAAAATTAATTTGGTTTAGTTAAACATATTTATCATTTTAAAGTAAATGTGTCATGAAAATAGGACTATAATAAGATCTACTTTTAAAGTTTATCTAAGTGTACATAGCAATAGAATTGTATTTCCTGCCTACTTAACTGTTTAGTCTAAAAAATATTTTTTTCCAATTAATTTATTGCACTTTTTGGACAATTTACTGTTTTATGAAGGTGAAACAGCTGGTAGCACTTTTAACAATTAAGGAAAACACACATAACATGATGATGCTTGAAAATGAATATGTTAAAGCTTTATTGAATGTTAGTATCCAACTGTACTAGTAATAGTGTAAGCAATAAACACAGGTAGTGCAGCCAAATTCAAAGAAGCTATTTTGTATCAAAGTTTGAAAGACTTGGTTCAGTTATGCAAATCCTCGCTCACTTTATGTATATACATGATCATATTCAACACATTTTTTTTCCCAGACAATCAAAACACTGAAATGCCAAAAATTAGTATCTTGTGTTTTCCTGTGCTTTTCCACAACTTTTTATACAGAAAAATAAAATAAAATTACAAGGATGATCTATTCAAAACTGAGTATTATGTAAAGCAATATGTCTGCAACATGTTTTGGTGTCAGTGTTTCTACTTCTACAGCAACATATATCATCATTGATCATAATAACATGAAACTTCATTGGATTTGGACTATTGGTTTCTTGAGCAGATTTCTTCTACTAAAGTACAATTTTGCTGATATTTAGGAAATGTTGATACCTCAAATCCTTGTATAATTCAAGTATAACTGAAGAGATTATGATAATTAACTTTTGGACTGTATTTATTATTACATCATTTTACTGTAGAGGAGCTGGGCTGTACAATGTCCAAAGATTATGCATTACTTAAAAAAAGTTAAAAGCCATATATTTCTTCATTACAATTGTCACAGTAGTGAAAGAAAACAGTCAGCTTTCCAGGAACATTTTATTTATTTAGAACCACTAAGAATTCTCAAGAAAAATCAAACAAAATGCTTGGCATTATAGGTTCTGCAACACGGTATTATATTCAGTGGAAGTCATCTATGAAAAAATAAACTATGTTCATGTGTCATCTTAATAAAACATATGATGACAGCAGGCATCTTGTGTGCATATATGTATATATACATACATAAAATCACACAGCAATTTTGAGCCCTCTAGTGGTAACAAACTTCTCCGTTAACAAGCCTTTAATTGAATCACAAGTATAAATGTAACAAATGTCTAAAGTCAATAACACCATTATGCCATCATAGCAGTTCAGAATGGCTCCCCGTAGTTTATGAGGATCTGTAGATGCACTTCCAAGTGTTAATAACAACACATATCTGCAAATTAATTTATTGGGTTTAGCATGATAACATTTTTTGCCTTTTCTTTGTTGAAAATACAGCTTTTATAAAAGAAGAGTACTTTTGACACTTTTATGATAATTTTTAACTTGAAAAAAAAAAGAAAAAAAAAAAAACTATGACTACTGTAAAGTAAATATTAAGTGTTTTTAAGCACAGCATCCTCATTCTCACTTCATATTATATACTTCCACAGGTAAGTGCTACAGGGGGAGGAGATGAAAAATCTGTTTTTCAAACTGGGAAAGCAATGTTTGTCTACTTTGGTCTTACTACACCAAAATCAATTATTTTTATTTTTTTTTTTATTTTTCCTTCAGTGGCCAGAAACAGTGTTTATATTGACCATTTTATTTTAATTGTGACGTTTCTGCATACTGCGTACTAATTACCATTTTCCTAAGAGCTTTTTGGTTCATTTAACTTTAGATGTTCATTAAAAATTTTAGAAGGACCTAAAGAAATTTAGGATCTTAATTCCTAATGACTTTTTATAATGTAGAGGCTTCTGAGACACTTGGGTGCTTTTAAATACACCCAATTGTCATGCATATTGAATGACATAACTTTTCATGAATATTGTGGCTTTATTTCCTCCCATGTTGCACCCATTTGTTTCCCTTTGCTAATAGCACTTAATATACTTACATATACATTGTGTACTTGTTTTCCTTATAGCACTTAATATTTATATTTAAGGTACAAATACTTAAGATACTTATGTTTAAGATACAAATAACAACATCAGATGCACAGTTAAGAAACTGTGGTATAGAGGGACTGGATCTGCAAGTGGATTTTATCATCTAATCTAATGTATAAGGAGCTTGAACTTTAAGATTTTGAACTTCAACCATCAAACTCTACATAGAAGCAAAAGACTCAGCAACAGTGCCAACACATAAAGACTTAGATACTTGTTGGAAGTTCATGTAGCACTTTTGTTTGTTTGATTGGTTGTTTTTTGGTTGTGTTTTTGTTGTTGTTGTTGTTTTGTTTTGTTTTGTTTTTCTTCTGAGATGATTCAGTTCATTCAAGAAAAGCCAAAGCCCTTCAAGGAAAAGTTAACTGGACATTCTCCTGTATATGGTCCCCAGATTTAACAGATGTTATCAGATCATGCTTAACACATACGTTTAGGATTGGGCTTTTCATTTGACCTAGAAGTACTAGTTTCATAAATATGCAGACAATTCACTCATTGAATAAAGCACGCTAATGTCTAGTTGAAGTGGGAAAGCTGGAGTTCCAGACCTTATTACAAGTCTTGTTGATGAAAAATAAAACATTTCTAGAGCAGTGATAATCTCAGAGCAGTCTAAGTGCTGGTCTGCGTGCATGAACTGTCTTTTGCCCTCATGATGTTTAGTGCAAAAGTGTCTCATTTCCAGTATCAGGAACAGAGAATGCCTCTAGCCTAACTCATGCTGTGCTAGTTTGGGTACTAGCCTTGGACAAGAGATTCTGGTGATTTTTTCTTGATCTTAGAGTTTGCTTCAATAAATAGGAAATAAATATTTCATACTTGTCAGTAAGATGAAATAAAAACCTTTTCTATATACTGGGTAAGTGCTGTAATTACTACTGGAATTCAAATGGAAGCATCACCATCATAACAAACTTTCTAAAATAAAGATTTCTTTATAACAAGGGACAATGTAATTGCCTTTCTACCAAGGGTCCAGAACTGTAAAACACTTCAAAATGGAAGCTTCTTCTGAAAATAGGAAAGAAAATCCTGAATCTTGGGCAGATTGGATTTTAGATAACTTTTCATCATTTCTATAGATTACTTTTAGTAGCTGCTGACTGGCATTCTTGAAGATGTCTCAATGAATTGCACAGTGAGTACAAAAAGCTTCTTTGGGTCTATGAATTGTACTGGAGAAGCCTGACCTTCACTAGTACATCACAGTACTAGTACATCACAGTGCCTGAGTCCCTTTGCAGACCTACAACAATGAAACAGGAATCTGAGTCAATGAAATAGCATGGCATTGCCTCTAAGTGTTCTGTGCCCCAGATGACCTCTCCATCATTACCCTGATTGTGGTTAAAGCTTGGTTTGGCAGTTACCAAAAATCTAACTCCAGAAAGAGCATTCTACCATGTGGCATTTCTGTCACCCATTAAATAATTACAATTCTTACTCTGGGGGGAACTTTACAGGTCTTGCAGCTACAGCTTTCTATATTTGTGCCTCTGCTCTTTTCTGACAGTATAATTATAAGTTATATTGTATAAAATTATATTGTATAAGTCATATAATAATATACATTATTTTTGTTGTTTTGTTGTTGTTGTTGCTGTTGTTGCTGTTATATATATGAAGTTACCTATACACATGGAGAAATCATTCTGGTATATTACTGCTATTTTGAGGAAACCCTGGGATAATTGGAAATGTTGGTTTCTGATCATCAGAAATACCATGTCTTGTTCAGGATGGGTTTGCTGGGCACTGGAGATCACATTTGCTTTAATTTTCCTCCTGGACTCAATTTAAAGATCACATTTGGATGGTCATCCATGCCTTAGACCTTATGAATCCTGCAGATTATCTGTTTCTTCAAACATTAACACTTTAATCAGAACCTTGTCCCTGCAGGCACAAGGGAGTATAGCTATTCAGAGTGGTAAATTTTCTAAGCACTTTTAACTTGGCAGTCTCACTAGAAGGATGTTAACTACGGTATTTTTTCCCTCTGTCCTTGGTCCTAAAACCATAGAACTTGTTGCCTCCCAGAAATAGCAGAAGTTTAATTTATCCAGGGTTTTTAGTAGGGATGAATATCAGTGTTTCTGGAATTACTTAGTTAAAAACATAGTACAGTAATTTATAATTGGTTATGTGCCAAGGGTTTAGGACAGGAAAAATATGTAAATCATAAGCAATTAATTATCATTTTAAATAATACAGCAACAAATTTGCTTCCAGTGTATTACAGCAATTTACATAAATTGTTATTAAATTTATTTATTTTTAATATCTATCAAAACTCCATACATACATAATACACAAATGAACAGCTAAAAAGAATATTAGCATTGGATATGTGTGAAATGCGTATGTGTTAGTTACCTTCCAACAAGATTATCAGGGTAAAACACATAGGAAGGAACATAAGTTTCATGGGTGATAGTAGTCCACCTTGGCCAGATAGTGAGGCATAAGGTTGGAAGCTAGTTCCAGCATGCAAAAATATGATTATTGCAAAACCTTGAGTAGGATTACTAACTGTAGAAGAGAACACTGTTAACTTCATAAGAGTGAAAAAAATAATTTGGAGAATAACACTGAATATTCCTATGTGACTTCGAATTGTAAGGATTGAATAAATTTTACATTAAAGCACTGCACTTCTCTTTCTTAGAAAGCCATTTCCTAGTAAAAATAAAATAGTCAGAAAGCTATGCTTCCAGTGCTATATGGGATTAAATTAATACTTCACAAAGTCAATTATTGCTTAGTTATGAATTGTTTATAACAGGAGTATATGATGTCAAGATAAAAGCATTTATAAACAAAACAATTGTCATTTTCTCCAAGAAGGTATATTGACTCCTTTAGCATGGCTAGAACATACTGATAATGAGGTTTTATGGGGTTTTTAAACTACCAGAAGTTCTTGCTTCAAAAGGATTATTGAATGGCAGCCTGATGAAAGAGTAAATTAAATTTATAATGTGCGAGTGTGAAGTCATCAAATCAAACTACTTTCAGACTGCAGCTGACATCACTATCATTGTCCATGCGTCTTGTAAGTATAGCATGCATCAAGTCTGCAATAGAGCAAAATATCATTCATTGGTGTGTCGTGGGGGACAAGAATCTCCCTGTGTGAACAATCACACTTCATGGACCATCCAAAATAAAAACATTTTAAGTTCTTAAATAGCTGGCTGGAAAAAAAAAAAAAAAAAAAATGCTACTAAATAATCATGGTTGAGAGTATAAGCTAGAGAAAGAAAGACATAGGTTTACAAAAATTAAGTTTTTGCCTTCTGTCTTGTACCACATACCTTATCATGTTTTGGTCGCATGTTTAAAAGGCATATTCTGGGCAGCAGCTAAAAACAGCTTTCCACACAAGGTTGAATGGTAAAGTTTATGAAGGTCGGTCTGTTAAACTTCCTGTGGCCCAATTACTTAGATAACAGATGCCTGGGTAGATCATTAGCCATATTTATCTACTTCTCCCTTTATATGAAAACAAATACAGAGGCCAGAACAGAACTGGGCAGTGGACTGTCTCTGCTCTAATGCTATAACTGATAACCAGTAAGGCTGAGATTGTTCTGTCACTCCATCAATTTAAAACACAGATTTTAGGATAAGAGTTACACAGTTCAATAATTGCCATTGGCAACCTGAGTTTCATACACCCTGACCAGGTAATGTTGAGGATAACCTCAGTGAGTTAAAACAAAGGCCAGAATTTTGACTTGAGTGCCTTAGGACTAAAGCTGCCTTAATGCTGTCAGCCTCTTTTGGTCTCAGAATTGCTTATATGAAGGAGTCCTAAAGCATACATACTGGAGGATAAAGTAACAGCAGGAACATCAGTTTTTATAAGATGGAACACAAATTCCACAGCACCTCTACTCTTAAATGGGGTCAAAATTTGGTCTGAAGGAGGACTTCAACTGGGTGCATTTCAAAGAGATTAATTATATGCTTTTTTCTCTAAGAACTTACACAATACCATAAAGAATAATAAATAATGTAAATAATCTCATTTCATGATCCAAGACAATCACTGTCTAAGGAGAAGACTCCTTTGTGGATATTGCCTTATTATAAATGAACTGCACTTTCCTGAATACACTTGTTCTTCATTATCAGCATCTGGTAATCGTTTTAATGGACTGCTGTTCAGTTCTGCTATTTCAATTCCTACATAAGTCACTGAGATCATTGAAGTTCCAAAACGAAAAAGAAGAAAACGTTCCCATGTAAAAAGCTGCTTCTGCATCACCACTGAGTTCCTGTGTCACATCTATATGTTTCTTTCCTTGACATTTGATAACTGAGTTGTCAGACATTTTTTAAGGCATCATTTTGTAGTTTACTTATAGATGTCCAAAAGTAATCCTTCCACAAAAGAGGGAAAGCTAATTAAAATATACATAAAAACCTTATCATTAAAAGCAGGGGGGTAGATTGAGAACTGGCTGGGTGGCAGAGCTCAGAGGGTTGTGCTCAACAGAACCA
The DNA here is from genome assembly GCA_011076525.1 of Nettapus auritus. Lineage (NCBI taxonomy): Eukaryota > Metazoa > Chordata > Aves > Anseriformes > Anatidae > Nettapus > Nettapus auritus. The sequence continues at coordinate 41,642,488 of CM021769.1, forward strand.
TCTAGCTGGAGGCCTGTGGCTAATGGTGTCCCGTAGGGGTCAGTACTGGGTCCAGTGCTATTCAGTTTATTCATCAATGACCTGGATGAAGGGACAGAGTGCACTCTCAGCAAGTTTGTGGACAATACAAAGCTTGGCGGAGTGGCTGGCGTGCCAGAGGCCTGTACAACCATTCAGAGGGACCTGGGCAGGCTGGAGAGTTGGGCAGAGAGGAACCTCATGAGGTTCAACAAGGGCAAGTGCAGGGCCCTGCATTTGGGGAGGAACAACCTCAGGCACCAGTACAGGCTGGGGGCTGACCTGCTGGAGAGCAGCTCTGCGGAAAGGGACCTGGGGGTTGTGGTGGACAATAAGTTAACAAAGAGCCAGCAGTGTGCCCTTATTGCCAAGAAGGCCAATGGGATCCTAGCCTGCATCACGATGAGTGTGGACAGCATGTCAAGAAAAATGATCCTCCCCCTCTACTAAGCTCTGGCAAGGCCACATCTGGAATATTGTGTGCAGTTCTGGGCTCCCCAGTACAAGAGAGACATAGAACTTCTAGAGAGAGTCCAGTGTAGAGCCACAAAGATAACTGAGGGATCAGAGCATCTGTCTTATGAGGAAAGACTAAATGAGTAGGGCCTGTTTAGCCCAGAGAAGAGGATATGAGAGGGGATCTTATCAATCTCTACAAATACCTGAGGGGACAACGTAAAGAGGATGGGGCCAAACTCTTCTCAGTGATAGGACAAGGGGTAATGGGTATAAATTGAACCATGGGCAGTTTCATTTTCATACGAGGAAGAACTTCTATACCATTTGGGTGACAGCGCACTGGAACAAGCTGCCCAGAGAGCTTGCTTTTTTTTTTTTTTTTTTTAATGCAATTTATGCATAACCTTTTGCTCATGCATCATCCCCTTCAGGAATCCAGCAGCCAGACTCAGAAGACAGTAAAATATGTATGGAAAGAGGTTAGAACCAGAACAAGAAACAATTTCCAAGAGATGCTGGTATAAAAAACAACCTTGCTGATCGATCTTTTCCCATAGCAACTGTACTTTAATATCTGTCAAAAGAACCATTTCTAATCCTTCTAGCTCATACCTGTGAATTTCATCAACTGTAGTGTTTGAATCAAAACAAACAAATTAACTAAAAAACCTTCACAACATGTAGTAAGTGAATTAATTCCAAGTGTAATACATCAACGTAAGGACTTTTGATCATCATGCCCATACTCCAGTCAAAACCAAAACCAAAGAGAAAAAGACCTCAAAAAGACCTCACCAGAAAAAGAAATAAAAAATAATAATAATTAAAAAAAAGCAATCTGATAAGGAGTTATAATTGTAGTCTAGTTCATTACCAGCAAAGTTCCAAGGTAACATATCCATTCTTGTACCTGAAACAAATGTCAGACTAGCTAATTTGTTACTCTGTGTTATATTCTTCTCTGGATAATGAGAAAACATTTGCAAATCTGACTGTTTTCCAGTTTTCCAAGATAAGTTAAAAATTGGCAATGAATCACTGGTTCCTTTGACACTCCTAAGCATAAATTACTTAGCTAGTTCATTTGAAACATTCTCTAATGGGAATAAATGTTGCCTTATCAGTGCTTTATTTCAGATAGAAAATGTTTCCATCAACATTTGAATGGTTTGGCCCTAAACCAGCCATTATCTCAGCTTCCCTCACTCTGAATGAACTTACAACCTTTCTGAGAAAGATACACCACAGTGTACAACTCTCGTTTTTCCTAGTAGATAATTCTGCAAAAATAGCTCAGATGAAATAAAGCATCCACCAAGTTCTGTATGTGCTTTCTTTCTTAAACATAGCTCACTTCTTCTGCTCTGTCTTCAGTAGAACTTTCCACATGCACTTCATCAGAGGTCAGAATCACTATTCTGAAATAAAAAGTTACATTAATTCTTGTTTCTCCAGTTTTGTCTCAGATAATGCAAAAATATACAATGAAAAATAATATTCTATGTTCTCTGTTATAATGCAGAAGACTTGTTATAAACTGTGATTTGATCAGACAAATAAATGACTTTGTTTATATGTTCAGGATAGTCTACTTCAGAATGAAAGGGTGGGGAAATGAAGTAGGAGAGAAGCTACTTTATTCTTTGGAAGTGTTGTCCAGGGAGTTAAAACTGGAAGTAATATCTAATATTTTAGAGCTGTACTTTGGCAGGAAGACATCTTTAGTGTGTGATATTTCAAAATCTGGAAAACATTTATTGGTGATATTAAATATTTTAGAGACTCCCTGTGTTGACAGTGTTTTGTTGATACTTTTCTATGTGGTTGGACATTTTTGTTGGCATCTGCAAATTCCAGAAGTATTTCTGCTGTCAACAGCAGAATTGCAATACTAATGCCTCGAGGCTGCTTTTAGACTCAAAATAGAGTCAATAGACTCAAAAGCAGCAGACCACTTTCAGGCAAACAGACTGATTTTTCTAGAAGATGCCCAGTTTCCTAAATGGTGTTTTATAATCTTTACAAATATTTCTGATTACTCTTCCAGAAATGTGATACAGATTTGAACTTGAATCAAGCCAGCTCCTCTGGCTATCATCAATGATTCTGCAAGAATTATCCAACTAAACAGATATTTATAAATCAAAGCTAACAATTCTGGTGACTAAGCCTGGGAACTTGGAGGAGAAATGTGATCATATGGGGTAAGAAGTGTGAGACTGAATAACAAGAAAAAAAAGAGTAACAGTGTAAGAGCGCTACGTGTTTGGGAAGTAAAAGATGAGAAGATCAGATAGGTTAGCAAAAGGACTGGTGTCAGCTGACCTGCCAAATTCTGAAATCAGCAGAGACTCAATTAGCTGAACAAGGAAATGGGGCAGGAAAGAGTAGGATGAGAAAATGTAATGTAAGACAAGCTGGAATGGGGAAACCTTGGGAGGCTTTACAAAAACAATGGATTAAGAGAGGGCTATGAAGACTAGAACAAGGACAAAAGAAACAGTTGGTGGGAAAATTTCAGTCAATACAGATATTTAAAAATAAAAATAATAATAAAAAAGTAGTTATAGTGTTGTTTAAAATTACAAAGTTTGGGTTTGTTTGCATCTTCATTGTTTCTAGCTTCATGCGAAAAATGTATACAATTACTTTTAAAATAATTATATGAAAAGGATATTAGAGTTGTGAGCTCAAGCATCCAGATTAGTCTTTATGATGGCTGTTAGCTATGAAAGCTATCTTGAGTTTCCATTCCCTGCTCCCCCAAAAGGAAAGACTGTTATACAGCCTTTTACTTGACAGTACTGTTCTGCTTTTTTCACAGACAACAACTTACCAGCGGTTCAGGATATTGTTCACCTTAAGATATTCAGTGGTTCAGGATATTGATCGAAACCTTAAAATACATAAAATAACTTATCTAATTAAATTTTTGTTTTTCCAAGCCTAGAAGAATTTACAAAAATATAAAATAATATACTTAGTGCTTCTATATTGTCAAATCTAAACACATTTCCTTAATTATTTACACTTAGATTAAAAGATTAAATTAAGATAAAGTAAAATGAAGTTATTAGAGAATTGTAAATGCAGCTAGGACTCCTGAAGACTCTGAATGAGACTCAAAATGATACTAATGTCACATTTTAAACTATTTCAAAAGCATGAATGTTTTAAGGCTCTTTATATCTCCATACAGATTTACTGTGATTCTTGCTGATGCATTAAATACATTTAAGTAACTTTATTAATGATAAAAAGTAAAGAGCTTGACTCAAGTCAAAGCTAGTTCAAAACATCCTCATTATGATTAAAAGAGAAAAAAATTAAAGTGGTTGAAACAATTACTTCACCTCTCTGCAATGGAATGAAATAATGCATCACTGTTCTGAAGTTAGTATTCTGAAGGTCTAATAATATATCAGATGCACTAAGTGTAATTTTAATATTCATTTTTATGACTCAGTTCTTTTCCAAAAAGGTCAATTTTAAGTTAATTTCAAAACTAGCTAAAAAGTCTAGTTATTGGCCTGGGTGGTTTACCTAATTCAGCTTTAAAGGTCTGCATTTAAATATGATTTGGCTCATATGTAAAATAGTCTTTAGTTTTATTCTGTGTCTTTGGGAAGATCTGCCTATGCACAAAGTTAGACAGAAAAAAATAAAAACAGTAAATGGTACGTATAGAAGTGGAACACAGTGAAAAAAATAACAAATATATCCACATGATACCTTGTCTCAGATATGTAGAAAGAAATACTTAATGCAAGAAGTAAGGTTTAATTAGCTGTAACTTTTAGCAATTTAAGTCCTCTGGGAATTGCGCTGATATAACTCAGACCGTTAGGGTAATCATTACTTATACTTCCACATGCTGGACAGCTGCTGCCAGTATTTACCACTTCGCAGTTGGTCCAGCCAATTTCTAGGACCTCACATATAAGAAAGGCTACTGAAAGCCTTAACCCTGTTTTCCTCTTCTTTAGAAATGGCCTTTCTTTTCTCTGTTCAAACTGCCAAGACATGGCAATGTATGCAGCGCCCTAACCCACTCCACTAAGCTGTGGCTGTGGAGATGGTAAAAATACCTACTACATGCATTCTGGCAGCATCAGAAATACTCTATTCCACTTCTAAAAAAAAGCAGTAGTAATAATAATAGTAATGGTAATTTGTAATTAGTATAGCAATTAATAGTAATATCAATACTAATTCTCCAGTAGCCACAGCAGAAAGAAAGGGCTCAGCCTGATGGGGAGTCTTTATGCTGACTTTTTCTTATACTCAGGGGATGAAAAAATAAACACTAAAGACCAGAAAATAAATATGTGATATTTGGACACTTAATCCTTGTCAGTTTTGCTATATGTTCTATTCTTATTCCTTGAGTAGGCAGAATCATGGCTGTCCAGAGCTTAAATAAACCCATATATTTATATTCATATGATGGCCATATTATTCATAAGGTCTCTTTCTATCTCTGGCTCTGATGGTACAACAGCTTCTATGCAACATCCATAAAATATATATTACATACATAAGAGAAGTTCTGTTAAGTTTCAAAGAATAAAACAATACCAAATCAAAACTGTCTTCTAGTTCTCATTAAAATGTATTAACCAATAGCATACATTACATAAAAATTGACAAATTGTTCTAATAAATTTATTAGCCAAATTCTGAGATGGAAGTTAGTAGTTGTTACATGCAAACTGAGTTTAAAAACTCAGCTGCAGGAGTGTTCAGAAAAATAAAATTCCTTAAACTCTAGTACTTTAAAACTACAGTAAACCCTCTAAAATGGAATAAAGCAAAATAGATTCTGAAAAGTCTAAAAATTAGACAAAAATGTATTTACAAACTTATCTGTTGGGGAGAGCATAAGTACTGCAGCAGATTTACCTGCTACCTTCCATAAACTGGGATGGGACTTTAAGTATCTACCGAGAGCACAGAGTGTGTTATTTCAAAGCCTTCAGTGGGTAAATCTCATAGTATTTTTCTTTCTCTTTATCGCTTTGGAGAATGGGTCTTTTCCTCCCTCCCAGGAGGTATTTTTCTCTCCTTAAAAACTAAAACTTGAAGAATCTGTGAACGAGGAAAAAGAAATAGAAGCTAAGAAAAGTAAAAAGTTTGAAGGCAACTGAAAATTGACGAATAAGTGTCAGAGCAGAGAATGATGGCAGTTTGCCAACCAGCTGCGAAAACTAATTCAGCTTTAGATAAAGAGATTTTAAAGGGGAAAAGGACAAGCAAACTTCAGAAAAAGGAAGAATAAAGGAGCAAAGAATAAATCCTTAGAGCTGTGTTAAAGAAGAAACATAGGCAGTGCTTTGTTGTTTTAACTGCAGAACTGCAAGAGGGGCTTTTCACTGAGACTTTGAATAGCACCAAAGAAATTGCCAGAATAAAGTGGAAGCACTAAAGGTTTCCTTAATGCAATAGCTTATAGACCAGCCCTCAAAAAGGGATTTAAAGATTAGCTTTTCTAGATAAATAGAAAGTATTACTGGTAATAAGTGTTTTTTCACCAATCTACATATGGACACAAAAATCCCAGTATACAAATTCATAGCAAGAAGTGCCTGAGATTGTTAGAAAAACATCTGATAAATTTAATGAAATCATCAAAAATTTCAGTGGAAGAAACCTTTTCCTAAAAAAATAAAATAAAATAAAATAAAATTATTTATTTGAGCCAGGATGTAGTCCTCAAGAATATAATCTTTTTTTTTTTTTTTTTTTTTTTTTTTCCCATAGGTACATCATAGGTACATCTTGTTTGTTATTTCATGGTCAGAGAGCATGTAAAAGAATGGAGTGATGAGTGCTGTCTGGTCACAACAGCTGACCAAAATAGCAAGCTGGTATATAAAATAACATGAAGGAAGACGCTCACAGGCTTCTCCTCTCACCTGTCACTAGGCCTTTTCATCAGGCTGTGAATAGTAAGTTGGCATGATGTAATGCTGCTGGTTATTATGCAGAGATCTAATGACTGCATCTACTCTGACCAATTACAGCATTCTCACAATGCCCTTAAGACAAAATCTCCTGACAATTCAGGCTATACAGAGCTTAGTGGTATGCTCTGGGTGCCCTGAAAATACCACCTCTGAACAGACAGGAGGATTCCCTGTGAGTGCCAGACTTCAAGAGTGCCCTCACACGTGCCCTCTCTGTGAACCACATCCTTTCACCTCCATAATGCATGGTTTCACTCTGCTGCATGAAATTCCCAGAGCACCATAGCATGACTGTCCAGCTTTCACGTTGTACCTCAAAGCACCACCCTGAATCTGAGATAGACTTACAGCACAGGCAAGATGCACAGCTCTCTCACATTGCAGCATGAGTCTTAGGTATGTGAAAAATCCGACATTAAGAAGACAAAAACAATTGTGGCTTGCATCAGACAAAAAGCTTTGAAAAGTATAACTACCATAAAACTCAGGGAGCGTTCACTTAATATATTATAACATTTCTTACATATTCTTTCAGAGATGAAATTATGAATAGGAAGTATCACCCTCAAACTGTATTTTGCAATTTATGGCAAAAATTAGGAATGGTATTCTATTTTACTATGAAGTTGCAACTCAGGATTTCAAGAGATCATTCAAATAGAAAGAAATGCTTCAGCACATAAGTTATATTTTCATTATGAGATGTAATATTGTTATCAGCACAAGTTAGTAAACAGTGAAACAAGGAAACAACATGGAGACCCTCTGTTTGCACTTATTCACAGACTATAGAATACAACATCATCAGTTGACATTTCAATTGCGAAAGTTTCTCATTTCCTGAATGCTTAGGCAAATAAGGATTTAATATATATATGTGTGTACATATATATACACATATATATTATGGCTACATCTTCCAACAGCCAGCTGTTTCAGATTGACAGTAAAATTCCTAATGGTGGTTGGTTGTTCTTCTTTTGTGAAGTTTCTTTGGCAGTATTTATCAGCTTAATAATTGTTCTTCTGCTTCTCACCAGTGTTGATGGCTATACTTTCAGCAAGGTATAACAAACAAGGATGTTGTCTTCCTGTTTTCCATGCCCTGTAAAACCCCGAACTTTGTCACCATCTTTGTTTTTTACTGTCTTGCCCCATTAATTTATCACCATCTGTCTGTTTCTGTTAATGATTAATATCAAATACATTTAAATTATCTTTATGGATTGGAGGTGTTTTAACTCATTGCTTGCTTTTATATAACTATTTCTTAATTTAGATATGTATTTCTTATGGTATGTATGCTCTCTGAATATCTGAATATATCCCAATTGCACGAATGAGCAATACCTAATGATTTTTTTTTTTTTCTTATGATACTTGTGCGACAACAAACTGTAAGGGAAATAAATGTATTAAAAAGGATATCACTTTTAATTCATATCTTCCTTACAACATGGAGTTTTCTTTCGAAGTTTTTTTTGTTTGTTTGTTTGTTTGTTTTTGTTTTTGTTTTTTTTTGGGGAGGGGTGGTGAGGGGGAAGAGGAGTGTACTTTGACATATGAAAAAATTAGAAAACAAACAATTTGAGACAACATCTGGGCTGGAAAACTGATCTCAGTGGTTTCAAATGATATTCTGTCCTTCACTATCAATGGGTCCATCAGAATGTCTTCCAAACTGCTATTTGTCATATTTGATGGCTAATGCCAATTCCTTGGGGGTAAAGACAATATGTATATATTATTGAGGGCACCGATAGTCCTTGATAACAGATTTTTATTTATTTATTTATTTATTTATTTTTAATCATGTTCTCTAGTTTTTAAATGCTATTACTTACTTTAAATTTATATGGTAAAGATTTTGATAACAACTAAGTGAGAATTTGTGGGTCTTGAAAAAGTAACTGGCAGGAGTCCATTATGGTTTTGTATTCTGCCTTTAATGGTAGTTGCTGATAGGGACCAAGAAATTCTGTCATTCCTATTATAATAAAGATTTCTGATGTATGCTTAGTCAGACAAATACCTTCCCTGATATTAAGGAAGTTAATGATATGAACTCAAGAACTGTTTGCGGACTTGGGACATTAGTCTGGCAATTGCTGAACTGACAGTCCCTGAACCATAGGAAGACGGACTGCTGAAGATGTGCATACTCTTGTATGGGTCAAATTCAAATCGTGTTTCATGGGTTTCAGGATACCAAGGGTGTTACCTGCAAGCCTATTATCTCCCAAATGCATAAAAACATATGTATGGAATATATGTTAGAGATTATAAATTCATTTTTAATATGGATCTCCACGTTACTTCATGATTCATTACCATACTGCTTCTGGAGTGTTGGTTGAAACAGAGCATGTAATATTGCTATACTAGTGAACCCTTATTGCTGATAAAATCAGGCAATGTTAAGAGAGAGAGGGTTTTGTGGTTTTATTTGTAAGACCATAAAAATGAAACGTTAATTTTGCCTTTAACAATATCTGATTAGTAGCAGTTCCTATACAAAAATTTTCTTTGTTTTTATTGGCTTGAGTTAAGCTGCCTTTTTTATAAAGTGTTCTATGAAATGGCTCTTTTTTATCATTTCTTTTAAACTTCATTATCTTTTTGATGACACTAATTGTCATGTCTATTTTTAACCTCAATTTAGCTAACATTTTCACTTTGAATTTTCTCTACAGCAGTGCTTGCTTTGATTCATTTATTTTGATAACTTTCACAAGGACAATCTAGTTGTGTTTGTTCTTTTAAACGCTGGCCCTCTCCAGCACCCACTAAAAAATGTACCTCTGTGATACAGCTAAAAATTTAGGAAGTGCACATATTAGCAAGAAACTGAAATACAAATAGCCTGCAGCCATATCAGGCATATATGCTTTCATAATCTTTGCAGTCTACAGTAGACAGTGGTCCTCTCTATACCTCAAAGACAGATCTCAGGCATTGTAAAGACTGGCTTTACTCTTGGAAGTACATTTTTCCTCTAGCTGAAAAATACAGATGGGAGTTCAAGTAGTGTGTAAGATGAGCATCTTGATGAGACTCATTTATAAGATTTTTACCTCCCTGTAAATCAGTTTGGTAAGCTTTTGCAGTACTTTACAGTAGTCTTTTTCTGAGTTTATATTCATGACCCGATGTCTCTCAAAATTGAAGGAGAGCATTACTGTATCCTTTTTTGGATACTTGATGCCTAGCATTAGGGCTTAAAGTTTCTGTATGATAGAGAAACTTTCAAATAATCTCCCATCAGAATATCTTTCCTCTAGCATATTTAAGCTTTGAAAGCTTTGAAAAGAAGCAGAGTGCAAGGGTCTTAGAGCTATCATGTTATAGACCAAACAAAAGGTACCAGAGGCACATGAATTATGCAAGTTCATCAGAAATGCAGAACTGGAAAATGCCTCCTATGAAAAAGCTGTTAAAAAATTATTTACTGTGAACATAGTAAGACTACGTTTACTGGCTTTCCTTAATAGTATTACAGATGAACAACAAGGCTATTATATTTTTGAACAAATAATATTCATCTTTCTTTTTAAAATGACTGTTTTTAAACTAATGGAAAACCCAATTCCTCTTCAGTTAGTTTAAGGGACTAAATCAAGTGTAAATATCACCAATAAAATCACTACTTGCATTAAGTCTAATCCATGCCAGTGTAGCACTGCAGTACTTAAGAACAAATAATTTATTTTTGTTTATAGCTATGAACAGCTGTTTTTGGTAACATAGGTTACCTGCTCCAGAGGCTTCAGCTATTAAACATTCCTTTACTTTTTACCCCAGTCTTTCTTGCTGCTTTTTTCTTATCTTTTATGCTTCATAGACGGTAGAGCTCTGCCAATGTTCTGCCAATGCAAGTGTGCAATGTCCTAGCATAAAAATATTTAATAAAAATACTGCATGTCCAAGTTAAAGTTATTGATTTCTTTCATACACTTAATACAGTTTAATATCATTTGTCTCCCAAGATTTTTCTTTACTGCCTAAGCTAGTTATTGGACTTCACAGTGATTTTCAGACTTCTTTGGCCATTGATAGGACAGTTTGTAAAGCTATCTGAATTTCCTAAGTGAAAGGTCAGATTTGTCAACTAAGTAAAATACTTCTAATAAAATTAATTATGTCAGAGAATTATAATAGTTTGTAACTCTATTAGTGTAGAACTGAACATTCTGAAAACGTTCATAAGATCCACATTGTTATTACAAATTGATAGAAGTATCCTCTCTCTCTCTCTCTCTCTCTTTTTTTCTCAATTTTATTTTTATTCAGCAATACCCACAAATTGTCCATTGTGCCCATTATTCTGGTATTCAATGTAGGAACCTAAAGCCTGCCTACATTATGCTTTAACATCTTATGATTGCTTATGATCTTTGTTTTATCCCTATTGCTTCTGTGAGTAGCTGTAGATGCAAAATAATAGCAAACTAATTCACATCCATCTTATTTATTGTACAATATATCGATGCATATTTTTCCCAAAATTTAAGTAAATTACCAGTTCCAACATGAACTGTTTTTTTGTTGTTGTTTCTTTTCTTAATGATGGATTTTAGCTGGTAGCAATAAATTAGTAAAGAGAGTTTTGTGCAGGTGTCAACGGTTTCCTGGGGCTTGGCTGGTCACTGGGTGCTGGCAACAGTGGGGGCTTCCCATGTGGGAGGCATGGCAGGACCTAGTAGCCAGCGCCTGTCCCACCAGGAGCAGGGCACCAGGACACAGTAAAGGCACTAAAGAGAAGAAAAACACAATGTAACAGTAGTTCTTCAGAAGAAACTCTGCAAGCGTCACCTCTGCAAATACAACCATTTTAGTGGTATATTGAGAAGAAATTTGTACATCTTTGGCTGTCCAACTTAGTTCCTCTAAGAGAGGAACTCTAGTAAAATTTTTATGCCACTGTGTGGCTTTTCTGCTCCATCTCTTCAGTTCCAATCTATTTTCCTCCTTCCTCTTTACTGCAGCTGGAAATAGAGGATCAATGTAAAAATCCTCATGATTTATATTTGATTTTGCATTATTTATATTTAGAATAAAATTTCAAACATTTTTTAAGCTAACTCTCATGTAAAGAAAGGTTTCCTTTGTTTCAAAAAAAATTTTAATGTCAAAACCTTGCATGTCTATGGCTTTGTCTTACTGTGTAGTTCTGCAATATCTTCTCTGAATGAGCAGACAGGATGACTTACCTATCAGTCATTGTTAAATTACAAAATTTCAAGGTTCAGGGCCTTGACGCAATGCACATTGTGTTCAGATGCTGTTCATGTTTTGTACTCTTTTGGAGTGTTACCTCTTGCAGCACTGAGACAGTGCTTTGTTGTTGTTGTTGTTGTTGTTGTTTTGGTTTGTTTGTTTTGTTTTCTTTGTTTTGTTTTTGTTTGTTTGTTTTTTTAAAAAAAGTTCTTGGAAGTGCAGAAAAACAGTACATACGGTATTTATTTTTTGCTTTTTAATTTACTTTAGAGAAATATAACAGTAAGCAAAAATGATGCTTGCAGAGACAGAAGCAAATTCAGAGTTAAGAGGTTAGGTGCTTTTATTACAATAACACTACATTTGGATCTGTTAAATAATCCAAATGTCTTTGCAATGAACATCACATATTACAGTCTTTAAGGGTGTTCTATTCTTCAAGTTTTTCAATACATAAGAATACTAGGGAGATGATAAAGAAGGCCTGACACTTAACTGAATGTATAGTTTATTTAAACATTTTATATTTAATATAAAAAGTAAGATGCTTGCAACATCTCAGTATACAGTTAAAATTTTGTGAGGCAGAAAAACAAAACAGAGAAAGTAAGGAAGCGACAGTAATGAGCCCTAAGGCTGGAGCAGAGGAGAGGCACTAGAAGCTAATGATAGCAAGGTATGATTGCAGAAGGGGGAGAAATACTGCTATGCTATACATTTTATAAGTGTTTTAAAGTTTTCATAGAGCAAAACATATGCATATTTACAGGCAAGTGCATTTTTTAGGAATGCACATACAAAAACATACAAAAGAGATATGTTATTGTATAAACATTAACTTTGCATTTGTTTAGTGTCCAGAATATTAAGTGAAACTCCAGCAATTTATTCGTGCTTTTTCTGCTTAATTCCCAGGAAAGCATTTGTGGATATTTTTGAGAGGAAAACAAAGTGAATAGATATTCTGAGTTACTCAGTTTGCCAAGCTGTTCGATTTTATTCGGGGCATCTTAGGAACGTATAAAGACAAAGTGACAAAATCCAAGAGCTTTTCAGATTTAAGGAAGCAACACATTTTTTCCTCAATAGAAAGTAATTATTTAATTTAAGAATGCTTACTGGTATCAGTGTTATTTTGCAAGTAGACAGTGAGAAAAACATGTTAAACGCCATCTACAATATAAACTTAAGATCTTAGCTTGCCCCTGTCAATCTCAATGGCAAAGCTCGAACTGAATTCACCGGAGCAGGTATGAAGTATGGGTCTAAAGTTTGAGCCAGCTTGAATGCAGGCTCATTTTTGTTGTAGTATGTGTCCTGTACACCACTTTTCTCTACAAAAAGGGAAAATTTCCTGAGCATCTGTTATTTTGCACTGTATTTTGCTGAGTGCAGGAAATTTTATTTCTACCACCAGATTAATTAATTATATATTTATTTCAGTAACTTTATTCTATGTGGCTTCACATTATTATTTTGGACTTTAAGTCTGAAGTTGTAGGTGTTAGGTTTTAAGACAGTTTCCCTGCCAATCTGCTTTACTGGTTTTTATTTCTCTTATAATTTGCCTTGTCTATATTTTTGTAATTGTTGTTGTTGTTGCTGTTGTTTTTGTTTTGTTTTTACTTTTTCCAAACCAAGTTCTGTTGAGCAGCTTGTAAAATCTATTTTTCACTCTGCATGTTGTACTATGTTGCATTAATGATTTTTCTAAGTTTCTTATATATGGTAATTCCTGAATGACTGTATTGATCCAAGACCAGGTTGCTTTTGCAGTTATAGGTTTTTTTTTTTTTTTTTTTTTTTTTTATACTAAAACATGTCTGTGCTACTATCTCCTATCTCAGTTCTTCTGTTTGTTTTCTTTAGCTGGACCTACAAAAACAACAACAACAACAACAACCACAAAAGTTTTCTTAAGTTGCTTTATGGCTTTAAATCTAAACAAGAAACAAGAAGGTCCACATATAACACATTTAGAAGTACATGTTCTTAGGTGCTTATTCAATTCCTATTTCCTTTCCTATTTTCTGTTTTTCAGCTAGTACCTGATCTTTTTTATTCTTTTAAACTCCTTACAGGAGCTGTGTAACAAATTAAGAACCAGTTTAATAGCTTTAAAAAGAACTTACTTCCCATTTTGAAAATTGCAGCTTATCAGTCACCTGTTTTGCCTCAATGGAAACCTAAAATGGGAGCATTCCTATAACCTTGAAATCCTTATGAAATAGGATTAAGATTGCAAGCCATGTATTTCTTTCTTTTTTCAATCCATGAGACAAAATTGTGTGCGTTAGTAAACTAACATAACTGACTGTTAAGGGTTTGGGGAGCAAAGCATTAACTGGAAATGTGAAGCTGAATTACGTAGGAGGCAGGAGGCAGAACACACAAGAGCCTATTACGTGGGAGGATGGGAGCAGGCTGCTAGATCAGGCCCTAAAATATGGCTTTACTCATACTTTTTTAACTTAAGCAATGACATATGAAGTTTTCTTGAGAAAAGAGGACTTGGACAATATCTTTGGGGGCTTGGTTATGAGCATGCAATCAAGTCTGGGCAAATATCAACAAAATATATTGTTGCTGGCAGAAAGATTGCTGCTCAGCAGGATGCTCACAGCATCTGGCTTAGTTTCTAGCATCCAGCATAGATGCTAGAAACACTAGTTCTGACACAGATGCTCTGAACAGCCCTCTGAAGGACCATATACTCCTCCATTGACTAAATAAGGAGCCAAGGGAAACAAGCTTTAAATTGTAAGAAAAAATATGGAAAAGGGAAAAATAAGTTACAATTTTTTGCAAGCCCTGTACCTCACTTCCCCCTCAGAGGTTCATCTCTTCTCTTTCTTCCTTCACGGCAGCAGGGAAGCAGTGTGATACACCCTTAATTTTCATGGCACAGCAAATGCTTCTTGCTGAGTCAGTAAGATTATACTGACTTGCACATGCTAAGGATGAGAGTCCAATTCACTTCCTTAACCAAGTTTGCAGGGGAAATATAGCAGGTCTGCAGGATCTACAGTTCTTTCTCACACTAACACTTATGTATGACCAGCTGTTGCAAGGCAAAATAATGCAAACTATGTAATAGGAGCAGAAATGTTATAAAACTAATGGGTTTTAGCTTTACTTGCTTGAGTATTTTGCTAACGTTGACATGTTGAATATTCGTTACGTTTGCATTTTCTATTCTCTCAAAATATGATTGAAAATGAAAAGAACAAATAAGTGCCCTTTTACTTGGATTATTCAGTGTTTTATGTATCTATTAACTAGATGAAAATATATTATAGCTTAACTCATTCTAGAAAATGCAAGAGCAGGCAGATTCTTATTCTTAATTTAACAAATAGCTCAGCATTTGGTATCGTAAAATGTTCTTAAGCAGTACATATGCTTAAAAAGAGCTTAGGGTGAGATCACATTTAAATAAAATCCAGCCACAAGAATGTTATATGTTCCTTATAAGAATTTTGGATCTTAAAAACAAATGAACAACTGTTAGAACATTTGGATATGCCCCCCAAAATATTTATCTGCTTTTATATAGTCCTTTCAGGGCCTGCAGAACCCTAAAAATTTGTATTAGTTCTTCCTTGAAAATTGCAGAAATCTGCAGTATTTCATGGGTACAGTTACCCTCAGAAGTAACCCCCATCTTACAAGGAAAAAAACACTTTCAAGGAGGGTGATTTTTGCCATCTCCAAATACTGTATAGATTTTAATGATGTCAGGCATGCAAAGTTGTTATCTGAAATATAGGCTTATAAGTTTATTTGGTTATTTATGTTTGCTGTCAAAGAGAGGTAGTTATATAGCTTTCCCAGGCCAAGGATCAAATATGAAGTTTGAATTAGTCCTAAAGTATTATAATCCTCCAAAACTGTTAGCCTCAGCTTATTACTTACAAAATAAAATAAATAAAATAAAATAAAATAAAATAAAATAAAATAAAATAAAATAAAATAAAATAAAATAAAATAAAA
>CM021769.1:41658150-41693448 GCA_011076525.1 Nettapus auritus
AATAAAATAAAATAAAATAAAATAAAATAAAATAAAATAAAATAAAAAAACGGGAGAAGAGAATAAGAGAGACAAAAATACATTGAGAAGACACTGGCAGGCAATTATACAGGAAACATCTTTTTCCTTTCAAACTACATAAGTTGCTCATCATTTGGCATACACTTTTTCAAGTGTTATTTAATTAAAATAAATGAGAAACATTCAAGTTCAATTTAGCATAACAAATTATATTAACCTCATGATGTGAGAATAACATATATTACAATTTCTTACACTGTTTCTGGTGGATTTATTCTATTTTGTGAACGTTATTCTTTTTCTTCATATTAGAAATATGAAATAAAAAAATTATTGCTATTTCATCCCTCTAGGGATAAAAGAGAATGTTTGGATAAACATATTTTGTTATGCTATGTGTTTTGTGAAGTGCAAGACATTGTCAAGTTTATAATTTTGTATAGTTTTCACATATTTTAACTGGTCACATAAACTACTGGTTTATCTTCTGAATCTAGGAAAGTGGAATTTATATTCATCACATGAATAGAGGGAAGAAACAAATCCACAAGGTTATTATCTGGATTACCAATCAGATTTTTATTCATTAATGTTGGTCTAATATTTGCAAAATATTTATAAATTGTTTTCAATATAATAATAATATATAAATATAATTTCAATATAATAGTAATATATAAACAGTATAACGATTTGGTTTTATCTATCTGTGAGAAGTGATTTGGATGTGGGGAAAAAAACATCAGAGTTGCTAAAGAACAAAACAAAAAAGTAGGTAACAGCTATGACAAAAATATTTGTATTTGATTTAAATTTGAATTTTGGTGGCAACATAATTTATATGGAAAGCAAAAACATGCCTAAAACTAATAAACATATTACATTTTAATATATGTACTACAAGCTGATTTCTATTAACTGGTTGTAACATTTGTCTTAATGCCTTTAAATGGCTTAAGGTTTCTAGATGGTAAACCAAGAGGTGGGTAGTTCTATTGGTTAGTACACTGTGGAAGGCTTTTTAGAAAGGCTGTAAAGATGCCTTTCTTTCCCCACTGGTTATGTATACAATTTAGAGATTTAATCCAGAGAACTTAATTCAGCTGCTGCCTAAAATTTTGATAGATATTATGAGCCTGAGTGAAATAGATTGACTGTGAAAAAGTAAAAGAGGTCACTCAGCATCTCAATTCTTAAAAAAAAAAAAAAAAAGAAAAAAAAAAAAGAAAAGAAAAAAAAAAGTCTATCACTTCAGAAGGTACAATTTTAAAGGCAATTGAACATTCACCAACCATCAGGAAACAAACTAAAATACCATGAGAACTCATGTATCTTTAAAACTTTAGGACATTCATGTAAGAGTTGCTTGTGCTACGCAATAGAACATGACACAATGATGTTCCAAGATAAGAAAATGTAAATGCCACACAGTGCACACAGGTTCTCTAAAATTTCTTCCTGCATTTTCTCCTTTTCTGTAAATTTTTATTTCTCTGAAATTAGAAGTATTACCTGGTAATACTCATGAAAGGATAAAATATCCACTGTTTAACACACTGAAACAGACCTAGTGAAAGAAAGACGCAATAAATATACAAAGGATTTACCACAGGAAAAGGTGACTTAGGCAAAAATGTTTTGGCCATTTTGGAAACCCAGAGCAGATGGTCTCCTTGAACCATGAACACATTCCTGAACAGTGCATGTCCATATGCAGAAGTAGATGGGACAGAAAAAGAATTGCATGAAACCTGTGCCTACCTGCCCTTCCTCTGGTATGTGACAATACGTTAAAAACAGGTATCTTTGAAAACACTATGCAAAACTATGACTAATGAAAAAACAAAGAAGAACAATAGCAAAGCAAATGAACAATAAGAATATTTAGCTGGGAGGAGTGGCTGACATGCCAGAAGGCTGTGCTGCCATTCAGCGAGACCTGGACTGGCTGGAGAGATGGGCAGGAAGAAACCAGATGCGGTTTAATAAGAGCAAGTGTAAAGTCCTGCACCTGGGAAGGAACAACTGGAAGTATCAGTACAGGCTGGGGGACGACCTGCTGGAGAGGAGCTCTGAGGAGAAGGACCTGGGGGTCCTAGTGGACAACAGGTTGACCATGAGCCAGCAGTGTGCCCTCATGGCCAAGAGGGCCAATGGGATCCTGGCGTGCATTAAAAGGAGTGTGGCCAGCAGGTCAAGGGAGGTGATCCTCCCCCTCTACTCTGCCCTGGTCAGGCCTCACCTGGAGTACTGGGTCCAGTTCTGGGCTCCCTGGTACAAGAAAGACAGGCATCTCCTGGAAAGAGTTCGGTGGAGGGCCACAAAGTTGTTACGGGGCCTGGAGAATCTTTCCTATGAGGAAAGGCTGAGAGACCTGGGTCTGTTCAGCCTGGAGAAGAGAAGACTGAGAGGGGATTTCATCAATGTGTACAAATACCTGAGGAGTGAGAGACAGAAGGAAGTAGCTAGCCTCTTATCCGTGGTTTGTGGGGATAGGACAAGGGGCAATGGCCGCAAGATAGAGCACAGGAAGTTCCACACCAACATGCGAAAGAACTTCTTCATGGTGAGGGTGATGGAGCACTGGAACAGGGAGGTTGTGGAGTCTCCTCTGGAGATATTCAAGGCCTGTCTGGACGACTACCTGGGCAGCCTGCTCTGAGGAGCCTGCTTTGCAGGGGAGTTGGACCCGATGATCTTTCAAGGTCTCTTCCAACCCCTACAGTTCTGTGATTCTGTGATTCTGTGGTTCTGTAATATATCATCTAAATCTACTAAAACTTCTTTTCTCAGTAACTGCAATTCAAAGTGAAAACGTGGGTGTTAACAAGCTGCAGGGACATAGTTGGGATAAAGAGGAGAAAGCTGAGATAAGTTTTTTCTGGGTATTTAGGAAGATGATAGGATGCTTTCAAACACAGGTAATGTAAGACTAGGTGAATATTTTGTTTCATAAATGAAATGTCTCCAAACATCTAAGCATCAGTTGAAGAACACATATAAAATAGCAATTTCTTGCTAATAAATATGAGTGTCTGGAAAACAATGTTTCAACTATTTCCTTTCTTTTAAAGAATGGTTTGAAATATTGATGTAACTTCCATGGATATCTTGTGAAAGATTAGAAAGTTATTAGAATAGTTTATTATCTAGGGAATTAATATATTTGTGGAATTGCTTTATTAAAGGTTTCTGACCATTTTTTGTCATTTCAGTTTTAAGTTGCCAAAGTCTACATTTATAGCAAAGACGGCCAATTAATAAGATAATCACTGCTGCTGTGGCTGACGGAAGACTTATAGTCATCCTCCTCAAAGACATGATTTCTCACAGTTATATAAAAAACAGACAAAAATAGTGAAAATGTGGGTAAACCCTTACTGTATTTGTTAGAAATTTTTTTTTTTCCAACACATCAAGATGTTAAAAAATGCCTTAAAATTATTTTGATGCTATACTAATATCTGAAGTTCTCCCTCAGTGTTCTATAAATGCATAGTAGAAGAATTTCTTCCTGAACAGCTGGAAGAGAAACACAGAATATACAGAGATATACAGAGAAACATACACAGAATATACAGAGAAACACAGATAGGGGGCTGGGGGGCGGAGGTGACAATAGAGAGGAAGAAAAGAAGAGCAGACAGATGGAAGAGGAGGGAAACAAAGATCTGAAGTTTGAATTTTCCAAATTCACATAGCAAATGAAAGTAGAGATAAGGAGGATTTGCAAACAACCTGTATATTCATTAGGACAAGCTATCTGTGATATTGGATAAATCAAGGGAATTTCCAAACATCTGTATTGACTTTGTTTTTTTTGATTAAGGAAATATTGTAGGGATTAAAATCTCCCTAGTGCAGGTGATACTTTAGTGATCATGAGAGTGATCAAACTGCACAGCAAGAAAATGTAACAGCTACTAAAATTTCAGATCTGTTATTAAAATTTCAGAATAAATACTGAACATACAGAGATCATGAGCTATCCTTTTGGCAATGTTGGTTTTCTAAAGAAAGCAGCCCAGTAAATTTCAATATTTTCTGAATGGTAACTAGAACACTTGTGAAACCGGGGGCCATTTTGGAAACTAGTCTCTTTCTGTGGTATAATGTTTAACTTGGAGATTGAACATAGCTACAGAAATCTTTACAGCCAGAAGAAGAAAAAAAAAAAAAAAAATGTATAAGTGCAGAAAACTAATGTAATGGTTGCTCAGAAAATGTTCAATAAACACAAAAACCTATAAGCAGAAATCTCCAAAAAATCTAAATGCACGAATTTATTTTCAACAAAGAAAAAAAATGTATCATTTACTAAGTACTATTTACAGTAGTAGACTATTATACCTAACATACAGCATTACTTACTTAAATTAGTCAAAATATAAAATAAATATAAAAATTAAAATAAGCTGCAATCAATAAGGTTAAAATCATGTTGTGGTGTCTTTCAAGCCTGAAAATATTAACACAGCCTTCATTTCCACAATTGATCTCATATCTAATAACAATTATCAGAAATAAGCCCATGCTGCCCAGTCTTTTTCTTGCTTACAACATGGGACCTAAGTAGCCAACTCATTTTCTGCAACAAACTTATGTTCATAGTCCTTATCCATGCTACTGTAAGAACACAATCAATTTACATCAGCACAAAAGACAATTTGTGCTGTCTTTTGAAGGCCTTTTTGAAGCTGCTCTAAAGATCAAACTTCTTCAGAGAACCCAAACACTGCTGGAGGATATTTCTCACTGTGTGAAACTCATGTGCATTAGCATGTCTCTTGGCTCTCAACATTGAATACCCTGCTTGAGACATCTTTTTGGATGTGAAGTGAGCTTTGAAAAAGATACAGCAATACTGTATGGACATGGCTGCTTCCAAAACTTCTGAAAGAACAGGGTGGTCATAGTCTTTCTTATCCCAAATACAAGACTCTGTCAATCTGACACTTTACCAAACTGAAGCTCCTTTTCACAATTAGGGAGCCATGGATGTCTATGATTTTATCTTGCCCTATCACTATTGTAGCTTAAATACTTGCTGTTCTAATCATAGTAATTTAGAAGGAAAATGTGCATGAATAGGGAAAGCATTTGTCACAGAAATACTTTCTGAGATCAACATTCAGAAGAGGAACTTAACTTGCTTATTAGCTTTAGCCTAGAATATTTTGTTTTCAACCATCTTACTGCAGTTGATATTTGTAATGTGCTTAGCCTTACATTTCTGTCACAGTGTAGCTGTCACAGCTAGAGCTTACATTATACCCTGCAGATGTACTATGTCTTTTCCTGCTGATGTATAATGCTACATGAAATTGTGATTATCACCTAAATATACAAGTAACAGACACTTTTTTTCTCTCTCCTTTTTTATATTTTTTTTTTTTTTTTTTTTTTTTTAATGCAATAGCATTTGCTCCAGTTTCTAATCTTATGTACCACTTTCTCCTCCTTCAGAACCAAGATGGCAATTCTCATCTTGAATAGCTTTTAAATGGCTCATAGAAATCAATGACAACTGAGGCACTGAGGCATCACTAAAGAATTTCTTTTATCTCCAAGCTCCAATTTAGATCAGTCATTAAGCTTGAGTAAGCTTGAGCTGTCAGAACATTGTCCCTCATCACATGCACTAAGCACAAAAAGTCAACTTCAAAATCAAATTTGTTCTATCTCGTACTACATTTTCTAATGGTCTAGTATGAACAATAAACTTAACAGAAATAGTACTGTCAGTCTTTAGAACTCAGATAACTATATGGTCTTTTCATCTAAGGAAGGCTGTTATACCTCAAATATGATCCACACTAAATCATTTCTTTATATTTCTTCTTTTATATTGTTTGATCTTGTTAGTGATGTATAATAAATTCCTGTGTAGTGCCATATTTTTATTGAAAATAATACATAAAAGTGAAATGAAGGCAGAAATGCAAATATCAGAAGGAAAATATCTAAGTATCAAAATATCTGATATATCAAATATATAAAGACCCATAGATATTCTTCTGCAATATCTCCTTATAAGGAGTCTTTGCTTCAGCTAGTCTTATAAGTGTCAATTTCAAATATCTGCTTAGGATATATTTCTCTTTTTATGCTGGTAGACCTTTTCAACTGTCTCTTAAAATAAACCTTGGCAATTTTTGAATTCTTCACATCCACCTGAGCAGATGAAAACTGAAAACAAAAATCTGTCCTGAACAGGTTGCTTGTTAGACTTTCTGAGAGTGATCTGCTTTTCTGGTTAAGGCCTTGTTTGAGCAAAATGCTGTAAAAGCTCTGTGATTTATGGTATATAAATACTGCAATTTGCTTCAAATGAAATTATTTACGTGCTTTAGGTTGTGTAAGCATTTTGATGAAGCCCTAGAAGCAGAATAACCAAGACAACAATGTCTAATTATGTTTTCTATTGCATCAAGTGAATGGTAAGCTTTGGTGTGTTAACCTTGTCCAGCTGCCGTACTCCTACCCAGCTGCTCACTTACTACCCCTCCACAACAGGTAGAGGGAGAAAATCATAGAATCATAGAATGGCTCAGGTTGTAACAAACCTTAAAGATCATCTAGTTCCAACCCCCCTGCTATGGGCAGGGATGCCACCCACCAGATTAGGTAGCACATGGCCTTGTCCAACCTGGTCTTGAACACTTCCAAGGATGGGTTATCCACAAATTCCTTGGGCAAAATAAGATGAAAAAGCTTAATGATGAGATGAAAGGGAGATCACTTGCCTGGAAAAAATTATTTGATTGCCAATTAAAATATATTTGGATAGTGAGAAACAAAAACAAAATAAAACAAAACCTTTCCCCCTATCTTTTCTCCAGAGGCACTTCACTCCTTCATTCCCAATTCTCCTACCCACCCACTCTGAGCAGTGCAGGGTTTTAGAGTCAGTTCATAACAGTTCCTCTCTGACACTGCTTTGTCTTCACACTTTTCCTGATTCAGTATTGGTCCTCTCCCTGAGCTGCAGTCTTTCAGGAAAAAAAATCTGCTCCAGCATGAGTTCTCAATGCGAAGCTCCTTCAAGGAAATACTCAACTGCTCCAACATGGGATCTTCCAATGGGATGGAGGGTAATCTCAGTTTCAGCATCTGGAGTACCTCCTCCCACTCCTTCTTCATTGGTCTTAGTGTTCATACTAGTTTCTCACATTTTTTTCCTCACTTTTCTGCATGTCCAGCATTTTTGCTCCTAAATATGATTTTACATAGGCACTATGCTCCTGGCTGCTGGGCTCAGCTATGCTTTGCGGTGGGTCCATAGTGGAGCCAGCTGGGGCCAGAAGTGTCTTGTAGAGCCGCCCCTGACATCTTCCCACAGAGGTCCCACTCTTCCCCTGCAGTCCACCCTGCTACCAAAACCTTGGTGTGGACACCCAGTACATAACCCCAAACCCCCTTCTGCGATTGGTGACTGTGCAGGTTCTCAGTTCTATAAGTCAGAGCTGGTAGCAGACATGGGAGTAGCTCAACCAGGAGTCTCTCCATCAGAGCATCTTACTCTTAATATTGCAGTGATCAGAGGTGTCTAAGATAACTTCTCATTGTATTTGTAGGACTTTTTTTGTGGAGTAGAGTTGTTCAAGGAACATTGAAAAAGCGGGGTTAATTTTCTAGCTTTTTTATTTCTCAATTTTATTATTTATTTTCTGGTTTTAAATACTTACCACATAATTTCAATATCTTGAGTAGAAATTTAAGACCAGTTTTCAGTGAAGGTGACCTCCCACCAGACCAGGTTACTCAAAGTCCATCTAGCCTGGCCTTGAACACTTCCAGGGATGGGGCATCCTCAGCTTCTGTGGGCAACCTGCTCTGGTGCCCCACTACCTTTGTAGAGAATAATTTCGTCTTTACATCTAATCTAAACCTACCCCCTTTTAGCTAAAAGCCATTACTGACAAAGAGTTCCTCCACAGCTTTCCTGTAGGCCAACATTGGAAGGCCGCCATCAGGTCTCCCTGGAGCCTTCTCTTTCCAGGCTGAACAACCCAAACTCCCTCAGACTGTCTTTGTAGGAAAGGCTCTCCAGCCCCTTGATCACCTTTGTGGCCCTCCTCCAGACTTGTTCTTATACTTCCATGTCGTTCTTATGTTGGGGGCCCCACAGCTGAACACAGTACTCCAGGTGAAGTCTCACGAGAGCAGAGCAGAGGGGGAGAATCTCTTCCCTTGACATGCTGGCCACACTTCTTTTGATGCAGCTCAGGTTACAGTTGGCTTTCTGGGCTGCAAGAGCACACTGCTGGCTCATGTTGAGCTTCTCATCAAAAAAAAAAAAAAAAAAAAAAAAAAAAAAAAAAAAAAAAAAAGTCCTTCTCCTCAGGGCTGCTCTCAAGCCATTCTCAGACCAGCCTGTATTTGTGCTTGGGATTGCCCCAGCCCACATGCAGGACCTTGGACCTGGCTTTGTTGAACCACATGGGGTTCACACAGGCCCACCTCTTAATTTTGTCAAGGTCCCTCTGAAAAACAGAGATATCTCTGGACAGTAGATATATGGATGACAAGGGTTTTACACATTTTATCTTTGAACATACATACTTTATCCATTTATCATTCCTTAAATTGCTTAAACTACATTTCCTTTGGGAATGAACTATGGAAGTTCTTCCTTCTCTTTTGTCTCTCTCTTGTTTTCTTTTCTTTTTTTTTTTTTTTTAATTAATTAATTTATTTTTTTCTTAATATCAAGTTATTGATTTCAACAAGTTTCATCCATTCTTAGTAAATGAAGAAGAACAGGAGGAGCATGGTGTTAGATGTAAACATAACCAGCCACAGATATTTCTGATTGGCTGTTATTCATCTGCAGTTGTATAAAGATCCATAAATAAAAAGTGAGAGAACAGAAGAGCTTTCAGATGAATACATCTCATTATATAAGCATGTTGAATACAACGCTGGAAAATAAGATCTTGGTTCCTAACTATAACTTCTATAACCTAGCCCATGTGATTGAAGTGTTGGTTCTTCAGCTCTCAATTGTCAGTCATAAGAATATGCCTCTTTAGGAGATACATGCAAATACTTCTTAACTAAGGTGCAGTAGTAGGAATAAAATTTATGATCAAGGCAAAAAAAGGGCTAATAAAAAGAAAGACCATCAGATTTTTTAATAAAATGCAGTCAGAGTGGTTAGCCACTCTTTTAAAATGAAGGAAATATTTTTATTACTTTTCATATGCAGAGCATTCTTAGATTCAACACAGTCAAATATATATCTGTATACATACTGTATAAACTTTTCTGTACTTGTTTCTTAGGTAGGCACCATTTGTGATGTCAGAAATTTCAGGCAGGATTTTAAAATGGAGCCAATGATTTTAGGAAAACAGGAAGATGAGAGAAGGATGTTCAGAGAATTTTGCTTTTATTTATTTATTTAGGTCTGTGATCCTCAAAAACTATTAAATATATTTTCAAATCACAGAGGTATTCTGAGGTGTGACATGGCAAAAATTTTCTTTAAGTACTGAAAATTTATACTTCCTACCTAGAGGAGAAAACCTGAATCATTTATTTGACTCAAAAAAATATGTACTCATAGTAAGATAAGAGGAAAAAAAAATGTTTTGGCCCAGAGAGCAGAGAAACCCACAGTGTGGTACAGACTTTGACGTTCGTTTGAAAATAAACAAGAGGGATTGTTTGGTTATGAACTGAAGAATTTGAGCTGCTGAATATATTCTGCTATGAAATGGGAAAACTGGATCAAGGCTGACCTGGGAGGTGTTAGGACTGATGTCTGTGAACCAACTTTTTAGGACAGTCATGTAAGTGACAAAACACAAAGAAGACAATGGAACTTAAGTAGTAAATTGATTTGGATGTAGCGATAACGGTAAGAATGCGTGGTACAGTTAAGTCATGTAAAATATTAAATGGCTCTCTGGACCTGCTGCTGTTGCTGCCTCCTGTGTTTGGAAACTTTCAGCTCCTGTGGGTGTCCTGTGAAAGCCTCTTTCTTTCCCAGCCACTGATGCTATGTCTAGTCTTTTGCCTTACTCTCCACATCAGTGAAATGAAATAACTGGTGTTATATGAATATACATGATTAAAAAAAATTTTAAAAAAAATAATTAAAAAAAAAAGACAAAACTATACCTAAAAAGGCTTTGCTGATTTACCACATTTTATCTCATAAAAAGATATGGTTTTTGTTTTGTTTGTTTGTTTGTTTGTTTTTAAATCAGTTGTGTGTTGTTTTTTTTGTTTGTTTGTTTTTGTTTTTTAAAATCATCATTATACGTGACAGTAGTGGCAGATACTACACCACTGGTAATAACCAGTTGTGGAGACTCTGAACAGTATTTAATATTCTCTTATCTTTTACACAACGGTTTTACACAAATTAAAAAAAAAAAAAAAATGTTTACACAAATTTACAAAAAAAAAAAAAAAAGATTTACACAAGCACTTTTTAAAACTTCATGAAGTCCCACATCACTGTTTCAACAGATAAATTTATTACAGAGGCTATGGGGCAGATCACTGGCATCTACATTTTCGTTATTTTCAGAACTAGTCAGAGGATGGCAATAGAATTTCTGTGTAAAACACCATTAGAAAAGGCCAATTGTCATGCAGCAAGTCCTGAGTGTAATACAGAGGACTGGAATAAAATTTCACACATGGCATCTGTAAAAATCTCTCAGGGACAAGGGAACTGAAGAATGTGTATTCCAGAAGGACTCTAGCTATGTCCTTCTCCTAAGAAAGTTTATATAATCACTGTCTCATTTCTAAGGATTTGTTATTATACAGGAATTTTCAGGTAATTGGTTGGTAGTGTTATTAGAGACTTAGCTGGGACCATATTATGCTTGTAAAACATGCTCAGACTTACAAGTGACTAAGTTACAGAAGTGAGACAATTTTGAAAGCTTCTGCTGTAACTCTGAGTAGCAGTACCGAGTTTTTGATACTCTGATATGCAGATATCAGAGTATCATCAATATTTATTGTTTCTAGGAATCACTCGAGTTAGCAGTCCAGCCCTGGTACCTGGTAAGAATATTGGTCTGAAATCAAAAGAAAAATGTCACACCAAATTAACAAAATATTTGAAGGTGACTAAATCTTAAAATAATTTTCTTACTCAAAAATATAACTTTCTTTTCTAGTTCTTTGAAAACTGACAGTAGTAGAATAGAAATTACTAATGTTAGATAAAAATATTTTTTTCCTATATAAAAAGCATCTCAGGTATAAGGACCTGACATTAACATATGAGCATGTAGTAACTGTAATTTAAACCATGATTTTCATAAGGTATTAGAAGTACAAAAAATAGCATGAGAACAGCTGAATTTCTAAAACTGGAAATTGAGCTCTGCATTTTGAATCTGATTATTTTTCTGCTCTATTCACTGTTTTTCAACATTTAAAAGGATTATATTAATTTTAGGTTTTCCTTGACAAATATATATATATATATATATATTCACTTAATTCAAGTTCACTTAATGTGTCTTGAACATAAATAACTTTGGTTGCAATATATATTGGTTGCATTAAATCTGCTCACATTATTGACATAAAATGGTGGATAAAAGTGAAATAGATTTCTGTTAAAGGTATTCTTGTAAAAACAGTGCTACTAGTATAGCTAAACTGGCCAAAAGTCATTCTACTCAGTATTTAGAAATATTCAAGTTTTTGTACTGAAGATAATTTTGAATTCTTGTGTAAATCCCAACCATACAGATTATGTTTTCCTCTGATTAGCATCTTGATCTGGGTTCTTACTAGTGCTTTGAAAATCATTTCATGCACTGTACTGCACAAAGATGTGATCTAAATCTACAATTGGATCCACAAGTACTGTGAGCAGTCATTCAGAAACAGAGAATTTGCTGCTTTTCTCCTGTGCTGCAGTTTAACTGTTCAATCACATCTTTTATTAATACAAATCACTATACAAACAAAGCTGTCTAATGTTCATAGTTCAGATTTGTAAGAAAGGAAGAACATTGAATTTTCAGAAACATCCAATGGATTTGATTCTTCTCTGTAGCATAGTTAGCTATTTTAGAAGTGGAGCTGATGGAACATTTTCCTTTCTTCATTTTGTGCCTAAAAACTTAGGACTTCAACATAACCAAGGAGGATCAGGGGTGAGGAGGCTTTTTTATTATCTGCTCCCTAAGTATGGCTCTGTCTAAAAATGTTAGATTCTAGATAAAAACATTTTCATATATCACAGAATCAGAATCAGAATAGTCTAAGTTGGAAGAGACCTCCAAGATCACCGAGTCCAACCTCTGACCTAATGCTAACAAGTCTTCCACTAAACCATATCCCTAAGCTCTACATCTAAAAGTCTTTTAAAGATCTCCAGGGATGGTGACTCAACCACTTCCATGGGCAGCCAGGCGGCCAAGAAGGCCAACAGCATCCTGGCTTGCATAAGAAACAGTGTGGCCAGCAGGTCCAGGGAAGTGATTGTCCCCCTGTACTCGGCTCTGGTGAGGCCGCACCTCGAGTACTGTGTTCAGTTCTGGGCCCCTCACTACAAGAAGGACATGGAGGTGCTTGAGTGAGTCCAGAGAAGGGCTACGAAGCTGGTGAGGAGTCTGGGGAACAAGTCTTATGAGGAGCGGCTGAGGGAGCTGGGACTATTTAGCCTGGAGAAGAGGAGGCTCAGGGACGACCTTTTCACCCTCTACAAGTACCTTAAAGGAGGCTGTAGCGAGGCGGCGGTTGGTCTATTTTCCCATGTGCCCGGTGACTGGATGAGGGGGAATGGGCTGAAGTTGTGTCAGGGGAGGTTTAGGTTGGATATTAGGAAGAACTTCTTTACCGAAAGGGTTGTTAGCTAATGTATTCTTACTTAGCTACTGTGGTGTTTTTACCGTGCTAGGCAGCTGAACACCACAACCGCTCTCTCACTCCCCCTCCTCAGAGGAGGAGGGGAAGAAGTAAAGGAAAGAACAACTCACGGGTTGAGATAAGGATAATTTAATTAAAGAGGAAGGAAATATATATATATATATATATATTAAGGAAATATTATTAATTAACAATTCAACTAAAGGAAAAAAGGGAAAAAGGAAAGGGGAAAGGGAGGGGGAGAGGGAACAGCAAAACAAAACAAGTAAAGGCTATATGGAAGTGCAGAGGAAATAAATGATTTTCTACTTCCCACAAATGAGCGATGCCTGACCACGTCCTTGAAGCAGGGCCTCAACGCACGTAGCCGGTGTTCGCGAGGAAGACAGACGTTTTCGCAACGAAAGCCCACCCCTCCCCTCTTCCTCCTTCTTCCACCTTTTATTGCTGAGCGTGACATCATATGTTATGGAATATCTCTTTGGTTGGTTTAGGTCAGCTGCCCTGGTGATGTTTCTTTCTCACTTTTTGCCCACCCCCCAGGAGGGTTAGAGAAAGTCCTGATACTGTGCCAGCACTTCTCAGCAGCAGACACAACACTGGTGTGATAACACTGCTGTTCTAGCTCCAAGTGCGGAGTGTGGCACTGTATGGGCTGCTGCAGGGAAAGTTAACATCCCAGCCAGACCCAGTACAACTACAGAGTTCAATTGAATAAAACAAACCAATTTCAGAGTATATGCACACAATCTAGCTAACACAATATAAAGCAATCTGCAAGTGATCTCTTCTTAAAGCCTTAGTTCTAACTAACTCACATACAGATTTGCACCAAGCAGTGTGCTGAGCCTTGCTGAATCAACGTCTCAGGAATTCCAGTGTTAGCCTTGAACCCTGCATGTACGGGGTGAAGTAAAAGTGGACAATAAAGCACAAACAACAAAACTGCATTCACAGTTCACCTTCTGTATCTCAGTGCAATGCTTAAGCAAATGTTCTAGCTGGTCACTTAGCAACCTTCTCTACTGCCTGGTATAGTCACTTTTACCTTGTGTACTCAGTTCACAGAAACATTGGTGGAAAAATCCAATCTGTACCCGCTTTGCACAACAGTAAATGACTACACAAAGTGTAAGTCAGGAAAGATCAAGCCTCAGACAGTCACGCTGTTCTGCTGTCTGGCATTCATTTCACAGTCTCAAATTCCCATACAGTATTACACAAGCTCTGAATCTGGTAAAAGGTACTTAACTGATATCCTCAGGAAAAGAACTCGAGTGACCATGTCATTACAAATTCTTTCTGTAACAGGAAGAATCAAGATTTTGAATCTGGATTAGACATATGTCTGAATTAAATTAGAGAACAAAGAAGGAACACATTGCTCAGGTACTTAAAAAACTTTCAATTTATCCCTGAAAATTTAGATCCCAACTAATGGAAACATTTAAAATGTGTCAGTTTTTGGCTTCTCTTGGTCCAGAACCAAACACAAGGAAAAAACAAATAGTTAAAAGATTTTGTTGTTGTTGTTGTTGTTTTGTTTGTTTGTTATTTATTTAATGACCCTAGTATGTTTCAGATCCACAGGCTCCCAGTAATTAATACTGTACGAACAGGTAATAAAGAGTTGTAGTGATACGACTCCATATAATCAAACTCCTAAAAAAGGAATAGGACAATTTAACTATAAAATATACCCATTTATCATCTGTCCTTACTTACTTGGTTTTATTATGTACTAATAATTAATCTTTAAACACTCTTAATTTATTCTAGCTAGTAGAGAATGCAAAAAAATATTGTTGATATCACTGAGGTAATTTTAAAACTTCTCTTTTGGTATCACTGAGGTGTTAAATTTTGTCTACAGTTATTGCTTAAGCTGAAAAATAGGAAGTAGATTCCTTCCACATAATCTAATAAATACTTCTTTTTAATAATACATTTTAAAAGTCTAAATGCACATGTTCAGTTATATTTTGACTGCTTAGTTTAGTTACTTCAGTGGACTATTATTGACTACATTCCTTCAAGTGAAAATTTAAACTATGCATAAAAATAAGAAGGTTACATAATGGTATTCATTTTTCAATTAATTTTTATTTAAATAAATTCTCAAATATTCTCATTCTCTTTGTAATGTTATTCATCAGCTCTAAAAGTACATGCGAATTAGATCCATGCTTAAATGAGGATTACTCACAGCTATTTGCAGATGCTAAAAAAAAAGCCTACATATTACAGTTAATCTTACTGACTAATACTTGCCAACAACATTTAGTAAGGGATTAAGAACAGATTTAGGAAGTTAAATTTATATATATATATGCATATACATAAACAACTTTAAAACAATTCATCAGGCTTTTTAAAACAATTCATCAGGCTTATAAAATATTTTTATTTATTTATGTTAGTAAAAGAGCTAAAGCCTGCTAAATATAAGAAGGAAGCCAGTATGAAACTGGGGAAAAAAGAAAAAAAGAGAGGGGGAAAAAAAAAAAAAAAAAAAAAAGTACTTAGAAATCTTTTTGCAGAAGCCTTTCTACAGTAGTGAGAGCACACAAGTGACTACTAACAAAGTTCAGTGCAGTGATCAATGCCCGCCATTTTCTGTTCTTTGGCAAGGATTGCTCACTACAGCTTGTAAAATGTTCTGTTGAACCGAAGAGATGGACTACACTCAGTTGTGGAATTTATCCACATTCCTACTCCCTAGAAAGTAAAGAGAGGACATCTATTTACAATGCAAGTACAATACAGAAAGAATCCAAGTGGTAACTTAGTATGCCCTATCACACATGAAAAGTGAGAGTGAAATAATCTGCTCGGTACTATGCAAATTTGTGTATGCTGTCAAGACTCTAAGTCACTACAAAAGTTCCCTGAACAGACCTGTGGTTCTATTTACTGTCCACAGAGCAAGACAAATAGAAAGACCTTTCCACCAATGAAAAACACAAGAGACGTGGTTATGTAGGCAACAGTCTTTCCAGGAGGGAGAGATGAATTAACTCTTTTTAAGTAGCTGTGTTGGTAAAATGTAGGTGAGCAACAAAGAAATGAGGAGAAAGTGAGATTTTTTTTTTTATTTTTTTTTTTTTCCTCTCAAGGAAAAGGAAAAAAGACTCCTTTTTATAGACACTCCTACTCTTTCCTCTGGCAACTCTTGTCAGCGTTTGTTGAGGCAAAACTGATAAAGCAAAGAGTTCCTTCTTTCTCAGCATATTTGTTTTAATGTGATTTCCCTTGGCTTAAAACCTTCCAAATTAGTGACTGTTGTCTTTACAAAGTGCTAACAGCTGTTGAATACATTTCATCTCACACATCACAAAAGGAAATAATCATAAAGCACTGCTATTCTTTTTCATGTTTTCCTGTACTTCTACTTTCTCAGTACAAGGTAACATTGCATTTTACATCAGAGAAACAACTAAAATATACAGGAGATTGGCTTCAAAGACAAAGAGACATTTTAGGCTGTTCTTCTTTCTCCTGTGTATTTTTTTCCATGGTTAGTGGGCATGGTGGTAAGTGGCAGTTAAAATCCAGGTACATATTCAAATTACACTCTGTGCTTTTGTGTAAGCAGTTCCCAAGTTAGAAATGGAAAGGAATCCCATCTTATTTAAACAAACAAACAACAAACAAACAAACAAAAAAAACCACCATGTTAACATCTACTATAAAGAACTGATGGCTACTGATCTGTCCACTATAAAACAAGCTTTTGCAAAAGACAATTTTAAGTGAGTAGATGACTTTAAACACATCCCTCGGCATTTCTGTTCTTACAAACCTTTCAACTATATCTTACTATCTTATATCTATACCTTCTAACTTCAGATACATTCATATCAAGTTATACTGCTTGGCAAATGAGCACCTATTTCCAGGAGACTTCAATATACCTCAGAACTTGATGCTGTCAGAATTGAATAGTGTGAATAAACTCAGAGATAATAGGTATAGTAGGGACCAGAAATCTACGATGTTGTTCTCCTTGACTTTTTACTGGGGGTGGTGGGGGGGGGGGCGGGGGGGGGCGAGAGAGAAAGGAAAAAAAAACACCCCCAGGATTAATAAAAGGGTAAAAAAAAAAAAAAAGTGAAAAATATATTTTTTTTAAAAGGGGGGTAGATGATTTCATGTCACAGATGAATAATCAGAAGTATTAAAAATATAAAATCATTACATGCCTGTTACAGATTCGGTATTGTAAGTAGTCTTTTAGTCTCCTCTGAGCTAGTAAAGAATTTCTAGTAAAGAACTACAACACTGGCAGATATGATCACTTCACTTCTGTGCACACATACAAACACACCCTCCTGTTTGTAGTCAGTGTTTTTCATCAGAAATCACACATCAGCAAGCTTCAGTCTAGTGGTCAGGGAAACAGAAAAGAACTACATTTCAGCAGTACATTACACGGGAATCTGTTGCACCTCTTTTGTAGATGATACTGAACTCTACTGTGTAATTCAGATTATGTATCCTTATAAGAAGTTACCAAATAAACAAAACCTGCCATTAAATTGGAGTTAAAACATATAAAATGGAAAAAATAATGTATCTCTTTGAAGTTCTTTATCAAAGAAAATATTTGCTGAACAATTGAGGATTTTCATTTAGTATCTGACTCAAAAACTGCAGAATCAGATGAACAATAGATATTCTTCTTGTACAGTCAAAAGTGATACTGGTAGTGGGAGATTCTATTCTTTGTAGTTTTAGCAAACAGCCAGTCCTGACTTCAAGGTCATCACTTTTTACTCTGAGGATCCTGCTGTTGCACTGTGTATACTTACCTTTTGTGAGAGTTGTATAAGAGAAGACCAAAGCCTTTGGGAAAGAACTGCAGAACTTCTGCAGAAGTTTCAGTGCTATCAGCCCCAGCTGGAGGCAGGTGCCTTGCTGAAGCCAGACTACGGTGGCATGGAAAAGAATATTGGAGGAGGCATCTTTTATCCTGTGCACTTCTTAGGGACTAATTTAAGAATTTTTTATTATTATTATTATTTTATTTTATTTTTTTTTTTTTCTCAGTGAGTTTTGTTTCTTTGTTTACTTTTGTCTTATCTGAAAGGATTAATAGCTTACTAGTTATTGCAATTTTTTTCCTGGGATATAAAAATGCGGGCAGAAGAAAATTCTAAAAGTTCTCTTGATCACAGCAAGCGTAATTAAGTGTAAAATGTATCCATACAGGCTCTGAGAAGGCAGGTATGCAGCATTTCCATTTCTGCTATTCCACTGAGGTTTTAAGGAAAGAAAGAATCATTTTATTTTTGTTCCACGAGATTCTTATCAGAATAATATCAGAATACAGTTTCTAAGTCAGTACATTACCTCTGGGCAATCAGAAAGCAACCTGTCCAGTCACCAAATAAAGGTTTGTACCTTTACATACAAATATGTGACCACTGGGGCTTTTTGGAAAGGGAGAAGTGTCCAGAAGCATGTATGGACTGAACACTAATCAGTAAACAAATTCTTGAAAGGTATATTCCTCATCTAGTAACCTTAAAAGGAAGACAAACATGTGAAAGCCATTCTTTTCCTCTTTTCTCCAAAAGACCTTACCAGTACGTAATTATCATGGTATCCTTAGCTGGTCAGGTGGAAAAACAAACAAACAAACAAACAAACAAAACAAAACAAAATTTTCTTCACCTTCCTCTTTTCCAATGTATCCAATGTAAGTTTAAGTGTTTTTTTTTGTTGTTGTTGTTGTTTTTCCCTACCATCCCTGCTGCTCTTCCAAGGTCTGCAGAGTAACAGAAGGTAAGAAATAATAACATTAAGAAAATCTTTGAGCAACTCACACAGACCAAGCAAACATTCCCTGCAGGTCACAGTAGCAGAGTAATGTGTTACACTTTTCCCAGTAATTAATACAATGTCTGACCTCTTGTAACTTTAGTTAACTCCTATGTGCTTTAGCTATGCTTGTATATTTGTAACATTTATTATAAATACTTTTAATTTCAAATTCCTGAACCTGTATATGTTTTCCTTAACTGCAGTTTACTAATAAGAAAGACCATGCTTGTTCACCTACCCCATCATCTAAGTCCTAACCAACACCACCTGAGGAAGACTTTTGTGGCCAGTATGCAATGATATTCCTTAGTGCTCTCTCTGAGCCTTCAACAGTTTGTGGTCATAGGTCTTCCTGAATAGGAAGTGGGGTAACTTTCTGTTTAACTTTTGACATATAGGAAAAAAACAACAAGAAATCTGCTCTTTTCTTGGAAGTTCCTGAGGTAGATAGTGGAAACAAAAGGGAAATATTTATTGAAGATCTATAACCTTGCAAATGTAATAAT
Organism: Nettapus auritus; assembly: GCA_011076525.1. Taxonomy (NCBI): domain Eukaryota; kingdom Metazoa; phylum Chordata; class Aves; order Anseriformes; family Anatidae; genus Nettapus; species Nettapus auritus. The sequence goes on from CM021769.1 coordinate 41,677,359, forward strand.
ATTTGTATTTACCCCAAGTTTATACTCTGGCATTTATTGAGTTTTCTGGGGAATCTAATCTCATAGATTTGAGTCTACAATATACATGTCACTAGCTTAAGATATGAACATTACAAGAGAGTTAATAGGATTGTAACAAAGACCAGGAAGGGAAGATGGAGTACTATGCTGAGTGGCAGCAAATACATGAGAGACAGTGACTTCTGGTCCATAATTCCTGCTGAGTTCAAAGCTGAGTGGAAGCTGAGAAACTTTTGTCTCTTACCCATATCATTACTACAAGAGACAGCTGCTGCATGAAGCAAGAAGACCTCAAGTTAACATGTGACATGTTAAAATGTTTATTATTATTATTTTATTTTTATTTTTTTTTTTTTTTTATGGCTTTAGGAGGTATATTTACCTTTTATTCTCTCACAAAATACTTTTTATTTCCTGCTATTATAAGCCTGAGCTGCTATACTGAGCAAACAAAAACATAAAACTGGTGGAACTTTGTCCTTTAAGACATTTTCAAGAGATATTAAATTCTACCTAAAGATTTAATTCCTGCTCCTTAATCAAGAAAAATATTTTGAGCACTTTTCTTCCAGTCACATGTGAATGTTCCCATCTGTTTGAAATAGTCATTAATATATGAGAACTGAACCTTCTTTTCCTACATGCCCTTGACATGTTCAGCAGCAGTAAAGACCACAAAGCAGTGGAAAGTGAGAGGATAACCCAGAAGCAGCTAAACTAAATGAAACTCAGATTGCTGCCAGTTCTCTTGTCTCAAATTCAATACAATGTCTGACATGCAAAATGAGGGTCAGCTGGCAGGTATAACAAATCTGCACCTGCTTGGAGCTAGTGAAAATTGTCCAAAGTACTTTATTTCCCTGTCTATCTTTCTTGATGATAGGAAAACTAAGAAGACCTAGATTACATAAGTCATTCAAGAAACTGAAGCTTTAGAATCTATTCATCAAGTAGCATAAAGGAGGATGTAGTGTTTTACTGCAATTTTACTAAGATATTTTCCCATTTCATAGAGCAGAATGATATGCAGCACTGGATTGGTGCTTTTGTTCATCCTAAAAACAAACAAACAAACAAACAAAACTTGTTCTTTCTGCTAGTACCTGTCAAAAAGCTTCTGAGTTGCTGCAGTAACAAATACATTTTAACAGAAGTTTTGATTGCTACTACAAATAGTATTTTGAGTAACATGGGTTTATGACAAAATTTGTTAGTACGTTCAGGTGTGTAGTTACAGAGCCATTTTGTATGCAACCAGAAAAAAAATCTGATCTTGACCACAGCCTGAACACTTTGTAATCTTAGCAGGTGTTCTACCAGTTCTGCAAAAGCTCTGGAATTGTTTGTCACAAAACTTTCCCATCTCAATGAAATTTTGTTTCCTTCTATTTGTGAAGCTTGGATCTAAATTTACATGTGAAAAAAACTCACATTTTCTTGGATTTTATTAACATTTTAATAAAGAAATATGTTGATTTTTTTCAGAGATCTAACATAATTTAATTAGAAAATGGAGCCATAGCTTTGATAGGAAGCAGATTTTTTTTTTTTTTTTTTTTTAATTTAAAATTTAAGATGGAAGAAAAATCTGTATAGAGAGTTCTCACTATCTGTGCAAAAATTCTTTCACATTTTCAAGACTTTTGATTCAAAATGCAGAACAATTTTCAGTGCTGTCAAAGTGCTCAAAATATAACTCACTGATTTTCTAAAAGTGACATTATCAGTGATATTGCTATGGTCAGGCCAGTTTTTAATATATTATTGTGTATTAGTTTAATCCTTACCCTGTAAGCCTTTGTCTGAACTATCACAGCTGCTAAACAGTGTTGCACAGGAACAAATGATGGCTTTATATAAAACAGATGCTTTAATCAATTGAATCAATAAATATATGTGAAAATGTAGAGAAAATACTGCAGCTTAAATGGATCTCAATGGGATGTGTCTGAATCAAATGAAAATGATGCTTTCATGTCTTTGCACAATGATATAGTGACTGAAAACAAACAAACAAAAAACAAATGGCACAGAAATCTGTTGTCTTCTTTGTTTTGGATTTCTGAGGTGAACTGTTGTCCAGTAGCCTGGGCACGAAAACCATTTCCTTCAACTACCTCTCTATGTATCATTTTTCCCTCTAGATAAACATTTCCCCTCTCTCTCTTTTCTCCTTTTTTTTTTTTTTTTTTTTTTCTTTCTCCTCCTAGGGTTCATGAGAAATAATATACGGTCATATGAAAATGACCATGGAATCACAGAACAATAAGAGTGGAAGCGCTTAAATGGCCACCTAGTCTTGAAGACAGTATCAGCTGCCATTTTGTAACAGATGTGCAAAAAGATATTATTCCTATCCAAGTCTCTTTACTGAAGTTGGCAGAGTGCATTTCAGTTTACATGCATTCCAGCATATGAAACTCAGGACACTTATGGATAGCCTGTGGGTCAGGGTCAACTACCTTCCAATGCACTCATGCTCTGATTTTTATGACAACACTCTGCCTTCCATAATCACTTTCAGTAACAGGGGAGGACAGCAACATTAAAAGCCATGAATGAGAACTTTTGCAGTAGTGTCCTGACATGTTTAATGTCTGGATGAACCTCAGCCTGCTTCTATACACTTGTATTTTATTTGTTCTAATTATGTTTCTCTCTATGTATGTATGTCTATATATCCACAACTAGGAATATATTTTGCCTTTCTTGCACTTTCTTTTTTTGAACATTCCAATTCCTCACTTACAAAAAAAAAAAAAAAAAAAAAAAAAAAAAAAGTTTAGAATTCACCTTGAAGTTTCTGCCTATAGAACTGTCAGTCTTTGATTTGAGAACCAGTAGGCTCTCCTGTGCAGTAATATTCAGTAGAAGAGTTCAGCCTAGGTAATAATGGGAAAAAAAGATGTACTGGTCTGCCAATGTGTTTAAAATCTTGAAATTAGGTGGAAGACTAAGACTAAAGAAAGATGAATGCAGGTGCCCATACACTGAAAAAAAAATCATATAACCTGCACCTTTATAAAACCTATGTTTTAAATAAAAATAATGTAGGAAGAGTAAATAAATACTTTTCTGCTCTGAAAAAGTATACATTCTGTATATATGGGGGAGGGGCAAAAGAGATAGAATAAGAGATAACGAATAAGAGAAAGAAAGTGTGATAAAGTGCAGGAAAAAATAGAAGTTACTCAGAGTTTTTAGAATCCTGGAAGAAAAAAGGTCAAATTACCTTAAATTACCTTAAGTGAGTAGATAACATTTCTAGTACTACTTTCAGTTATTTTTTTGATGAGTATTTCTGAGCATTGAAAAATAAAGCACTTCCAAGGAACTCAAAACTTTCTTTGGAAAGTATACAATTTAACAGGCATTAACAATTACTAATGATAGATGTTTGTGAATGCAACTGATACTGCACAAATGAAATTTATATGATGAAACTCTGTCATAGAGGTTAAAATTCAGCTTTGATTTATACTTTGGAAATAACCTAGCTGCTATTAACTGTTTGTATATATTTAAAAAAAGACTGATAGCTAAATACTAATTTCACTTTACCCACTAGATAACTGTGATTTTCCTGTTCTCAGCTGCATATTTCTTCTTCAGTTTCACAATTTGTAAAATTGAAAGAAAAGTACTCTATGATAAGTTATAAAAAAAAAAAAAAAAAAAAAAACAAAAAAAAACAAAAAACTTAAGTATTTTGAAGACCAAGAAATTGATTCTTAATAGCAAAAACAGTAACTTTGATAATCACAGAATCATAGAATCACAGAATGGTTGAGGTTGGAAGGGGCCTTCAGAGATCATCTAGTCCAAACCCGTGCTCAAGAAGGTCACCTAAAGCATGTTACACAGGATTGCATGCAGGTGAGTTTTGAATATCTCCAAAGGAGGCAGCTCCAAACCCCCCCTGGCAGCCTGTTCCAGCTCTCTGTCACCAGAACCATAAAGAAGTTTTTCCTCATATGGTAATGAAACTTGCCGAGGCGATCAGCTCCGGGGCAGACGCGTTCTGCAGCGGAGCGGGGGATCGGGCCAGGCAGGGCTCTTTTCCCGGCATCGAGGCCACTCGAGGCAGTCGAGGGAGCCGCCACGACCCGGCAGCCCTGTGAGAGACGCTGACGAGGCGTAGGTGGAGCCAGCAGCGCCCCCTCCCGGCCGCTCCAAGGCAGCCCCTGGGGAGCGCGAGCGACCAGGACGGGCAAACAGGGCGGGGAGAGGCAGTTGGCGCAGGCAGCGCGAGCAGGGAGGGCAGGGCGATCCTGCCCGCCCACTAGAACACCTCACCTAACAGCTGTCTAGCACTAGCTGGGCCACTATGGGCCTCGCTAGGCAGAGAGCTCGCGCCAGAAAGTCTGTAGACACCCAGACAGACTGCCCGCTCCACAATGCGGCAGGTCAGGTCTCTGGGTGCAGGGAGTGCCAGAGCCTGCTGCTGCCGTCTGAAGGAAGCAGAGACGCTGTGTGCGTGAGGTGTGAGCAGGTGGATGACCTGGTCCGCCTGGTGGCAGAGCTCAAGGAGGAGGTGGAGAGGTTGAGGGCCATCGGGGAGTGTGAGAGGGAGATAGACTGGTGGAGCAACTCCCTGCAAGGCCTGAAGGAAAGGCTCCGGAGTGAGACTCCCCACATGGGGGTGGACCCCCTGCTCGGTCGCTGTCGGGCAGAGGGAGGGGACCTAGGAGTTCAAGAGGAATGGAAACAGGTCCCTGCTCGACGATGCAGGAAATGCCCCCCACCTGCCCCACCTTCCCAGGTGCCCTTATGCAACAGGTTTGAGGCCCAGGAGCTCAAGGGAGTGGTGGATGAGGGTGGGGAAGGAAGTTTAACCAGGAAGCCTAGGGCGAGGAAGTCTGTTCCACTCCTCAGGACTGCTTGCACCAAAAAGGAAAGAAGGGTGATCATTGTGGGCGACTCCCTTCTCAGGGGAATGGAGGGCCCTATCTGTCGGCCTGACCCTACCCATAGGGAGGTCTGCTGCCTCCCTGGGGCGAGGGTCAGAGATGTTGCCAGAAAGCTTCCCAGCCTGGTTCGCCCCTCTGATTACTACCCACTACTGATAGTCCAGGCTGGCAGTGATAACATTGACGAGAGAAGCCTGAAGGCTATCAAACGGTATTTCAAGGGGCTGGGATGGTTAGTGGATGGAGCGGGAGTACAGGTGGTGTTTTCGTCCATTCCTACAGCAGCAGGGAGGGGTTCAGAGAGGACACGCAAAGCCCACATGATAAACACATGGCTTAGAGGCTGGTGCCAACACAGAAGTTTTGGGTTTTTCAACCACGGGGCGCTTTACTCGGCACCTGGCCTGATGGCCGTGGACGGGTCCCATCTGTCCCCAAGAGGAAAAGGGATCCTGGCCCAGGAGCTGGCAGGGCTCATTGAGAGGGCTTTAAACTAGGTAAGAAGGGGGACAGGGATGAAATAAAGCTTGTTGGAGGTGTGCCAGGGGGAACAGTGGCTAGGCTGGGGGAGACGGCAAAGGCTCAGCTGAAGTGCATCTACACTAATGCACGCAGCATGGGCAACAAGCAGGAGGAGCTTTGTGCAGCACGCAGGCTATGACTTGGTTGCAATCACAGAAACATGGTGGGACCACTCTCATGACTGGAGTGCTGCCATGTCTGGCTATAGGCTCTTCAGAAGGGACAGGCAGCACGGAAGGGGTGGTGGAGTGGCTCTTTATATTAGAGAATGTTTTGACGTCGTTGAACTTGAGGCTGGAAATGACAAGGTGGAGTCACTATGGGTTAGGATCAGTAGAAAGGCCAACAAGGCAAGCATCCTGATGGGGGTTTGTTATAGACCGCCGAACCAGGATGAGGGGGCAGATGAGGAGTTCTACAGACAGCTGGTAGAAGTTGTGAAATAATCAGTGCTTGTTCTTGTGGGGGACTTCAATTTCCCAGACATATCCTGGAAACACAACACAGCCCAGAGAAAGCAGTCCAGGAGGTTTCTGGAGAGCGTGGAAGATAACTTCCTGACCCAGCTGGTTGGCGAGCCTACCAGGGGAGGTGCCCCGCTACACCTTCTGTTCACTAACAGAGAAGGAGTGGTGGGAGATGTGGTGGTTGGGGGCTGTCTTGAGCAGAGTGACCACAAAATGGTAGAGTTCTCGATACTTGGCGAAGTCAGGAAGGGGACCGGTAAAACCGCTGTCTTGGACTTCCGGAGGGCTGACTTTGAGCTGTTCAGGACACTGGTTGGCAGAGTCCCTTGAGAAGTGGTTCTGAAGGATAGAGGAGCCCAGGAAGGCTGGGTGCTCTTCAAGAAAGAAATCTTAATGGCTCAGGAGCGGTCTGTCGCTATGTGCCCAAAGACGAGCTGGCGTGGAAGAAGACCGGCCTGGCTGAACAGAGAGTTGTGGCTTGAGGTTAGGAGAAAAAAGAGGGTTTATAATCTTTGGAAAAGAGGGCGGGCCACTCAAGGGGACTACAAGGATGTTGCGAGGTGGTGCAGGGACAAAATTAGAAAGGCCAAAGCTCATCTGGAGCTCAATCTGGCTACTGCTGTTAAAGACAACAAAAAATGTTTTTATAAATACATCAATACCAAAAGGAGGACTAAGGAGAATCTCTACCCTTTACTGGATGCGGGGGGAAACTTAGTTACCAGAGATGAGGATAAAGCCGAGGTGCTTAACGCCTTCTTTGCCTCAGTCTTTAGCAGCAAAACCAGTTGTTCTCTGGACGTCCAGTACCCTGAGCTGGTGGAAGGGGAGCAGAATGTGGCCCCCACAATCCACAAGGAGATGGTTGGCGACCTGCTACAGAGCTTGGATGTACGCAAGTTGATGGGGCCGGATGGGATCCACCCGAGGGTACTGCGAGAACTGGCGGAAGAGCTGGCCAAGCTGCTTTCCATCATTTATCGGCAGTCCTGGCTATCGGGGGAGGTCCCTCTTGACTGGCGGCTAGCAAACGTGACGCCCATCTACAAGAAGGGCCGGAGGGTAGACCCGGGGAACTACAGGCCTGTTAGTTTAACATCAGTGCCAGGGAAGCTCATGGAGCAGATTATCCTGGGCGTCATCATGCAGCAGTTGCAGGGCAAGCAGGAGATCAGGCCTAGTCAGCGTGGGTTTATAAAGGGCAGGTCCTGCTTGACAAACCTGATCTCCTTCTATGACAAGGTGACACACTTAATGGATGAGGGAAAGGCTGTGGACATGGTCTACCTTGACTTCAGTAAGGCATTTGAAGGCACCGTTCCCCGCAGCATTCTCCTCAGGAAACTGGCTGCCCATGACTTGGACTGGCGCACGCTTCGTTGGGTTAAGAGCTGGCTGGATGGCCAGGCCCAGAGAGTCTTAGTGAATGGAATCAAATCCAGTTCGAGGCCGGTCATTAGTGGAGTCCCCCAGGGCTCAGTACTGGGGACAGTCCTCTTTAACATCTTCATCGATGATCTGGATGAAGGGATCGAGTGCACCCTCAGTAAGTTTGCAGACGACACCAAGTCAGGTGCGTGTGTCAATCTGCTCGAGGGTAGGAAGGCTCTGCAGGATGATCTGGATAGGCTGGACCAATGGGCCGAGGCCAACGGGATGAAGTTCAACAAGGCCAAGTGCCAGGTTCTGCACCTGGGGCACAACAACCCCAAGCAGAGCTACAGGCTGGGAGATGTGTGGTTAGAAAGCTGCCTGTCAGAGAAGGACCTGGGAGTTTTGGTTGACAGTCGGCTGACTATGAGCCAGCAGTGTGCTCAGGCGGCCAAGAAGGCCGACAGCATCCTGGCTTACATAAGAAACCGTGTGGCCAGCAGGTCCAGGGAAGTGATTGTTTCCCTGTACTCGGCTCTTGTGAAGCCGTACCTCGAGTACTGTCTTCAGTTTTGGGCCCCTCACTACAAGAAGGACATGGAGGTGCTTGAGTGAGTCCAGAGAAGGGCTACGAAGCTGGTGAGGGGTCTGGAGAACAAGTCTTATGAAGAGCATCTGAGGGAGCTGGGATTATTCAGCCTGGAGAAGAGGAGGCTCAGGGGCGACCTTATTGCACTCTACAGGTACCTGAAAGGAGGCTGTAGCGAGGTGGCAGTTGGTCTATTCTCCCACGTGCCTGGTGACAGGGTGAGGGGGAATGGGCTAAAGTTGTGCCAGGGGAGGTTTAGGTTGGATATTAGGAAGAACTTCTTTACTGAACAGGTTGTTAGTCACTGGAATAGGCTGTCCAGGGAAGTGGTTGAGTCCCCATCCCTGGAGGTCTTTAAAAGACGTTTAGCTGTAGGGCTTAGGGATATGGTTTAGTGGAAGATTTGTTAGTTAGGTCAGAGGTTGGACTCAGTGATCTTGGATGTCTCTTCTAACCTAGACTATTCTGTGATTCTGTGAAACCTCCTGTGGTTCAATTTATACCCATTACCTCTTGTCCTATTACTGTCCACCACTGAGAAGAGTTTGGCTCCATCTTCTTCTTCTTTACATTGTCCCCACAGGTAATTATAGAAGTTGATAATGATTTAAAAACAAAAACAAAAAAAAAAAAAACAAAAAACAAACAAACAAACAAAAAACTCTAAAAGCCTCAGAAATTAGTGATTTCAAGATAAACCTGTGAAGAACTGAGAAAGTGTCTTTATTCATGGAACCCCTAAAATCCAGTTTTAAATCAAGATGATTTCCATTTTAGCTTGTATGAGTCTTCAGTACAATATTAGGCTTCACATGCAATGTCCCAGCTAAGCCTCTAGGATTTTGAGTTGTCCTTTGCTTCTTAAATAGATATGAGAAAACTCATCAAAATCTTAAGTTATTTTCCATTTTATATAGATTTGGTTTGACGCAATATTTAAAGAGTAAGTTTTACCTGATGTTTACTTCATACCATAAATTCCTTCCTGTCATAAATGTTCGTCTGTTTTATTTATTTATTTTTTTTTTCAGCATTTTCTATTAATACTTGGCTTGATACTAACAAGGAAGGTTACCGCTCTAAAGAGCAGAGACTACTATTCAGGATGAGACCAAAGATTTATAACATTTTCTTTTTTCTATTCTTTCTCACCACGGGCAAGGAAGCATTAGTTCTGTTTTCACGGGATGTTCTAATACCTTCAGTGGCCTTAAATATGAGCACGGATGAACTACTACAATTTGCATTTTTTTATAGCCTTCTATGTTGTGTTATGTATAATGTCAATTTTTATTTACCTGCATTCCTTTTTGATCACAGCTATAAAATGGGGTTCTTAAATGTCAGTAATCATTCATACCACAAAGAATATGAGGGAATAAGGGCAAAGCTTGCACAAAAGTAAATTAACTGAATTTAAATCCTATCAGGGATATGTAGAGGAAATGTTCTGGTGTGGGTATGATAGTGAGTTATCTCATTTTTGCATTTACCCTTAAACTGCAGACTCAGATGGGATAAACTGTGTTCCATAATATACTGGGACATAAAAGGAGACATTCTTCAATAGAGTTTGACTACAGTTATAGGAAAGGCAAATGCTTCAGTATCATTGTCTACAATGTCAGCAAGATAGCCCACTAGAGGTATACCAAGGCAGGCAGCTTGGTAGCATGATTAAAGTGCCATAAGCTTCACATGGTCTCTAAAAAAATCATTCTGGCATTCAGCAGTGCCTGCAGCTTATGAGGACCATGAGTTGGATCATTGGACTACATTAGAGATCAAGAAGAAAGTGGTATTGGTTCTTGCTGTGCCACTGTCTGCAGCTACCAGGTTTGGGAATCACAAATCAGAGTGCCTGTCTGTCCTCTGGCATCTGTCTCCATGCTTGTCCCTGGTCTCCAGGGACTTCTTTCACCCAGTTCTAGCATCTTTCCTCCAGGGAAGTTTTTCATCTTTTTCTTTCCAGAGCCCTTCATTCTGAGACTGCTTATTTTTGGGAACATCTTTTTTCCATCCCCTCTTCTTTCTGGACCCCCAGTCCTACAGTTTACCCAATCTAAACAATCTTATGTGCTGAAGCACAGCATGGGATTATGATCAATCTTGCAATTGATAGTGCAGTCTCATGACTTTCTGTTGGTGTAGTCTCCTCATTAGTTGGAAGATTCAAGATATGTCACTTTTGCATAGTGTAGGTATTAACAAAATTTACAACTTGCCTATACCAATTGCAACTAGAAAGTAGCAAGCAGTTCAAAACTTCAGTTTTGGACATCACAACCCCACTGTCTCCCCCACCCCACTCCACCCCTCCGGATAATGTGCCTCCTGCTAGTGTTTCACAATTTAAGTGGGTATTTTTGCCTGTGCATTTTTGCCATTTCCTTCTGCAAGCAATTGTATTTCTAAAGTTACAGTGAAGGCAGAGAATACAATAGAAAGGCTTTGACCCCTGTGGATAGGAGCGGTTAACCTTTCTCTTTTGTTCAGAACACCTTTCTGATGGAATAGAAGTGTTTTTGTCCCACTGGCTTCTTCTCAGAGATGCCCAGTCTTTGTCATTGTTTTTGTATTGTAAACAAGTCTCTACAGAATGTGTTTAGATATATAAAGTAGTTCAACTTTAATAGCAAAAACCTTGACTAAACCTCACTCCAGTGATACCATAATGCTAATTCCACATTTCTTACACAACACTAATAGCCTCAGTTTATTTTTTAGCTACAGTTGCATAAAAGGACATTATAGTGAGATCTCATACAACTAAGATTTCACAGTTTTTGCTCTACTGTGAAAAAAATAAAAAATCGACTAGTTCTCTCTCAGGTATGATGACAATTAATATTTCAACACATTTGAAAAATAAAGAAAGAACATTTTAGAATGCCAAAGACTGAACTGTTTGTGCTCTAATTCATTTTCTGTTTAACAGTTTACTTTCTGTTAGAATGTCTAAGACAGAGATCTGACTGAAGCTAAGCTCATATCCACAAGCCATATATCCATAACATACTCTGTATCACAACAGTGTAAAGGGACAGGCACTATAGCATAGTAATTGCCAGTTTTCCTGTGCAATTTTGTATTACAGTAATGTCAAGCATCCAGATCTTACAAATATCTCAATATTTGTAATCCATCAGCAAAAGAGGAAAAAAATCAGTTATGCAAATGTGATCGACTCTGTATACCCAATTCTATATGTATGCAAGAATATAATTGTGTTTATACTTTATTCAAAAATATGATAAATCAATTACCAATAGAAGTGTAGTTTTAATACCTCCAATATTATTGCAGACTAATTTCCTAAGTATTTATGCTTTTCCCCAGATCTATTTTATAACTCATGCTGAGCTTCAGCCTCTTGCTTATGTACTGTTATTAACTTTTTTTAGCTGGTTTAAAGATGGCTCAGTAATTCCTACACAGGTTTCAGTCACCTATTAAAGTTCAATGTACAGTTCTAGAGGCCTGATATAAAATCACAGCCTTAGGCACTATGTTTGAATTATGCCAGTGGATCTTTCCCAAACTGATTAAAAATATGTCTGTAGATTGGAAACCAAAAGAGATGCACACATTTAGTTACAGGATTATTGTAATAACATGTGCTTCCCTTAACACAAAGCACTGTTAACTTTATTGCGGAACATATATAGAATCATTATCAGTCACTGATAATTTAATTCCATAAGACTCTATTTTCACTATTCTAAAATTTTATTATTCACAGCTGAGCTATGGTGTTTTCAATGTGCTGCTTCATTGATTGGTTGAGAACGCAACATATTACTAATATATATTATATAATATATTAATAATATATAATATAAATATTATATATATACACGTATATATATACACTATATAATACATAATAAGACCCAATGTTACTTGAACACAAAATCTCACAGAGAAAAAAAAAAAAAAGAAAGCAATGCATACTTATCTGAATCATGGATACTTTAGTGTAATCTGAAATCAATCTGCACTCAGAAGATATGTATCTACTTGCTATGCTGGTTGATTTTCTAAGTTAGCCAACTCTATGTCATCTACTAAAAAATGACACCTATGCATTTGGCACATATTGTTTCTTTTACCCTTTTCTTTAACCAAGAATTTTACAGTACAATCAATATGTTGCATTTCAAACACTGTCCAGAAATACATTGCTTTAAGAAATCAGGGACAGCTTCAAACGTTTTCAGATTTCTCTCTAAAAATGTTATTGTGATGAAAAAAATAATCACTTGCTTGTTTGTTTGTTGGTTGTTTGTTTTTGTTTTTGTTTTCCTCCAAAGACAAGCACTCATTTTGCCATCATTTCATTCTATTATCATGGATCAAAATGTAAAGGGCTGTTCTTGCATGTGATCCATTTTTGATACAAAGTAAATTGTAAAGAGATTGCTCATATTTCTTTTCCATGATATCATAGTCTCTAAATTGACTTTTGTTGTTGTTGTTATTCTTTTCAGGGTCTTCAGTGGTCAGTGGAAGAACTAAAAGTTACAATATTTGCACAGAAGAAAATCAGTAGATCGACGATCATCAGTGTGAATTTGTATGTTGACCCTTATTGTGTGAATACACAAATATGTAATGCCAAATTATAGGTTTATGGTACCTTTGTAAATTTGTAAAATAAAAGGTTCTATCATATGTACAATGTGTTTCTAAAACTTTTTTTTCTCCAGCTTTTCAACACTAAACCTCCAAATATGTAACTAGTCAGTGTAATTTAAATTTCCCAAGCTAACCTCTGCACTCTTTGAATTAATGTCTTAATACAGGAACTTGGGAAGCCTCAACTTTTTCTACATTATTTAATTTTTTCACAGTTTGTTGCTCAAATTTAGGTTTTCTGAGAAGCTATGGCTCCTTAGCTGAACAACTTCTTATAGGGATCAGCTGCTTACTGACCCCGTGAAAGAAACAAAACAAATCATATTTACTTAAATTAGAAATATTCAGTAAGAGAAGGGAGAGTTTAATTAAAATAACTATTACTTTTCTCCCAGAATAATTGCAATTAATGGCAACCTTTCCAAGTAAAATTTTTTTTTTTTTTTTTTTTTTTTTTTTTTTTCCCAAAAAGTAGTGTGTCTTATAGACCAAATAATAGTCTTTCATAAAAAAGCAATCCAGCTAGAGTTAGTGATTATTAGAAAGACCAGGTTGGGAAATTAGTCCATAGAAGAAAATGTATACAGAATTAATTTAAACTGTAGCCCCCATGAGGTACAACTATGTGGATATAGAGGAGTATTGACATAAATTTGAAATATTTTGACTTTCATTTGAAATAATACCTGCATGATTTACTGATGATTTTTCTATGCCTTTTTCCTCTGTCAATGACTATAGAATGGTTGCCGCTAGCTTCAAGCTAAACGTTTAATGAAATAAATCTAAAATTTGTCTACGCAATTTTGAAATCAATGCACCAGCTGTCTTATGCATGCATAATGTGTCCTAGTGATTCTAAAAAAAGCAAATATTTTGCACTCTATATGTCCTTTTCCCCACTAACAAATTAATATTCAATAGGGCAGACTAAACTTAGAGCTGGATTAGCATTTCTTAACTTTCACTTCAACAGATTCAAATCTGTAACTCAACTGCAATTTTATTTATATGGTGAGGCTTGACATGAAATCTTAGTCTAGCCATTTTGTTTTGTTTTATTTTGTTTTATTATTATTATTTTTTTTTTTTTAAAGAGAATAAAAGACTGATGAATTCTAGGATAATATATGTACAATTTTAAAAGCATATACCTAAAAGAATGAAGGATGAAATGGAGAATGATTCTGTGAGCAACTAAAAATATAATCCAAGATTCTAAGTTATCCTGCTGTAGTTAAACAAATGATCCATCCTGGTATGAATTATACGTGTTCTGGGAGATGGAGGGAATCTATTCTATATAGAAGTTTAAGTCCTATTTCCTGACTAATCCAGACCTCAACTGTATCAGCAACACTAATTTCTGCATTAACTAATACAAAAGCATTGAATCAGTTTCTAATGGCGTCTTCCAACAACAACTCACTCATGACTCTTCTGCTTTCCTTTGGACTTCCTCCACTCAATGCCTTAGCTGTTTTCTACATGACGTGTGTCAGCAAATTTCTCCTATCTGAGTCTTTTAAAGTCACCTTTTACACCTTTCATTTATATTCTAATACAGTTAAAAAGAGATCAATACCTAGAAGGTCACAAAAGTACTTCGATCTTTTCTCAATATTTTAAACCATCCCATACATCTCAAAATAAATTTGGATCCCTATAAGTGCTATTTATTCATGTGATGAGGATACCACCCTAAATGTGAAATAGCTGTATTTTTAAAATTTAAAAAGTACTCACTTTATTTTATTATATGTTGCAAGTAAATTTTCCAAAAGATGTTAGAGAAGCGTTTTAACCCAAGGCATTAAAATACGATGAATCATGACCTGCATGTATTTTCTTAAAATGTTTGAGACTGTAATAAATATGTAGTAAATATTCCTGGGTCACTGAATTTTGTACTCTTATTATTTAAGGGAACATATTTTTAGCTTTAATCTATGAGTATGTCCTAGAAATTTGCATGATACTGTGTTTCAAAGCAAAAAATAAAAATAGGAAAGACTCCTACATAGTAACATGATTATATAATCAGCGACTTGAAGAAAATGTACATAAAATTTACTAAAAAACATAAGAATAGAAGAAGAACAATAAGAAACACAGAACTGAATATATAAAATAAAAGAAAAAATATTAATAAGCTGGATAAAATTCTAACTGTAAATCTTATTTTGATCACTATTAAATTTTTCCTTATTATACATTCGACTGCTTTTTATTAGTTATGTAAGTTTAATGACTTTAGCTTTAATAAATAAATAAATTAAATTCAATTGAAGTCAGGACCCAAATGTATTAACCAGATTATTGTAGACTATGGATGAAAATGCAGGTCCCAAGCCTATTACTATCATTAAAGTAAAACCTCTGTGTTAGATTAAAAATGAATGAAGATGAAAAATATTTTCTTACTGGACAACCAACAAGTTGTATGAGAATTCAGATTTTTATCTGATGATGACTTCCAGGACCATGACTACTTGAGTAGGGCAAATGAAATTTGCCTTTGTGAACAATAGGAGGAGTAAAACTGTGCAGGTATAGCACAATTAAAGCAATTGTTGGAGAAAAATTATTCTAAGGTGAAGTAAAGTCAGTGACAGTTCATAACTAAAAATAAAAATAAAAATAAAAATAAAAATAAAAATAAATAGAATGCATTTACATTGGCAAGACAAAATATCTCAGTAATTTTGTTTTTATTTGACAACTCTTTCTCTGAATTTTTGCATAGTTATAGATAAAGAAGTATTCCCCAGATTTAAAGTGACCAACTGTTGGATGGAAACATAAATAGCATGAATAAATACAATAGAGTGTTTCTTCTCCATGCCCTTTAGGAGTGCAATGGTCACTGGTGGTAGCCATAGATGTATTTTATTGTTGTTGTTGTTTTAAATAGGTTTGTTAATAATGGCACTAAATAAACTTTTTTTTTTTTTTTTTTTTTTTCTTTTAGTTTATTTTTAGTTTGCTTAGGCTGTTTATAGGATTTAATTTTATATTGTCTATTTAACAGAGTTTATTTAACTTAGAAATATGGGAGAGCGTGAATCTTTTCTTAACTTCTCTTCTTAAATGAATTCTTTCTATGACAGTTACTCAGCAGAATGTGTAAGGATCACCTGTGTTCTTACCATAAGATTCTTAATATTATAGATAGGAAAAATGAGCAGTAAGCCACAAGCAGTGTGCCCAAAGCTTTTGTCAGGTTATTTGTAAGCCACTGGTTACCTTTTTTCTTCTTTGAGCTTCTAGTAAATGTTGTATTTTGGTATTCATGAAAATTAGCAGTGAAGTTGGCAGCAAGATCAGTTGAAGAATTTACCAAATGAATGAGAAGTGAGATTATGTCCAAATATTTCTCCATAGACTGCTAATTTTCTCTCTTTTCCTGTTTTTTTTTTTTCTTTCTTTTTTTTCTTTCTTTTTTTTTTTTTTCAGTGCCTGAGGATGAGCTTAATTGTGGATTTGTAATACAGAAAAAGGAAAGAAGGAAGGAAGGAAGGAAGGAAGGAAGGAAGGAAGGAAGGAAGGAAGGAAGGAAGGAAGGAAGGAAG
>CM021769.1:41693458-41743110 GCA_011076525.1 Nettapus auritus
AAGGAAGGAAGGAAGGAAGGAAGGAAGGAAGGAAGGAAGGAAGGAAGATATATCAGACTGAAGTTATAGCATCGTCTTGTGGTACAGAAAACTGAAGTGTGAGTCCACTGTCCACTGTTTAAAAAAAAAAAAAAAAAAAGCTAGATTACCACTTACGTGAGGTAGGTGAGAAGAACTTAGTCCATACTGGGAAGGGTCTTTCTGAAGTTTACAGACCTCTAAAGACCCACAAAGACTCTGAGATTTGTTGACATTGCCTAAGGTCTGAAGGTCTAAATCTGCTGGATTTATATAAACACTTTTTAAATATTTTTCAAACAATTGCTTCTGTCCTAAGTTAGATTTCCTGTCCTTAGCTAAGACATATGGACTAGAAAAGTTCAAAGTTTGATTAGGAGTCAACAGAGAATGGAGGATCCTATCATTTGGATTTATTTTAGCAAAATGTTTTATTTTTACTTTGAATTTGTCTGACTGCAAGTTCGTTATTGGTCATCATTAGGTGACCTTCATAGACAATCACCATGTGCATTTAGAAGCAATTTTCACAGTGAGGGTTTATTTAACAACCTAAAAATTCCATGCAAAGAACATCTGCAAGTGTCAAATAGCAGTTGAAAAGCCAGGTTAATTACATTCAACTTAGTTTATGCACTGAACATTATGGTTGCTGTTCATCCTGATTTTAACCTAATGTTGTTATGTTAATAACTGTAATAATCAGTTTTGGATTGTCCTGGTTTCAGTTAGGACAGTTTTCTTGCTAGTAGCTGGTGGAATGCTGTGTTTTGGATTAGGATGGGAAGAATGCTGATAACATGCCGATGTTTTGGTTGTTGCAGGGCAGTGCTTGTACCAAGCCAAGGACTTTTCAGCTCCTCGCTCTGTCCTGCCAGCAGGCAGGCTCGGGGTGCAGCAAGAGCTGGGAGGGGACAGACCCAGGACAGCTGACCCAAACTGGCCAAAGGAGTATTCCATACCATCTGACGTCATGCTAAATAATATATAGGGGTGGCTAGCCGGGATGGGGGGGCCGGCTGCTCGGGATAGACTGGGCATCGGTCAGCGGGTGGTGAGCAATTGCATTGTGCATCACTTGTTTCATACACATTATTATTATTATTATTATTATTGTTTCCTATCTTAATAAACTGTCTCTATCTCAACTCTCGTTTCACTTTTCCGTTTCTCTCCCCCATCCCAGAGAGGGAGGCAGGAGGGTGAGCGAACGGCTGCGTGGTGTTTAGCTGCCGGCCGGGTTAAACCACAACAGGGATATAAAGCTGTATGCCCAGTTTCTTACACTGAGAGAATCTGTGAGCATGGTGGAGGCTTTTGAAATAGTCCTCCAGTAAATATTCAAGGTATGCTAAGGTTTTGGATCAATCCATGTCCAAACTGTACAGAAGGATAAAACAACAGATAAATAGCTTAGCAATTAAAAAAAAAAAAAAAAAAGGGGGGGGGGGGGGGGGCGTTATTGGCAGTAATTTTCTGTGCTAAATTTAGAGGCTTATTCCAGAAGCAGAAGTTGAATTTGCAAGAGATAGTAATTGAGTGGTTAGAGTGAAAACACAGCATCAGAGCTTGAGTAAGAGTAGCCTAATAGAATGTCTGCCTAATGTCAGTTGAATACCAAAACAATAGATTTTTGTATTAATCCATCTGTTGTCTTTCTATTGTAGTCCACCACCATTTATTTTAACTTAGATATATTTTATGTCAATTTTCAGAGTTTTCCTTGAAAATACCATGATATTTAAGATTCTATATTTCTTGAAAAATTTAGGATAATACTGGTGAAAATGGTTACTGCTATAGGCTTTTGTCCATGCCTGCTTTTCTACAGTGTAACACAGGGAATTTATGTTTTCTGTTGCTCTTGTTGCTATGAAAACTGAAACCCTACCTTTTATTCAGTAAAATCTAGGACCTTTTTTTCCAATAAAAGCTAAGTATAGCAAGCACACAGTACAACTTAATGAATGGCAGGGATGTATCTTACAGCATTCTTACCTACTTTGCAAAATAAGGAACTTACTGTTTCAGGATTAGCAGTCGTTTAGTCTTGGATCTTACAGTTCTTTTAATGCAATTTTATTATGAATAAGTTCAAAATTAATAAAATACCTGTTTCATACAGTACTCTGGTGGCTGTTGCCCTGTTTTATTTCCCATTTTAATACTGATTGGGGGGGTGGGGGAATAACCTTTTCTGTTTGCTAATACAATTTATATATACATATATATTTAAACTGTGGTTGATAAAGCTATTTTGAGCAGTACTAGTTAATGGTCAGCTGTATTATGTGTAGGTTGTTATGATGTTATTTATATAAATGAGTGGTTTTCATGCACTTTTGATGGCAAATTTAAGCTAGTTGAAAATGAAGAAGAAAAATAGGTCAGGAAAGAACAGTGCAAGAGAATCAGAAGAACAAGGGAGTATGACAACGTGCTGGAGGTGACACAAGAGGAAAGGTTATGTATGCATATTTAAGTATGTGTGAGAGGCTACAGGATGACAGCTATAGACTTCTAGGCAGAACAGGAAAATGATATGAAATAGACACTGCCACACATCTAATGTTAAATTTTCAACATGTCGTGGTGAAACATATGTGATATGTAAGAGGTGCTAAAAATTCCTCAGGATTTTTAGGCCAGTGTTATGATTTTAGAGGATTAGATTTATGATTTTTTTTTCCAAGTCAGTTTATAGGAGTAACATTTGGGAATAGATCATTATTTTTATTTGGTTTCAGCAGCCAGTGGGAGAATGGAACATTAAATATAATTACAATACTAATAAAAATGATACAGTGTTCAAGAGCACAAGGCAATATCTGCTGGGGGGGCAGGGAAGCTGAATTATATCGGAGTGGAGAAAAGTACTGAAAGAAGTTAGACTTTAAAAATGAGAATGCTCCCTTCAAATTTTGTTTATTGTATTTACACCAAGTTTATTACTGCTGCTGTGGATCTTCCTCTGGAAACACCTACAATACCTACAACACCTAATATACTCCCAGTTTTAGTGTTGATAACAACACTTGAGTTAGATGATTAGCAAATGGTGTAAGGACTTGCTATAAGTGGTCTTCTGGTCTTAGGACATCTATGGCCTGGGTCAGCACTCAGAAGATTACATGATATACTAGAATGAAATAGCTTCATTTTACAGGTTTGAAGTCACTCAAGTCACACTTTGAAGTTTTCTCTCAATGGAAAGAAGCTGTGTGCTTAAATAATACACCAAATATCAAAGCTTATTTTAAACTTATAAAATGCTGTAAAACAGTGATAGATTCACACATAAACCAGTATAAATCAGTCTTTAAATTGTAGATTAAAGAACAATTCAAGAATAAATTTTATTATATAGATATGTCAATTGAATTTTATACTCTCCATTAAATTTCTGATTTATAAAATACAGGCCTTTGAAATAATAATAAAAATATTAAAAGTCATTAATTTTATAATCTAAATAGCTTTTAATGAACATGGTGGAGCTCCAGTAATGAGCTTCTGGCCTGAGAGTCCAAGCTCTGTGATCATTCTATCAGTTTCCTCTCTGACTTGAGGTGCCTCAGCAGTAAAATAGGAATAAGATACTGTGAAATAAAGATCAGAGAATAAACCAGATTTAACAGCTTTTCATCCTATGTATTTGTAAGAAATCCATGACTGTGGCAGCTGAATTATTTGCTGTATTTTAACAGAGATCTCTGGACATCTGTAAATCCTACACACAAAAAAACATACAAGGGCTAAATCCATGTATAGAAATAGGTAAATACTGTTAACAGTGGAAGAAAACTTATTAAAGTCTAGGAATACCCAGCAATCATAGACAGTGGAAGAAGCATATCACACCCATATGATATAGGTGTTCTAAAGCTGTAATGTTGAAAGACAGCCTCAAGGCTCTCATTTTCTAAATTCTAAACCTGTTTCAGGACTATTATAGCTATAAGAATACCAGTTACATCTTGCAGCTCTAGGAGTCAAACCCTAAATGCAGCTCTGAGGTACAAAGTGAAACAGACAAAAACTACTTACTAAACTATGCAAAATTACTTGCAATATTAATTAAACAGCACACTAAATAATTTTCAAGTAATGCTTTTTTCATTTAGATCATATTGATATATTGACCCTTTTGATTATTCCTACTGTACCATCCATATTTCTGGTGATAAATTGCAAAATAGTAATTAGCAAATCATCTTAGTAACAGATACTGTTACCTCTCAAATTGAATGTATTTTTATCTTTTCATAATCATATAATTAGACCGTAAAAATCTAGAAATATGTAGAAAACACAACAATCTCATTAGTATGCATTCATTCTTGGCCTTGGTTAATAACAAACATTGCTTTCAGTAGATTAGAATAGGTTTGCATCAGGAATTATTTATAAATTAGTACTTATGAGTTTTCTATAAGCACATATGATTATAGCACATGAAAACACCAAAAGAACAGCACAGTACTCTTTATCAAACACGGACTGATTTACACTGAGGATTGGTACAGTTTCAGGTCTTCAAACTGATCACTACAGCTTAATTTTGAAATGAAAAAGAAAAGGTTAGCCCACCACTCTTAGCAACATTCTCTTGATACTGTACCCAGAACTCAGAATGGATTTTTTTTAATTTTTTTTTTGGAGCTCTCAAAGGGCTTTGCATCAGATTAATTTGACAAAAGTTTGAAATAGTGGCATTTTGCCCTTTTTACATAATAGCTTTATTGACCATAGTGGTGAGACAAAATATAAGAATTCTAAGGGGCCAGCTCATCTGGTGTAAGTCAACATCACAAATCAAAGCATATGAGAACACTGCAAGTTTGTGCTGGTATTTCTCAGCAAGTTTGTTTGTTCTGGAATGCAGGGAAAAAGAAAAAAGGAAAACAGGGAGTTCAGGCTAAAACCACTCTAAACGAATTTAAATATTCCAGTCTTCTATACAGTAGAGCCAGATGAATTATATTGTGCTTCATATATCGGCAAAGAGATTGTTATTTCTTTATTTCCTGAGATAGGGCTGAAACATTTTGTCTTTTCAAGAGTAAGTGGAGTTCACAAAAACAGGCACTAGAAAATCTTAAGTAAATAAAACCCTTAACCCTGAAGTCCTTTTTTACCCAGTCATATATTCTTTAGGCACATGTAGGCCATTAGTGGATGTGTGCTCTGAATATTTGAAATAAAAAGCATATTCTAGTGGATAGTATTTTGCCTATTTTTATTTTCATATTTTTTTTCCTTTTCTTCCAAGTTTTGTATTTCTGAAATCATCATACATGAATAATTGAGAAGATGGTTTGAAAAGAAAAACAACTCTCTGCAATACTCAAATATTAAATGTAAGGAGATTAAAAGAACAGGTTTCTGTTAATGAGTCAAAGTAACGTACATATATGCAAGCAGCCTTACTGATTTCAGATAAAGAACCATCTTGTAAAGAAGCATAACAAAACACATTAATTTTGCTCTGAAAATAGAATTAATATATCAATTCATATCCTGTTAGCCAAAAAGATTGGATTTTAAAGATTCTGATTCAGCTTTGGTCATTGATTATTTATATTGAGGAATTGATATATTCTTTATATATTGAATAATTGTTTTATTAGAAAAACATGAATAAAGAAGATTAGGGAATGTCTTCCTTTTTTTTTTTTTTTTTTTTTTTTAGATGAATAGAAAGTAAAATATTTTACTAGTAAGAGCATATTTTCAAAAACACAAAATAGTTGGAAATGAAGATAAATTTGCCATCTTTTAAGATGATCTGGAAAATACCCTGATAAATATTTAATATAAATATAAAATATTTTCTAAGTAATTTTGATTTTTGGCACTGAGATTTAGTTTGGGGAAAAAACAAACAAACATATTTTGAGAGGCTTTCTGGAAATCAGTGCAGTGACCTCAATGGAATTTGAACCTACCTATGAATTTATTAGGTCATAAAAAATGATCCAATGTCATAAATTTTCACTTGTGTAAATATTAAGAATATTTCCTTCTTTATTAAAAGGTATAAGATATGCTAATCAAACTACTAAAAAGAAATATGAAAACATTCAATATTACCCGCCACAGGTAATTTTATTATATTTAATAAGTGGCATAATATAGAAAAGATGAGAATGTTTTTATTAAGGCATTATCTATTTTAGCACTTACTCTCTCAATAAGCTCCTTTACAGATTTTCACCCCTTGAAATTTCATACCATATTTCCTTAACTTTATTAAGAGGACTTATAGCTCTCACCAGAAGAAGCAAGGAAAAAAGTCCACAGCAGTAAGAGACAAACACAAAAAATACCTGCTGTATTAATCACTCGCACTATATTTATGTCTTCAAGGTGACTAGAAAAGTAAAGAATGAAAAGTACTCAGTAAAATACAGAAGGCTATAGTAATGTTTGAGGTGTGATGTTTTGGGAAAGAAACATAAAAAAAAACATTCTTTGCTTTCCTTTTTTCCTCTGTATTCAATTACTGTGGATATTTATTCATGTAAAGCAGTAATATTTTGCAGTCTTCTCAATGATCCTTTGCTTTAGAGAAACAGGAAAGCACTCCAATTTTCCTTTGAAAGAGATCAAAATGGAGACTGTTGTAACAAAGTTTGATCAGTAATCATGAAAGTTGCTTTTGGTAATAATTAAGAGAGTTTCTTAAAGGTTTGATCCAAATTTTATTGAAGTCTGTGGGAAAATCTCCACTAACTCAATGATGAGTTGCTATGATGATCAATGCTAATTTGATATTAGTGTTTCAAGGATTACAATTTGGGCAAAAGATATACTGAATAAATGATGAGTATGAACAAAAGTAAACTTCTAACTCTGTTCTAATCACCAGCCATTGGTAGAGATAATATGCTAGACTAGGGTCAAGACTAAAATTCAAGTATTATTGGATACACAAACACTGAACTTTAATTCCTGAAAAATAAAATATCACTGTCTATGTCTACTAATCAGCTGTGTACAGTCCTAAGTAATATATTTAAATTGGTTTATACGGCTTTCAATAAATGGAAAAATAAAGTTGAATTTATTTATAATAAAGAAATTAGTTATATTTCTTTCAGAGTATAACTCTCTATATTCTGAATATTGTAGTCCTACTTTGGCTATTGTTGGTACGCAGAAGGACATGCACGAGAGCTATGAAATTACGCAATTCTCCTTACTACTGAATTTATTCCTTTAAGTTCCCACTTGTCTTTCAGCTTATTGCCACTGTGGCCTTTGTCATGTCAAAAAAAAAAAAAAAAAATCTGTCACTACCAAGCAAATGATGATATGAAAGTCTATTTGGATTGGAGGGGTTGCCTAGGGCAAGTCTCACAACCTCTATCAAGAAAAAAAAGAAAGGTTATTGTCATTGGTGACTCCTTTCTGAGGGGATCAGTGGACATGATATGCAGTCTGGACCCAACCCACAGGGAATGCTGCTGCCTCCCTGGGGCCTGAGTAAGAGACATTACTAGAAAAGTCAGTAGCCTGTTACAGTCCTCTGGTTGTTATCTATTAATGGTTTTTCACATCAGCAGTTATGAAGTAGCCAAAGGGCAATCAAGAGGGACTTTAAGGTTTTGGGGCAACTAGTTAAAGAATCAGGAGCACAGGGAATGTTTTCCTTCATCCTTTCAGTATCAGGGAACAATATTAAAAGAAGCAGGCCTACCCAGCTGATCAACATACTTCTGTGAGGCTGGTGTCATCAGAAGAATTTAGTGTTTCTCAGTTATGGGTTGGTCTACACAATACCATGCCTGCTGGCACATGATATATTGCATCTTTCTCAGAGACAAAGAAGGATTTTTGTGCAGGAATTAGCAGGGCTGATTGACAGAGCTTCAAGCTAGATTTGAAGGGGGTAAGGGATAAAACTAGGCCTGTTGGTGATAAACTATGGGATGGCATGACAAAATCTGAGGGACTGCATACTAGTGAGATCCTTCAGACTGCTCTACTAGGTGCTGGGTACAATGAAGCACATTTGAAATGTTTCTACACCAATACACACAGCACGAGGAACAAACAAGAGGAGCTAGAAGCCTTGGCTCAGTCCCAGAGCTAGAACATCATTGGTACAAGTGAATCCTGGTGGAATGAATCCTGTGATTGATGTGTTTCAGTGAATGATTATAGGCTCTTCAGAAGGGATAGGCAGGGCAGGCAAGGTAGGTTAGTGATGCTGTATGTAATAAAGGGACTGGGCTGAACAAAGCTTACAGTTGGTGATAACACAGTTCAGAGTCTCTGGATATGGATTAAAGAACAAGCAAATAAAGCATGTGTCATTGTGGGAGTCTACTACAGCCAGGATGATAACACCTATGAAATATTATTTAAGGAATTAAGAGATACCTTTAGATCACCCACCCTTATCCTTATGGGTGACTTCAACTTGCCGGGCGTGAACTGGGAATACCACACAACTATGATACAGATAGCTCCAGAAGACTCTTTAAACACCTTGATGATAATTTCTTGGCACAGGTACCAAGGGAGCCAACTAGGAAAAGTGCCCTCATAGATCTGTTGCTTGTGAAGAGAGAAGGCCTCATGGCTGAAGTGTCAAGTGGCAGTCATCTTGGCCACAGTGACCATGAAGTAGCTGAGTTTAAAATCTGTGGTGATAGGAGGAATACTGCAACCAAAACTCCAACCACAGATACAGGGAGAGAAGACTCCTGGTTGCTCAGAGAACTGTCTCCTGGGAAACTGCTTTTGAAGATACTGGGGTCGATCAGTACTGGTCATTTTTTAAGTACCAGTATTTAAGAGCACAGGAACAGCTGATCCAAAATGTTGGAAGTCAAGCAGGTGAGGAAAAAGGTCAGCTTGGCTGAGGAGGGATCTTCTTCTAGAGCTTAGGTGAAAAAAGAAAGTATATGGCTACTGGAAGTGAGGTTGAGAGAAATGGGAGGACTGTTGTTCAGTATTGTAGGGGAATATTCATGTGGACAAGGCTCAATTAGAGTTGAAGCTGTCCAGTACTGTGAGGGGCAATAAAAAAAGTGTTTTTTAGATACATTAGCAGCAAAAAGAGGACCAGAGAAGACATTTCACTGTTACTTGATATGGATGGTCACCTCACAAACAAGGACATAGACAAAGCAGAGATTTTTAATGCCTTCTTCACCTCTGTTTTTAACAATAAGATTGGCCCTAGGACCCTAGGTGCCCTGAGTTTAAGGACTGTGACTGCAGTAATGATACTTCCAGCCAACCCCAAACTTGCTTAGGACTTGCTTAGGCCAGCTGGATGCATATAAGTCTACAAGGCCCAATAGGATTCATCCCAGGGTACTCAGAGCTCTGCAGGGCTCCATTTTAGGGCCAGTTCTCTTTAATGTTTCCATAAATGACAGAACCTGAAGGTATACTAAGTTTGTGGATGACACTAACTTGGGAGGAGCGGTTGACTCCATCAAGGGTAGAGAGGCCTCACAGAGAGATCTTGACAAATTAGAGAGCTGGGCATTTACTAGTCTTGCTGATATCATCACAAGAACTGTCTCAATTATTTTTCAACAGTCTTGGGAATCTGGAGAAGTCCCAGTTGATGGGAAGCTGGCAAACATTGCTCCAATTTTCAAGAAGGGCTAGAAAGAAAAGCCTGGTACTTACAGGCCTGTCAGTCTCACTTCAGTGCCTTATAAAAATTATGGAGAAAATTATTCTGGGAGGTATTGAAAAACACCTGAAGGACAATGCAGTTATTGGTCACAGACAACATGGGTTCACAAGGGCAAGGTCCTGCTTAATGAACTTAATTTCCTTTTATGACAAGGTCACCTATATAGTTGACCAAGGGAAGCCAGTTGGTGTAATCTTTTTGGATTTCAGTTACACTTTCAGTACTGTTTCTCACAGTAACTTTCTGGACAAAATAACTACCATATAGCTAGGTAAATACATAATATGATGGGTGAACAGTTGTAGCTGATGGGTCTGGCTCAAACAGTTATAGTAAATAGAGATACATGATGCTGGCACTCAGTCACTAGTGGGGTTCTGCAGGGCTCCATTTTAGAGGCAATTATCTTTAATGCTTTCATAAATGACTAGAACACCTGAAGGTATACTACAAGTAAGTTTTCAGATGACACTAACCTGGAAGGAGCAGTTGACTCCATGAAGGGTAGAGAGGCCTTGCATAAAGATTTTGACAAAATAGAGAGCTGGGCAATTACCAACAATATGAAGTTAAACAAGAGCAAGCACAGGATTCTGCACCTGGGAAGGGGCAGCCTGGGATATATGTACAGACTGGGGGATGAGCAGCTGTAGAACAGCCCCTCAGAGAGTAATCTGAGGGTTTTGGTCAACAATAAGTTGAATATGAGTCAACAGCGTGCCCTATCAGTCAAAAGGGCCAACCATCAAGCATAGCAGTACCAGCTGGCTGAGGGAAGGGGTTGTCCTGCTTTGCTCTGCACTGGTGCAGCCTCACCTCAAGTACTGTGAGCAGTTTTGGGCACCACAGAGTATAAGGGCATAGAACTATTAGAAAATGTCTAAAGGAGGGCTATGAAGATGGTGAAGGGTCTAGAGGACTACATGTACAAGGAGCAGCTTAAGTCACTTGGTTTGTTCAGCCTAGAGAAGAGGAGACTGAGGGGATGCCTCATGGTGGCCTGCAGATTCCTCACAAGGGGAGCAGAGGGGGCCAAGCACTGAGTTCTGCTGTCTGGTGACAGTGACAAGACCTGAGAGAATATGAAGCTGTGACAGGGCAGGTTCAAGGTGGATGTTAGGAAAAGGTTCTTCACTGAGAGGGTAGCTGGGCACTGGAACGGGCTCCCCAGGGCAGTGGTCACAGCACCAAGCCTGCTGGAGTTCAAGAAGTGTTTGTACAATGTTCAATGTACAATTCAGACATATGGTCTGAATTTTTGGGTAGTCCTGTGCAGACTCAGAAGTTGGACTTGATCTATGTGGGTGTCTAGATATTCTATGATTTTACAATCCTTGAAATACACAGACATTTCTCAGAACAAGAAAAACCTTTAGGAAGGGAAGAGGAGGAATTTGACATATATTTTACATATATATATAAGAAATATATATATATTTCTTTTAAAGGTAGAATAATATAAACAATGCAGCAACACAAAAAGTGTAAACATACTTAAAACTGATACTGTTTTGCAGTTGGCATTCTACACTTTTGTACAGAGAAATGAAAAGCAAGCAGAATACAGGGGTTCCTAAAAGCCTAAACAATTATAAACATTTAGATTTTCTCTCAAATACTCCTGTCTTCTTTCCTTTCTCTTCCCCTTCCCCCTCCCTTCCCCTTCCCCTTCCTATTCCCCTTCCCCTTTCCCGACTATTTTGGAAATTGTCTGTGATGGTAGTCTATGTCAACTGCTTCAGAGAAAGCTGCAAAGTAATTCATGCCAGGAAATAGTGTTATAAGTTGCATAACAAGGAGTCTTTATAATCATTGTTTTAAGAGCAGAAACATCAACATAAACAAAATTTTTGTTTGTTTGTTTGTTTGTTTGTTTTAGTAGAAACCTATTTATTTTCTGAGAACTTATGAACAGCAGCATTTCTTTATTTCTTTCTTTATTTATTTATTTATTTTTCCTGCCTTTGTCATGCTACTTGCTACTCATCACTCAATGCACTTTCCATGGAACTTCTTTGTGTCACTTTTCTCTGAACATTTCAGTTTTTATACAACTTATGGGCAGGGTGACCAGAAATCATCAGTGTTCAAGGTGAAGCTGTACTGCTGTACTGTTGGCTCATGTAATAGCACTACATTGTTTCCATTATTGTTTTCAGCTGTGGTTTTTTTTTTTTTTTTTTTTTTTTTTTTTTTTTCATATCTAAATAATCCTTTATAATAAGTTCACACATTTTTCTCTTTCAATCTGTTCTACAGTTAAATTACAGTTGGTAGTTTGAAGTATACTTTCAAAGGTATGCTTCCTAGTATTCATCAACAGGGAGAGAATTTGTTCTCAGGACAGGATACTTTTTTTTGGTTGTGTCATTCCCCATCCTGATGGATAGACCCTGTGGTGTGAAGCCATGTTGGAGAAGTACTTGAAGAACTGCTGCCTGTGGGAAGCCCACAGATGAACAGTTCATGAAGGACGGCCTTGTGTAGGAGGGACCCCACATTGGAGCAGGGGAAGAGAGTAACAGTGAAGGCGCAGAGGAGATGAAGTGTTACGGACTGACCGCAGCCCCTATTGTGGCACTCTGGGGCAGGAGGTGGAAGAGGGTGGATGGAGGGAAGGTGTTTTTTGTTTGTTTGTTCTCACTGCTCTAGCTTGTTAGTAATAGGTAATAAATTTAATTAATCTCCCTGTGCTGAATTTGTTTTCCCCAGGACAATAATTGTTGAGTGATCTCCCTGTCCTTATCTCAACCCTTGAGCCCTTTTCATCATATCTTCTCCCCCTTTCCCACTGAGGAGGTAGAGCAAGGGAGTGGTTGTGATGGAGCTCAGCTGCCCAGCTGAGTAAAACCACCACACTTTTAAAGCTTTTTCTATTTTAAGCTCTCTCATGAACCTCTGTCTTCACTTCTAAAACCCCTTCTTCTCCTGAAGTCAGTAGTATCTACTCCTACTCAGATCCTTCTCTAAATTATTCCTTCCTTTTTCAGGCTTCTGAATGATGGAACAGAGCACGGAGGACTTGTTACTATTTTGGTCTATGCTAAAGGCATGGAAGTGACAGAAGATCTCAAGCCACAAGGTGCTATATACTGACTTTGATGGCTTATGTACCAGAACATTCTCCTTTCATCTGGTGTATTCACTTCTCATAAGAGTTCCCTCATCTAAATAGTTTCATCCATTCTGATCAAATCCTCCAAAGCCAGTCTTGTGTCTTTATCACTCAGCCTCTCCTTTCTGTTGATATTTTGAAGATTTTGGATATCAATGTCTGATTCATATGTCTCCTCAAATTAAACTTCCCGAGAGAAAACAAACAAAACCCTTAATGAAATATTTTCTAAATATCTCATTACTTTCCATGACCAATAACACAAGAAGTTATTTTCTTTCACTGCAGCAGCAAAAAGGGCAGGACTAACATATCCTATAACTACAACATATCACAGCAACACTGTGATAAGGAGAAAATCATTAACATGGGTTCTGGATGGATGTGTTTCATTTTAGAGCATTTTAAAATACCAAGCTGAATTCCTAATATCTTCATTTTTAGGGACCAAAGTACCCTTTTCTCTTCAAAGGGCTCCACTGATTTGGATTGTGTTTCATTTCAGCCACTCTTCTGGATGCAGTCTTCCACTTTTCTCTTTAAGGCTCAAATATTCTTTTTTTTCCAGTCTCATGTTTAATAGCAAATATTTACAGTGAATTCAGGTTTGTAGACAAAAGAAGCCTTTCAAGCAAGTGAATGAAAACCTAAGGGGGTTGTTTGCCTGAGCTAGCTAGTGGAATGAACAGTGTGCTTTTTCTCATGTAAACAAGCTAATTAAGGTTTAATTACGTTAAAACTCAAAAATACTGACTGTAAAATGGCTGCATGCATTTACTGTACGTGAAATGAAATAGGAGGCTACATAGAAACATTTGCTTCAGTTGTTATAACAGTGAAGAAAATATCAGCCATCTGAAACAGAAAAAGTGTCTGTGGCATAAGAACTGTAGGACTCTGTTCATATGTGTTTTGCTTCGCAGTATGTCAAATTATTGTCATGACACAGAGTAACGTTAACCAAGAATGTCTGTGTGCAGTGCCTTAGTCTTCTGCTATAGAGTTTTGAATCACCTGCAAATTGGTGTATCGATTTCTTTTAAAGAAGTAACAGAAGACCTACCCTGCAGTCATGAACACATAAATATAATGTAACTGTCATCAAAAAAAAAAAAAAAAGTAAAAAGTAAAACCAAAGTTGTTGTTGTGCATTGTCTTCACAGAGACACTGCAGAAACTGTAAAAGTGCTTAAAAAGGAATCACTATTAATATGTGTATATGACATTTGCTATAAGGACATGACTTTATAATACATAATTGATTAACCAGTATAAAGCCTACTACTATAAAGATCCTACTGCAAGAAAATAACTGTATATTGGCAAATCTTGATGATGTCTATTGCAGCTTCTGTAATGGATGAAAAAAAATGTAGTTTATGTGCACTCTACTTGCTGTGTAGACTAATTTATCAGGCTTTAAAAAGGACTTGCTTATCTCTATTCATAGAGATGATAACTGCATGAAAATGCAGTTCAACAAGGGCCAAGTGCCATGAAAATTAAGTTCAACAAGGCCAAGTGCCGGGTCCTCCACCTGGGACGCAATAACCCCAAGCAGAGCTACAGGCTGGGAGATGAGTGGTTGGAGAGCTGCCAGGCAGAGAAGGACCTGGGAGTGATGGTTGACAGTCGGCTGAATATGAGCCAGCAGTGTGCTCAGGTGGCCAAGAAGGCCAACAGCATCCTGGCCTGTATAAGAAGCAGTGTGACCAGCAGGGCTAGGGAGGTGATCGTCCCCCTGTACTCGGCTCTGGTGAGGCCGCACCTCGAATACTGTGTTCAGTTTTGGGCCCCTCGCTACAAGAAGGACATCGAGGTGCTT
Source organism: Nettapus auritus (assembly GCA_011076525.1). NCBI lineage: Eukaryota > Metazoa > Chordata > Aves > Anseriformes > Anatidae > Nettapus > Nettapus auritus. The sequence goes on from CM021769.1 coordinate 41,708,081, forward strand.
GAGCGAGTTCAGAGAAGAGCGACGAAGCTGGTGAGGGGCCTGGAGAACAAGTCCTACGAGGAGCGGCTGAGGGAGCTGGGATTGTTCAGCCTGGAGAAAAGGAGGCTCAGGGGTGACCTTATCGCTCTCTACAGGTACCTCAAAGGAGGCTGTAGCGAGGTGGCGGTTGGTCTGTTCTCCCACGTGCCTGGTGACAGGACGAGGGGGAATGGGCTTAAGTTGCGCCAGGGGAATTTTAGGTTGGATCTTAGGAAGAACTTCTTTACCGAAAGGGTTGTTAGACATTGGAACGGGCTGCCCAGGGAAGTGGTGGAGTCCCCATCCCTGGAGGTCTTTAAAAGACGTTTAGATGTAGAGCTTAGGGATATGGTTTAGTGGGGACTGTTAGTGTTAGGTCAGAGGTTGGACTCGATGATCTTGAGGTCTCTTCCAACCTAGAAATTCTGTGATTCTGTGATTCTGTGAAATCCTCTGTGCCCAGTTCATCTACAATAAATAAGGGACTGAAACTAGCTAGGGGTAGTCAAAGATTTTGGTAAATATTCTGTAACTGAATTAACTTTGTAGTGGTAGGTTCTGGCCAGAAAACCCTGGAGGTTGAAGCCTTTTCATTTATCTACTATATATAGATTTAACACAGATCACAGGAGTCTAAACATCTCCCCATGTAATTACTCATGAGCCTCAAACACATCATGAAAGTAAAATAGGATCTGCATACTTTTAAACTTGAGCTCTTTTGTTAATAGAGGACACTGTTAGTGTCATTTGTGTTAGTGTTTTGTAGCTGGCCTGGAACAGGACCAGTTTTTTGTTTTCACATGGGCTGTGAGACAGCATTGAAATAGTAATGACTTTCACTCTTCATTGTCTTTGAATTTGAACATCTGCTCTGAAGAGGAAAAAATCTACCCTTTTCCACATTTAAGCTATACAGATGCTCTGCCAATTTTTAGATCACATGTACTTTGGATAAATTGGAAATGTTGGAAAGCTACTTCATTGTTATTTTGTAAATTGGAAGCTACTTCTTTGTTAGTTTGATGTGGTTTTGATATAATTCTAATCATAACACAACTGTGACGGTAGTGACCTGTGGTGAACTTTCACTTACTGGCAACATGAGCAGCATTTTATTTGATTTTATTGTGATCAATCCTCAGTCATTTCAATGAAATAAAATTGCTTCCAACAATAATTTTAAAAGAAAGATTGCCTTAAGAGAGATTTTTTTAAACAAAACTCAAGAGCAAATCACCACTGATGGGCTCCTTGCTAATTTATTTAACTCCGATAACATTTGAATTGATAAAGTTAGTGAGTATTTTGTAATGTATTAGAGCATAAGATTTGGAACAGACCCCTCTCACCTCCAGTTCTAAAATAAACCTTTGAAATACAAAACAAAGGAAAAAAATCCACCATCTCTTTTCTGTAGATGTAGCTCTGTTTTGAAGTGGTAATGCTAGAATTTCATTAATTTTAATGCATATATAAAATGAAAAGCACAGCTAAGAAAAGGTGAGGTATCAGCTATTTCATATCTAGGTTTTATCACAGACTAATTCCCTGTGTATGTTTTATTCACTTCACAGAATCACCATATAATTTACCATAAGTGAAAGACTTTGTCTGAGACATAAACATAGATCTGAAGTAGCTGGGATATGTCAGGTCAGATGTACATAGCACTGGCAGAATTTACATTGCATGATTATCCTCAGCAATGACCACACACTGTCCTTTAATATGCATGATAAATAAATAAATAGATAAATAAATAAAAACCAATAAGTTCTGTGAGAGTTAGTAAACCACCTCTATGAGGAATAAATTCCTCGAGTTTATCTGGATTTTTTTTTTTTTTTCCTGATGACTATTTATTATCTAGAAAGGAAGAAAAGACTTCTTAAGGAAACTTTCCTCATCTAAGAAGGCTTAAATCAATGAAAATGAATCCTAAAGATACGTTAGCACTGAGATTGCATACAATTATTTAATATATATTCAAAATAACTCCTTATATAGTATTTATTATTGGAATTTATTAATGCAAAATGGTACAGAAAAACGTGAATTCCATTCCAGAAAAAAATGAATTCCATTATATGAAATTTTAGGGCAAGTACAAATACACATATAACACATCTGTGTGGTTATGACTTTTGATTTGATAATAATGGACCTCATTTAAAATGTTTAATAGCTTCCCTAGTGCAGTTTTATTCCTAGAAGTAAAATAATGAATCATTAAAATCTGAAATAGTTAAGAAACTATGTAATAAACTGATATTTATTTAATGGCAAAATATATTCATGGTAAGTGCCTTTATCTAGGGCTTAGAATTGTACTGAATGAATTTCATCCAAGACAGAGAATCAATGCACCATTAAAATCTGTTCCAATAACTTATGTGGTATCAAAAAAGTACATTGATATTTTGCTGGTCTTCTGAATAAAAAAGAAAGCAGCTCCTCAATGTCTGTGTCTACACACATTTCAGTATATGCTTACATTTATGCATGGGAGTTGCCTTTGTGTAATTCATGGCATAATTATACCCATAAGTTCAGCACCTTTGCAGATGGTAGTCCATGTGATACACAATATCATCCTACTGTCATAACTCACTGTAGGCCAATGTGGACAGCATCACAAAAATAATAATTGTTTCAGGTTAATCTGATAGACACCCACCAGTTTCTATGGGTCAGTTGTCCCATCCGCAAATAACGAAAGTGTTGTTCATTTCCTTTGAAATTTGTGGACAGAAAAGTGTGATAGAACAGCTAAGTATGCCACTAATTTAATAGTAGTCCATTTTCATTTTTATTCAGGTCAAAGCATGACTTGTTAGGAATTATGCCTTTTTTGCACATTAATATGTAACACAGGTTTTCAAATACTTTAATTAATCTTATTTTTGAATTAATTTGATCTCCTTTTAACACAGTACAGCATGAAGATTACATGTAACTGCAGAAGATTAACTAATTAGAAATAAAACATAACAAATGTTATTAAAAAAGACAGATCAAGTGAAATGCACATTCCCAGAAAGACATTGGTGTTTTTTTTTGTTTTGTTTTTCCCATGTGCACAATTAAAAAAAAAAAAAAAAGAAAAAAGAAAAAGAAAAAGAAAAAGCAATACTTAAAAATGTGCTTTCAATGGCAATAACAGAGACAGGAGAAGCATTACAATTTGAATGTTTCTGTTCAAGAAATACAGTAAGTTAGACTAAACTAAAAGAGTATATTGTTGAGTCAGGTGTTGAACACCATGAATGATACTTTGTGTAAGTGGAACAGAAAATCCACTTTCAGGCCTGTTTACCCAGGTACTCAAGGATTTTGTCAGCAAAGAAGAAGGATGAAAACTCAGAGTGCTGCTGACCTCCAGCTCTAAAATTAGAGCAGTAATGAGGTTGCCATAAATTGAGCCTTGGATTTGGCCACACACCAACAAACAGTAAAGTGCAAATGCAGTCACAACTTAATGCTTTTGAAACTGGTAAGTCAGTGTTTTAATGGATGGCCACTTTAATTGGAGGGCTAATTAAAGGACTAATTTTTCACTAGACCAGTGCATAAAGGCTTCTTCTGGAAAATTATGTATAAAGAGTACTTTTAATGGATGAATACCAACAGTGTTTATGTTGTTGTGGTGGTGGTGTTTTTTGTTGTTGTTATTGTTTTTGTTGTTTTTTAATTAATTAGTCCATAAGGTCTTTCTTACCACAGCAACAAAGATGAAGATTAAAGATTAGGAATTATGGTGTAGATTTCACATGCTCTTACTTTTATTTTCCCTTACTCAATAAGTAGGAAACTTTGAAACTCAATAAGAGTTTCAAACTCTTTTGAAACTTCAGTCTATTTCTGTTTGAGATATTGTCCTGCAGCTATACTAGGTAGTTTAGACCTAGCCAAAAATAAACTTGTCTGTATACATAATTTTTTGATGAAAATATTTATAGAGGACAAAACAATCTACTTGAGCATTTTTGCTGTTGTTGTTATTGAATTATAAAAAGACAACCCTGTTGCCTTTCTACTCTACTAGCTATATTCATGATATTTTAAAAAAACTTTTAAAGCTCCCACATGAAACTAATGCAGGGAAGGATGTTGCTGTGTAGATTTAACTTTTGCATTCATCAACAGACACAGTGAATTCTGTAGGGAGGGAGGCTAAACTTTGAATGACTCTAAAGCCTGAATTGTTCCTTTGATAGACTCACATGCTTGGGCAAGAAGATTATGTCCTGTGTTTCTGCTGAACAAGCCACGTGAAAAAATTCACTTGCTATCATCTGTAACTTTGCACAAGTTAAAATTAATTATAGATATCTGTAACCTTTTTGCTAGTATTCTCTAAATTATCTCTTTCTGGAGAAATGTATTTCTGTTACTTGACTGCACAGAGAAAATAGCAGGAATCCTTAAGGTCTCACTAAAAGAAATCCAGAGTAATCCTAGTGGACCTCACCTCATTTACCTCGTTATGAGGCATATTGCTGTATACAACCAAACTTGAATGCAAATAAATGAAGTTATTGAACGATAAGTGAATTGGTCTTGATCTGTGCAAATGTGCATGTTATTTAATGACAACTATCTGAAGTTTAGGCACTTTTTAGCCTAGGGGTGCTCAGCCTATGGCTGGGGAGATCATAGATCTCATTCCAGAGCTGGGGCAAAGGGTCTATCCCTTGCTACACAGCTAATGTACATCTCACAAGCTTCCTGCCCTGCTGTTTACCTGTACCTGCAGATAAGTATAAGTAAGTCCCTTTCCACTCCCTCAGGAAGATGACAGCTGCCATTACCGGCAAAATTCATACAACCTTCTCTCTTTCCTGGAAATAAGAAAATAATCACAGAACGTGATTCACAAAATTGAATTACAGTAAAAGCAACATTCAGGGGAAGAGCTGTGGGGACTATTTCTCTCTCCCTGCTTGACCCCCAAAGGAAGTATTCAGGAGCAAACTGTAAACCAGATTAATTACCCTGAAGCATATGAACATTGGTTTAGTGTTCTGGATAAAGAGCCTGTTAACAGGTTTCATACTCCATTTTGTATTCTGTAACTACTTTCCAAGTCAAGTAGTATTGTTTCTAACCATCTTTTCATAGCAATACCCTGCTTTGGAAGGAAATAAAAGTCTTATAAAGAGCTAGTTTTGTTTGTTTGCTTGCTTGTTTGTTTGATTAATTATTTGTTTTGCACATCTGTGAAAAAACGATGTCCATATGAATACAAGCTTGTCTGTGAAAGGATCACAGGCAAGGCTGAACCTCACACCTGGTAGTAAGCTTTACCTATCTTCTCCCAGTTATTTCTGAAATCTTCTACTTCCACACCACATGCTTTTATGATATCCCATTGATAAAATCAATCTATCAAGAGTAGAATAGCACTTTTTCTACTCTCAGTTGTACATCCAGAATTGTTCTTGATACAATTCCTTTAATCTTGAAAATGAGAAGACAGCTATCCTCTGCATTTTTTTTCTTGTCTTGCTCCTTTTCCAAGTGATAGGCTTCCTATCCTAGCCGGCTGAAACATCCCTCCTGCTTTGCTTTATTTTGTATTGCAAAAAAAATATATATATAAATGTCTATTCAGAGCTGAAGGTTATTTGTTCTATTGGGCTATAAGGCGATGCATGCACTTTCTTAACTTATTTTGAAGAAAGTCAGTTAAGGAAACATAACGACATTCAAGCAAAAGCAATCTTTTATGGTTTTGGATGTATTTGGCATTATATGTGAAAAGACTGCATGTTTGAACACGTCAAGCAGGTATTATGAACTGAATCTTTTTTTTTTCTTTTTTTTTTCTTTTTTTTGTAGTATCACACTAAATCTAAATGATTAAAAATTGACTTGATTTACAGAATTCACAGAGATAGACGCAGACTACTTACACAGTTTTGTTAAGATTACCAGATTACAGGATGTATTCTGATTTATTACAGAATCACAGAATCATTTAGGTTGGAAGAGACCTCCAAGATCATCTAGTCCAACCTCTGACCTAACACTGAGTCCTACACTAAACCATATCACTAAGCTCCAAATCTAAATGTCTTTTAAAGATGTCCAGGGATGGTGACTCATCCACTTCCCTGGGCAGCCTATTCCAACGCCTAACAACCCTTTCAGTAAATAAGTTCTTCGTAATAACCAGCCTAAACCTCCCCTGGTGCAACTTTAGCCCATTCCCCCTTGTCCTGTCACCAGGCACGTGGGAGAATAGACCAACTGCCACCTCGCTACAGCCTCCTTTCAGGTACCTGTAGAGCGCAATAAGGTCACCCCTGAGCCTGCTCTTCTTCATAAAATACTTTTACTAGAAGACTATTTCCTCAGTTGACTTCAAACTTGTTAATCTCTTAGAGACATGAAATAAGAGAACAGCTATTTAAGAAATGTTGGCACTTGAAGTAGCTCTTCTAAGCTTTGCTCCAAGTCAAATTCTTACTCCATCATATTTGTGTTGCTGATTTCACTGTCATGAAACAGGTGAAAAAAGATGATTCCTAAGAAAAAGAATGTTTCCTAAGACATTTTTAACTTTGAATTCACTGTTCCTCTGTTTATTTATGAACAAAGTAAGAATAGGAATACATCCCTAGCCTCTGAAGGCTTGCTTGCATTGCACATTTTAATAGGATACAGAAATCCCTGGTTTCAACCAATACTATAGGGACGCACAAGGGAGCTCTAACGTGGTGATAAAAACTCAGATGTAAAGCAATAGCTCAGTGCTGGAGTGATGTTGCATTTGCAGAAATATGTCAGGCCATTCAGAAATGCTGAGTGCACACAATTATGCTGATGCAATTAAAATACTCTAATTTTGGAGCAGACTTTGTTAACACTTAATACTAACATCTCTGCACCATTCAATTTCTTTGCATATCCTAGCACAGGCATCCCCAGGAGAGTGAGAATTAAAGGTCTAGTACCTGGAAATGTCATAGAATTCCTTTACGACACCAGAGTATACCAGGAAGCTATGAGTCAAATTTCTTTGCCACTGAAGCCACAAAGAAAAAAGTTATATATATATATATATGTATATATATATATATATACAAAAATAAAAAATAAAAAAAATCAATAAAATGATTTGGGAGTCAACACATGGTATAGTAAAAAAGAAAAAAAAAAAAAAAAAAAAAAAGTCAAACCAACAAGAGTATGTTACAGAATTCATCATAAATATATTAAAAAAGAATAAGTGACCACCACTGGCATTCCAAAGTTTGTATTTTCATAGAATCGTAGAATCATAAAGGCTGTGGATGTGGTTTACCTTGACTTCAGTAAGGCTTTTGACACTGTTCCCCACAGCATTCTCCTCAGGAAACTGGCTGCTCATGGCTTAGACTGGCATATGCTTCATTGGGTTAAGAGCTGGCTGGATGGCCAGGCCCAGAGAGTCTTAGTGAATGGAGTCAAATCTGGTTGGAGGCCGGTCACTAGTGGAGTCCCCCAGGGCTTGGTACTGGGGACAGTCCTCTTTAACATCTTCATCGATGATCTGGATGAAGGGATCGAGTGCACCCTCAGTAAGTTTGCAGATGACACCAAGTTAGGTGTGTGTGTCGACCTGCTCGAGGGTAGGATGATCTGGATAGGCTGGACCGATGGGCCGAGGCCAACGGGATGAAGTTCAACAAGGCCAAGTGCCAGGTTCTGCACCTGGGGCACAACAACCCCAAGCAGAGCTACAGGCTGGGAGATGTGTGGATAGAAAGCTGCCTGTCAGAGAAGGGTCTGGGAGTATTGGTTGACAGTCGGCTGACTATGAGCCAGCAGTGTGCTCAGGCGGCCAAGAAGGCCAACAGCATCCTGGCTTGCATAAGAAACCGTGTGGCCAGCAGGTCCAGGGAAGTGATTGTCCCCCTGTACTCGGCTCTGGTGAGGCCGCACCTGGAGTACTGTGTTCAGTTTTGGGCCCCTCACTACAAGAAGGACATGGAGGTGCTTGAGTGAGTCCAGAGAAGGGCGACGAAGCTGGTGAAGGAGTCTTATGGAGAACAAGTCTTATGAGGAGCAGCTGAGGGAGCTGGGATTATTCAGCCTGGAGAAGAGGAGGCTCAGGGGCGACCTTATTGCACTCTACAGGTACCTGAAAGGAGGCTGTAGCGAGGTGGCAGTTGGTCTATTCTCCCACGTGCCTGGTGACAGGGTGAGGGGGAATGGGCTAAAGTTGCGCCAGGGGAGGTTTAGGTTGGATATTAGGAAGAACTTCTTTACTGAACAGGTTGTTAGTCACTGGAATAGGCTGTCCAGGGAAGTGGTTGAGTCACCATCCCTGAAGGTCTTTAAAAGACGTTTAGCTGTAGAGCTTAGGGATATGGTTTAGTGGATGATTTGTTAGTGTTAGGTCAGAGGTTGGACTCGGTGATCTTGGATGTCTCTTCTAACCTAGACTTTTCTGTGATTCTGTGATTCTGTGATAGAATATCCTGAGTTGGAAGGGACCCATAATGATCATCAAGTCCAACTCCTCGCACCGCACACATCTAACCAAAAGTTTATACCGTGTGACTAAGTGCACAGTCCAATCTCTTCTTAAATTCAGACAGGCTTGGTGCAGTGACTACCTCACTGGGGATCCTGTTCCTGTGTGCAACCACCCTCTCAGTGAAGAACCTCCTCCTGATGTCTAGGAGGAGACATCATGTTTAGAGATTTAAAAATCTCTAAAACTGTAATTATATATTATGTATCTATATCAATTATATTTCATATATTTTAATTATATATATATATATATATTAAATACAGAGGCTGAGGCTCTTAGCTCAGCTGATATCCCAAACCAGCAGAAAGAGCCTTGGAAAAAAAAAATATTTTTTTAAATAATAATAATAATAAACACCTTATATTTAGTGGAAGAGAGGAAAGGTCACAGAGAAAAAGATGTTTTATTTTGTCAGTTATACATGTTCAAAGTAAGGATGAGGTAGCCAACACTCTTGGATTGGCAGCAAGGAGTGTAACAGTAATAGCTTGTAGCAGTGATTCATTGCTAGACTGGAAGCACTACTTTTCTGTTGTTAAAATGCTGGATTTTTTTTTTACTAAATTCATTCAGAGCTAGCTTAAACATGGTTGCATGATGTTCAAAAATGTATCTGTTGTGATATACACATATTCTACTGTTGTAAACATTCAATATTCACTGTTGTTAACATTTATGACTATGTGTCAAAGTAAAATTTGCATGAGTGACTTTGAGGTGATTAGCTATTTTGTTTTGATTGATGGCATATATATTTGTAGTTTTAATTGCTTTGTTTTTAATGAACAAAGTACTGGCATTATTTTTTCCCTGTTTGTAAATTTTAAAGCAGAAAAATATTAAGAAATTTCTCCTTTGATTTTCCTATCTTGAAATTTTAGAATTCATAGACATTATGAAAAAGTCATTGTTTTAATATTTTAAGTAACATGATTTCAATTAATATAAAACTCATTACATATATTTATGAATTTCCATAAGCAATCTTTATTTTCTGAGAAAATTTTTAACCTATTTTAGAGGCATATTTTCAATTAAAATATCTAAAATTATATGGAATTTTAAAGATTTCAGATCCACAGATTCTACAAGCAGATGTCTCTAGTGACAGGTGAAAGAAGAGCTTAGAATTGTTTAAAGGATGCTGAAAATGGCCTATAGAAGGTGCAGGGCCATACTAATGACAATGCTCCTAGCATCCATTTTAAATATCTTTACTACAATTCTCTTTACTACTTTCATTTGGTCCATTATAGAAAAATAATTAAATTCCTTAAGTATTGGAGTTGACGGAGTTGACAACTAAAATGTAAAATGAGTTCCTCAACAGTGAGCAAAAAGAGAAGAAAATTGACAATACAGTAAATTACTTTTTTTTTTTTTTTTTTTTTTTTTTTAAATTATGAGATGGTTCATAATGTACCCAAACATGGACTTTGATATATTTAATTGAGGCTGCTAGTAGTCTGCAATAGAGTCTATTCTTGCAAAATGTCCTAAGATGTTGTATGTAGGGTAAGCCCAGCTGTCTATTTTACAGAATCTCTTGATTTATGCTAGCAAAGCCCTAAATCACACTCTTTTTATTTTTTATTTTTTTAGACAAATGAGTAGACATATTGGAATTTAAAAATAAGTAAGACAAAACATGTATTGAAAATCCAAAACAGATTTGATTACTTTACTATCACCTTTAATCACAAATATAATTATTCTTTACTCTCAAATACAGTAAAACTAAGCTTTTAGCTGAGCATTTAGTGGAACATCTACCCAGTAAGCTTTGCTTATGTTGCAGACAGCTACCCTGAGGAGTGATTTGAATTTAAATGTGATTCCCTTATTAGTTTCTGCTAACTGCAAATATCCCAGGCTCTTAATTAAGTGGCTGAGTAATGTATGAATGCTCACTTCTACTTGTCATGCAGAACAAAGTGATATATTTAGATTCCATGCACAATATGAAATTTAATGACACAGGCAACAGTAATTTAGAAAACCTTTTATTTTTTATTTATTTATTTTATTATTATTATCCTTGTTTTGCCTAGCCAATCTTTTTTTTTTTTTTTTTTTTTTTTTTTTTTTTTTTTTGGCTGCTACGATGTTATAGAAGTTTGCCCAAACACTGGCTGTGAGCTAACGAATTTTTCAATTAAAAGGCAGTGTATTACCATACTAAACGTGTAGTTACCAAATGCAAAATATACTGTTTACGGTGTTTACACTCCCCTCCCCCACCCATTTTTCAGATATAATATGCAAAAAAAAAAAAAAACATCAACAAAACAGACTTTGATGAAATGTTCTTACTTGGTTTGGCACAGAATCTAATGTTAGATTCAGAGATTCTGAATGCACTAAATAGTGCACTGTAAGAGGTTTTGCAAAGAAGAAAGAAAAAAACAAATCAAGCTTTTCTTCTGGTAATGATGGTTCCTGAAAGCTTCAATGACATCCTGCTGATATCTTTATAGATTTTATAGTTTACATTCAGTCATCAAACCTCTCTGCTTCTGCTCTGCTAGTCAGTAGTTTGCATGTATATTTTTCCCCAGGGTATGACACTAATTTTTCCCCATCCTGAATTTTTTCTGTTCGCCCTGATATTTTCTCATGCTCACAGAATCCTCAGTAGACTCATAATCTGAATGTATGTGTGTGATTTTGCAAAAATCAACGTAGCACATACATACAGTAAATTGGACAGCTGTTTGAGTTGTCAGATTTTCGTGTTATTGTCATGTATAACTAAATGAATTAATGACCTACTGCTTTTGCCACTTCAGTTCAAGTTCTAAAACTTGGCTATCCCTTTAATTAGAACTCTAACCATCTCTCATGTCTTGAAATTTTCATCTCAATTTCCTGAGTACTTTCCTCAAAAAACCTTCAGATTTATTCTTGGCAAATTGGTATTCCTGAATGATGTCAGATTTTAAGCTGCCTATATCCTCAGTCAGTCTCTAGTAAATAAATGTTTGCTAAAGTGATCTCATCTAAATAGTGTCATTCTACTTTAAGTGTAGATAGATTTATATGATTATAATTTCTTTTTCCTTTTAAGGACTAATACTTCATGCTATTATTCTTATTACACTATATACCTGTTCCAAGTAGCCTCTGCGCAGTATGTGTTATATATTATATTTAGTTTTCTATCTGCCTTAGGCAGTAATATGTACTTGGACAGTAGTATCCAATCTCCTCTTACAGCTGTAAAGCTCATATTCCTATTTTGCAGACAGGTCCAATATACAGAAATATGTATTGTGAATATGATTTATTTCATCTGTCTTTAGCCTTTCTATAAATTAGACATGCATTGTAAACTAGTCACATGAGCAGTTCTTGAGCCAAAGGAAAAAGAGAAGATTCATCGTGCAAATTTTAGGATGGCAAGAATTGCTCTCTGAAATTGCCTACCTCTCTCCACTGGCCGCAAAGGCAGCATAATTAATTGAGAGTAATTTTTATATGAAACTCTTTTGGCATCACTTGTTTATAATTGTTTCTACCAAATATTTGAAGAAGGCAAAAAATAGATGAAATACATCTTACCCTTCCTGATGAATTGAGGTCAAACAGGAGACACATATCTCAGGTAGAAATTATATGTAGAACACTATCACTGGACTGCATCCTGTCAGTCAGAAAAAAAAAAAAAAAAAAAAAAAAAAAAAAAAAAAAAAAAAAAGGCTGCTTTAGAGACTTTGCACTATGACTCTGATGTTCTTAATTCTTGTCCACAAAAACAGCCTTTGTACTTTGGTCCTTAGCCACATATAAGTTCCTTCAGGTCAACACAACTGCATAGAAGAACAATTTTTTTCAGCATATGTTCTAAAATATAGAGTACACATGCCTAAATAGATCAAAAAATAGTTAAATGCAGAGTGGAAGAACAGAGGTTTATTTTGTATTGTACAAAAACAGCCAGGAAAGGTAATTAAAAACTGTTAACTAAATTATGCTAATCATTCTAAAATAGTTAGAAGTGAAGTGTTTGGGGGGTTGGGCTGTTTTATTTTGGCAGTTGGATTTCTTCATATAACTCAGCTTGTTCTAAACCTTGACATAATTCTGAACAGTGTTGAAAATCATGATTTGATACTTTCTATAAAAGCAATGACTAAATATACAACACACATTTTTTTAATCTTGGTTTCCAACATATATTGCACATAATTATAAAAATAATAACAAATAAAAAATAAAAGCAAGAATGTGAAGAATACATTGCTGTAAATTTCCATCTAGTGAGAATTTGATACATAATTCTTCCCAGATCTATTTACATAAAGAATCTTAGTTCAAACGTATCTCATTTGTCATTTTAAGCTACACCCATATTACGGAACTTGTAGAATGATTGTCTACACATATTCCCACAGACATTTAATCTTTATATTATATTATATTAATCTTTATATTATATTATCTTTAATAATAGAAACAAACAAAACTGTTTGATCTCTCCTTTACTTCCTTACTTCAAGGAATTAAGGCAAGAAACACCAATGACTTCTAAAGCTAAGACAAAATTAAATCTGTGTATGAAAATGCAAAGGCTTACTGACTCAGAACACATGAACCACTGTTTCATTGCACAGTTCCTACAGAACCCGATCCCTTTGCACATTTATATTCTTTCTGGAGTCGAATTGTCCTACCATTTGTGGACTTCTGTAATTTACTGTGAAGTTCCTAACACAACAGAAGAATTACAAAGAGCAAGGCCTCAGAGGCTCTCAGACAGCACATCTTCTAGGTTTTAAGTCTTATGAGTCTTTTTTATTAGGTTTATATAAACACAACTAACTTACATTTTGTCATGTTGATCTACTAGAATCACAGCAAGGGTGGATCAAAAATGTTGAAAAGAACCTGGTTTTGCCCAAAAGGAACACACAATTCTGGCCCAGTTTCTGCAGATTTTTTTCCATTTATTTCTGACAATCTTAGCAGCATCCTAAAGTACTTGTCAGCTTAATTACAGCCTCACCATAGACAGGACATTTTCATACTCTCACATTTACCTCTACAATATTGAATCCTGACAGGGTTTTGTTATTGTTGTTGTTGTTTTCCAGTTAGCACTCCTTTAGTCACAGTATATTCTAATGTGGTACAATAAACAGTTGCGTAGAGCTAACTCAACCCAAATGAGCTATTTTGTGTATTAAAGCAGTAAAGGTATGTCAGCCACATGCCTCAGAGGAGCTAATTTGTTCTGTTGGGAAGCCCTGGCACCAGATGAAGCAGTGTGCTGTTAAGATTGTCCTTTATTTGGTAGCTAATTTAGCATTTAATGCTAACTGGGATACCTCTTCATTGGACCGCACTGTGTCTCTAGGTAAATCTCTTTAGACTAACTGGGAAGTGCTGATGGGAGATAAAATTGCTAAAGAATATCAACTCTTTATCTATGCAGTCAAATCTTATGCATTATAAGTTATCAGAAGTTTCATGCTTCTACAATTATTTTTGAGTTGTTATGCCTTTGAATTCAGGTAGTCCAACTCAGCTGTATTGTTGCTCATAAATTCATATCTCCTCCATCCTGTATACTACTTGTCATTTCAGCTGGTTTCTTACTTTTCTACTGTGAAGCTAAAGTTCTTCTTAGCAAATTAGATCTAAGTGTCATGTAACTCTGGTATGAGTTACATCTGCATGGCAATGTATTTGATCTATAACCTGATGGATATTTACTTGGACACCATGTAGCTATTCTTTTAACTGTGTATAGTCTTGACACCCAGACTCTTAATGGCTATTAGTATATATTTCATAACAATATAATAAATACAGTGATATTTAGCTATATATTTTATAAATTAATATATGCTTTAAAATTGTATATTTATGTAATTTCTAAAAGAAACACACAGGCACACACACATTAGATGTTTGATTAGCAGCTTTGTCTAGGCTGAAATAGGTAGAAGTGACACCAGCATGTATATCCAACTCACAAACTTGGTTTGAATAGCCATCTAAGTAAATCTGCAGCTAGGGATATCATTATCTGAGCTAGGATTGTTAACTAAGTATGTCAACGTGTCCTACAGTCCCAAATGGAATTGCAGTGTAAACATAGGTTGTGTTGGTACAGGCAAACCTGCTTAATAGAACCTGTCAGAAAAAGCAATTTCTTCTACAATTCACTTCTAGAGCAATTTAGATTTTGAAAAACTGAAATAATTCCTTGCAATATTGCCCAATAGTTTTATTTTAATGAAAAGAATAGTAAATGTAGATGAAAATTTCCCAAGGTCTCTTCAAGTCCCTTGTTATTTGATTCTGTGAAATGTTTCAAAAGGTTAGATTTGTATTTATTTGTCTAGATTGTTCCCCATGAAAGGAATGTCCAGAGGGATACATTTCTCTAAGACATTCTGAATCTGGTAACTGCCACTCTTATGTCAGAATGAATATTTGTTTCATAACTCATTACTGAGCTATAGCTCATACTCTATTAACCTAACAACAGAATATGTTGGCACATATATATTCACATAGATTTTAAGATAACGTGATATATCTTCAATATGCTTAAAAACAGTACAATCTGGATAATAGATATCATTAAAAGAAAATAACACAAAAAGCTGTGCTCTTTTTATAGCATGAGCGCTTCTTTAGCTGTACTTTACCTCTGCTGGGCAATGAGATGAAGCTTTCTTCCTTCAAATGAAAAGCAAAGCAAGCCCTCTAAGCACAACATGAATTCTTAGCTTTCAATTGTCTGGTAAGAAAAGTGATCAGAGTCCCAATACTATCTTGTATCCTGCTCTGAGTCTTAGGATTTCCTAATTGTGATATTGAAACAGGATAAGGAACTATTAATAAGAATGAAAAAAATGTTGCTTTTTCTCCTCTTCTGAATTATTTCCTAGAGATCTGGAGAAATGTGCAAAACATATATTAAAAATGCTTATGTATATTTTGTGTGCGTGTGTTAATGCATGGTAACCAACATATTAACCAAAGACCAATCAAACACAAAAGCACAGGTTGTTATTTTTGAGTAGCAAAATTATCACAGAGGGTGCAAACCTACATGTAGTCAATCACAGAGAAAATGTATTTGGAAAAATTCAGATGTACAAAATACAGATGTAGATTTTCAGATGAAAAAAAAATGTTCCATTATTTTGGGAATCTTATAAATATTTTTTCTCAGAAAACATAACCTAAGCCTGCTGAAGTAAATAAATGACTGATAGTGACTGCAATTAACTTTTTCTTGCTTTTCACATGGAAGAAAAAAAAAACTCCTTATTCTACTATGGCTTTGTAACACCAAGTCTTAACTGTTTTGAGTGTCTGGATAGCTATGTACTCAGCATATAACTAACTGTATATGTATTAGAGCACACTCAGAGGGATGTCTTTTAATGTGTTGAACTTGTGACAAAAGCAATGAAAGGTACATCATGATATATTAACTTTAGAAACAAACTTGCTTTGTGACAGTAAGTATATTTCCTGCTGCTAAAATTAGAAGAGGCAGAAAATATTGCAGAGATTAATAAGGAAGGATTCTGAACAACTATTCTAAAGGAAGAGCTTAAGAATACATGTGTAGGTATTTACTCATACAGTAATGCTATTCTAATCCACCAGAGTGATACAAGAGGAGTGTAGAATCATGGTTAAAACTGCAGGGCAGTTTTGCTCCAGGAACTGAAAAGATAAACGGTTTTCCTGATTTAATCTCTCCAGTCCTTGATTTACTCCTGGTTCATTGTGCTGAAATTCTTTTTACTTCAAAGTAAGAATTACTGTGCCAAGATTCTTTTTACTTCAATATAAGAATTATTCATAATCAATAATGCTACTACAAATGGAAATCCAATGATATAAGAACAGCAAAAGACCTGGGGAACTACAGGCCAGTCAGTCTCACCTCTGTGCCTGGCAAGATCATGGAGAAGATCCTGTTGGAAACTATGTTAAGGCATGTGGAAAATGAGGTGATTGGTGACAGCTGATGCCTTCTCTAAGGGCAGATCATGCCTGACAAATATGGTGATGTTCTATGATGGGGTTACAACCCTGGTGGGGAACAGTAACTGACAGAGCAACTGGCATAATCTGCCTGGACTCGTGCAAAGCATTTGACACTTTCCCGCATGACATCTTTGTCTCTAAATTGTAGAGGGATGGATTTGACAAATCCAAAACAAGTCCACTTGGTGGATATGGAACTGACTGGATGGTCGCACTCAAAGTGTTGCAGTCAATAGCTCAATGTCCAAGTAGAGACTAGTGACAAATGGTGTTCCTCAGGAGTAAGTATCGGGACTGGTATTGTTTAACACCTTTGTCAGCAACATGGACAATGGGATTGAGTACAGCTTCAGCAAGTTTGCCAATGACACCAAGCTGTGTGGTGCGGTTGACATGCTGAAGGGAAGGGATGTCATCCAGAGGGACCTGGACAGGCTTGAGAGGTGGGCCTGTGAGAACCTCATTCAAAGTTCAACAAGGCCAAGTGCAAGGTCCTGCAGCTATGTCAGTGCAATCCCAAGCACAAATGCAGGCTGGGCTGAGAATGGATTGAGAACAGACCTGAGGAGAAGGACTTGGGGGTGTTGGTTGATGAGAAGCTTGACATGAGCCAGCAGTGTGCTCTTGCAGCCCAGAAAGCCAATTGTATCCTGGGATGCATCAAAAGAAGCACAGCCAGCAGGTCAAGGGAGGTGATTCTCCCTCTCTATTCTGCTCTCATGAGAGGCTTTTTTTTTTCCATGTATGAATACCCATTTTGTATTTCCACCATCCAAGGAGTGCTGTATGCACACACATCTGCATGTATACACACACAGTTCTATGAAAAGGATTCTCACAGGACTATGATAAAAACAAAAATGCTTAATTTAATGAATAGTTCATAAAATCTGTAAGCTTAATCCTGATGAAAGCAATGTCCAACATTCTCTTTAGTAAGTTTGGTTACAATTTCTTTTAGCTTTTGTCTGATAAATGAGAAATATATATATATATATCATTCCCATCTCAAAAATAAAATTTATTTATTAAAAGGTTGCACTTCATTGATCAGATCATAGGCACAAAGTTTCTCATAATATATGAGGCCTTCCACTGATCTCAGCTCTTTCTTTCACTTGTAAATCGCAAGTATATCTATAAAAGTACAATACTGTTTTAAAGATTGTACTGAAGGGGAGAAAAAGAAAATAGTACTGTGGAAGACTGCATAAACACCATTTGAATCATTCAGTAAAGCATGTGGTTACTTTGAATAAATGTGTCAATCATTTTTTTTTTCTAAAAAGACAGGAATTTTGTGAACTGTATTAAATATTTTAATTATAAAACAATTAGCTATTATGAATAAAACTGGATTTTATTTAACGTGTGGGTGCAACAACAAAAAACAAACAAACAAAACAAACAACAAAAACAAACAAACAAAGAAAAAAACTCAAATCCCTGTAGATGATGTTGAAAGAATACATTTTCATCCTCTTCAAGAGGATGATAATAGACCAATATGGGGTTAGTCACAGGAAATTATTTTCTTTTCTCAGTTTTGCAGTGGACAAATCAATCTATTTCTAAATAATACATGGACTTTGACTACGCCTGATATCAAAACCATAGTTTACTGAAGAATTTTGTTTGTGTCTTAAATATCTATAAGGATTTAGGTTTCTCAACTGGATTTTTGTTCTCTACTGCTTTTTCAGAATACAATTATAATGCATACGTTGTTATCATGAAGGATTGGAATTTCACCTACCTTTCTGGTGACAAGAATATAGGCTTGTAACTATTTGATTGAGTTTGTCAGTGATTAGTAGAACATTTCATATGCAGATAAGATAACCTATGAGATACATGAGAAAATGTCAACACAGTTTTTTAGAGATATCCACACCGATATGCTTCATGATGAATAACCACTCACTCCAGGGGCTATTCTGGTAATTTATTTGGGCAACTCATTAATGCCTGCTGTCAGTGAACCTGAATTTGGAGTAATGTCCAACCTTTTCTGAGTGCCCTGATTTATTATTATTAAACTTACTTCAGATGTGAATTTTCAAGGTAGACTTGAAATGTGGTGCTGGAACTAAAAAAGTCCTGTTAGGACTTTTAAACCCAATACTAGGCTAGTATTGGGGTTAATCTTTTAACCCCAATACTAGCCTAGTATTGGGGTTAATTGCTGCCTCCTCAGCTCTCAGATGTTATTACCTGGCCTTTAACCCCATTTTAGGAAGCTGAATACCAATTGAACTCCCAAAGACTTTCAGGAAACATAAAATAAGGATGTTAAATTTTGTTTTAGTTAAGAAAATTTAGGATATATTTAAAATCAGTTTTAAAACAATTAACTATCATTGTTCAGATGATGTTTTCTTTGTATTCACTCACTGACACCAGAAAAGAAGCAATTTAATGGAACTGTCATATTTTCATGTTTCATTTTACACATATGGTAAAGTTTATTGGAGTAGAACAAAACAAACAGGGTTCCTGCTCAGCTACAGAAGAGGTAAAAGGAGCTGAGCTATAATATTTAGCATTAGCTAAAACAGTAACTATCCATAGATTCTGAAGGGAATAACGGTATCTTGACTTAAAAATGCCAGTTTCCATCAAGCTATAATTATTTTTTAATTTTTATTTTTTTAAGAGAAAGAGATCCAACTACTCTTAGAAATATGGATTCAATTTATACTGGCAGAATCAGGATGCTCTGATATACACACAGATTCTTATGTATAGAGAATGATCAGAAAACATTAAATTTATGAGAGATCTATGAAAATATGTTTTAATATATTCTGTAAAAAGAAATAATGGCAAACTTCTTTGAAGAAAGGTCAACAAGCCTATAACAATGAAGGTTAGTCCTGTACAGTACATACACACAAATTACAGTGACAATATTAATAACCAAAGATAGCATTTCCAAATGTTATACACTGAAATCACTGGTTACAAGGAACACTGAGCAACATCTTGTACAGGTAAAACTAAAATAATGATTCTAGGTAGACTATTTCAAAGAGTCATTTCTCAAAGAGCTTGGTTGTTGCACTTTAAATGATAGCTTACATGGATATAATTTATATATATACATATGTACACACACATTCTAATACATATAAGAGTGTAAAATTTTTTTTGTATATATATTCATTTATATATATATTTTTATATATCTATATTTATTTTCCAACTGTACATAAAATCTAACTATCTTCTCAGAATGAAAAAATAGCTACCAAGCTTCTAATGAAATTAATTCAGATTATTTTTAAAAAATATATACACATTCAGAGCCTTTAGGAAGGTTGTTTGGTGCTCCTCATTTCTTGTTCAAATGCTAGACAGGATGAATTCCACGGTCTCAAGGTACTGAGATGAAAATACATTTACCAACAAGGAAGTTTTTGGAAAGGGAAATATCAAACAAAAAAATAGAGGTTCCACTTCAAATTACCAACTGAGGAAAGTGACATTGTCTGTGGAGTCTATTTAAAATAGACTCTGAAGCAAAGTTGACAAGAGAATATATTTTTAATTCAGAATTCTGCTTAGGATGTCAATAAGACACATGTAAGACTGTAGCTTAGCTGTCAATGCAACCTGGGACAAAAATTACACAACAGCTGGGAGGAAGTAGACTGATATCAAAGAGCTACACACTAGGAAAAATATTGGAGTGTCATGCAAATGAATTAAGTAGCAGACAAACAATCTGAAAACATATAAATATATCTTTATATATATATGTGCATAAATATATATAAAATGTTGATAAAGTATACCAAATATGAGAAGCTTAACAAAAAATAGGTGAAGTACAACATATAGACTGAATGTTACTGGGTGAAAATCACCCTCAAAGGTAACAGTACAACATCTCACATTATGGGAAAAAGTATTTATTCATCAAATACTCTGTTGGGTGAGGAATGATTTGTTTGCTCTGGTCCTCACTCCAGTTCACTATAGGCATTGTTGAAAGAATAACAATATAATCTTTTTCACAGGTATTTATTAGGTATTAAGAATTATGGAGTCAAAAGAGCAAGTGATAGAAAAGATGAAGAAACTGAGCAGGAATAAACTGAATAAGGTATTATGTTTATATATAAGTTTAGAAGGAAGTTGCAAAGGATGTGATTAAATGGTTTAAAAACTTCTGAACCCTTCCGTTCAAGTGACTGATACCAAAAGTGCGGTCTTGGAAAATGGTTTCAGAAACTTTATAGCTAATAAATAGCCGAAAGTACAGAGCTGGATTACAATCTTTCCTGCAACTTTTGTAGTGAAACCCTTTTTTTTTTTTTTTTTTTTTTTTTTTTGTGTGTGTGTGTGTGCGTGTGTGTGTGTGTGTTTGTTTGTTTGTTTCATTTCTAGTATAAAATTTCCTTTTATTCATATTCTTACTGGGCCAAATTAATAATATTAATAATGTGTTACTCTCTCAAATGCCCCATCCTCCCCAACCCTGTGTTTCCTTAGAAAGCAGAGGATGCACGAGAGCATTGCAAACAAATATTCTGAAACCTGGAAGCAGAATGAAACTGGATTGAATTACTTGACATATATGGTGAATCTCCCTCAATCGTCATTCCTAGGAAAACACCTCTTTGAGTTCTGTGATTCCCACCTGTAGCAAGGTGCCTCAAGCCAAGAACAGAATATAACAGCTTAAAAGTACTTTAGTGTATTTATTTCTGAGAGAGATCATATTGGAGAATATGGTTTCCACTATTAGTGAAAAGGAAAAAAAATAAAAATAGTTTTCATATTAACATGTTTCTAAGTTTTTGTTGTAGTTTTTAGGAAATTGTTCATAAAATATTAACTGCTAGAATGACTTTTTTCCAGGAATGCATTAACTCATAAGCACGGTTTTGGAGCATGTGCTACAACATGTATTCTCAGGGGATTTCTGAAGCAGAATAGAAAACTATTTTCTTCTAAATTGCAGAAGAAACTACAGAAAAGTGTAATAATAATAATAATAATAAATAAATAAATAAAAAAACACCACAACAACAAAAAACTAGTTTTATTATTAGGTGTCTAAATAAATGAGATATCCAGTAGATAATAGAGGATATAATAAGAGTAAAATTTGTATAAAATAATATAATAGTTATTAGCCAAATATATTGACCTGGCTTTTGTGACTAATGAAGACTGTGTTGAATAATATGGTGAATAAAGGATTATGATCAAATGTGAGGGGAAATTTTCAATGTAACATTGAAATTAACCACTAACTATTCATTTGTGTGGACATGCTGGACAGCATGAGTTTCAATAACATGCTTCCTAGTTGTTTTTAATTTGTCATATACTCTACTTTTTTTTTTTTTTTTTTTTTTTTTTTTTTTTTTTTTTTTCCCTATTTAACATCATTAGATCTAGGACTTGATTTTCCTAAATAATTAAACTTCTAAAAGGTACGCACGGAATTTAGCACAAGGCATTACTTATTCCTGGGCCTAATCACAAAGATTTCTTATGATTGATAGTTAAAGGTCTTAAATGTGTTAAATTAATTAAATGTGGAAAGATGTTAAATCCCATGGACAGGTTAAGTTCTGTTGTTTCTTCAGATTTAATGTGCAGATTGAACTTCTCTGTCTATAATGTTTCTGTACCAAGTTAATAGGGTTTGTATAGAAATGAAAAATAGCAAATAAAAATAAGGTTAAACAATACTTTCCAGCTTAAAAGCTGTAAAAAAGAATAACATTATTATTGTTATTTTTATTCTTTTCATTAGGATGGTTATTTGCATTTGTTTCTGTTCATTCATTTCCCAGCAGGTGTCTCTATATTGCAGCTTTACTGAAGAAGAATGAGGAATAATTGCAGCTAACTGCATGAAAATGTAAAAAAAAAAAAAAAAAAAAAAAAAGAAAGGTGGATGAATTAAACCTTACTATGACATTACATGCTACCAAATAAAATAAAATAAAATAAAAATAAAATAAAAATGACTGTAGAGAGCCTTGTTTAAAGTGGTTTTACATACAATCATACACTTGTCTACTGAACCAAAATAGGCTTATAAACTACTGATGTTAACAAGAGATATTTAAAGTGTTGCACTGAAAAAGCAAAAGTACAAAGACTAAAGACTGACTTTTTTTGTAAGTTCTAGAAAAATTAGTAATGTCTCCTACTTTCACATATATAAATTTATAACCTGTCTTACAACTGCTGGGATTTATCTTCATCAGCAGCTAGAGTGAAAATGTTAACATCTCTCAAAGAAAATGTTGCAGCCTTTGCTGGGAACATAAATGTGGAGGTTAATGAAGACTGCAGGAGTTTAGAAGGATTGAAGACAGAAAAACTTAAATAATAAAATATAATTATAGTTATGGATAAGAATTCCAGTTTGCCTTGGCTTTGGGCAGACCCAATTAAATTGGTTTCATTTGCAACCAGATGAAAAAATAAATAAAAGTTAGTGATAAAAAGCACTTAATTGGCAACATATAATCTTTTTAGCCAAATAAAATTTGTGCTTTGATGGATCCCACTATTTCTGCACTGATATCTAAGTGGAACAAAAAAATCCCAATTTAACATATAAAAAGACTAAAATTTTGTTTTACGTTTGATTTTAATTGCAGATTTCATGGGGACCAGGACACTTTAGATGAATAACTGATGATGCTGAGAAACCTCTGAAATTCCATATACGTTCCACAACTTAGCATTAAACCTCTGCAAAGCTGTATTTTAAAGTGTTATTGTTCACAAGGACTCAAGGTGAGTATACGCTAATACTCCCCAGTTTGTCTATTAATCTATAGTTCACTGAGTGTTTGATAAGAGCTCAATGATCCATAAAAAGGAACAACATGAAGAGTCTTATTGATTGTCTCATAAAAAGGGTAAAGAAGTGACAGATGACAGACACAGTTAGACCTTTGCAGCAGCAGTTACAGTATTCATGGTACACTAGTTATAACGATTTGTAGTTTTAGCACAGGAACAGGAAGTGATATAACACACAATATGTCATTTTCATCAGATTTATTTCTTATACACACAAATATTAATTATAGTTTTTAAAAAGCAACGGGATTAAATAGGATTATATGATCACAGTTGAGATCAGACACTGAACGAGAATGTTCATAAGGAACATTGTTTCCTGTATAGCCTCACGTACAAGGCATTGCATGGCATTTACATTCTTGGCTTTTGTATTTTTTATTTATGGACTCTAACTGTTCAATATTATTTATAAGGATTCTCTCAAATCCCAATGCCTACTCAAATGTGAAGTTATTCAATAGTCTTTGGCCATAAATCATAGTGTTATTATTGTGGTTTTGCTGCCACATTAATTCTTAAACTTTAAACATAAGAGCAGAGAGTAGAACATGGGGA
Source organism: Nettapus auritus (assembly GCA_011076525.1). Classification (NCBI taxonomy): domain Eukaryota; kingdom Metazoa; phylum Chordata; class Aves; order Anseriformes; family Anatidae; genus Nettapus; species Nettapus auritus. Next base: position 41,732,046 of record CM021769.1, read on the forward strand.
GTTAATGAGTCATAGAAGACCTTTACCTCATAGTGCTGTCAAAATCCAAAAGTTTAAAAATCAAGTTGGGGAAACAACATTCTGCAATAAAAACAAAGCTAGTGTTGAGAAGCAGTTTAAGTGCTGCAGCCTAAAGCCCTTATCCAGACTTTGGACACTTACCTCTGACTTTTTTTTTCTTTTTCTTTTTTTTTTTTTTTTTTCTCAGTATTTCTGTTATGAACATTTACTATTCCTTCAAAACCTCTGCTAGATTGTACCTTTCCTTGCTTCTTCCTTACCTTTTTTTTTTTTTTTCTTTTTTTTTTCTTTTTTTTTTTCCCACAGTGTCCTGCCTCACTATGGTATACTGCCTTGTTGACTGTTTCCTATTCAAATTTACAGAACATGAAGAAAATACAGAAAATAGCTAGACCTGCCAAGAAGAGTCTACAGATGTTTAACGTGTTGATTTCTGCAGTGGAAAGTCCTTACTTCCCTCAGAAGTCCTTCTAAGGGGAAAAAAAAAAAAAAAAAAAAAAAAAAAAAAAAAGGAAGCAAAACAATACTAAGCTTGTTTTCAGTTCAGGAAGGGAAAAGAACTCACTGAATCTTCTTCCTTGAAAAGCAGCTGGTTCTTTGGTGTAAGAAAAGATGAGAAGAAATAAGTAGAAGGAGGTAAAAATCCTTGATCTTCCTTCAGTTCCATCTCTGTATAACACTGTTTGCAGGACTGAACATCAACAGTGGAAGAAAGCAAAGAAAACACTTCTTTCAGCTAGTAGTGGCTTAGAGTGCTTAATGGTGAAGCTGGCTATCTGTGCCTTAAGATCAAAGCTGGAAAATATTGAAAGGGTCCTGATTTAAGGTGTTGCTGTAAAGTTCATTTTTTTGTTTGTTGTTTTGTCTGTTTGTTTTTCCTTAAAAGATAGATAAATAGATCTGCTGGACTATAAACAAATATTCATTTGCCAATTACTTTTATCATGTATGATTAAAATTTCAGTCCTTCACATGGCTGTCTATGCTGGCCATATTCTATTTTTCTTAGTTAATTTCATTCAGAAAATATATATATATATATATATATATATTCAGTTTTTAATAAGTGATGCTGGTTTAAGGTTGAATTGCTTTATTTTATGAAATAAATGGGTGGATAAAATGGATCTATAAATATATATATTTCCTTTCAAGGACACCTAGTAGTTAGTGTTTAGTTGATAAAACTAATTAGTACTCGCCAATGTAAAATGGTTATTTCAAGATCAGTCAAATAAAAGCTGGAATAAACAGTGTTGTGGACTCACTTGCAGAGTGGACTTTATGATATTGAGTGTATACTTGCCAAAAGGTGACTTATTTTGTTGATCTGACTTGTAAAAGTTTTATTTTTGCTGAGTACTGAATAAAAGGTAGCGGGGTCCTATCTTCAGTTACAGCAATGCCATCACAATCCAGCACTCAGGATATACATGCCAAGTTCATGCTTATGTTAAATACGTGTTGAAGTGCTGAATCAAAGCCATAATTGCAGCAATTTCTTTAGATCATACTATGGTTTCTTAAAGGAAAGCAAATCCCAGAAGGAGTGATATTAAGAAAAGCCAACATTTACTTCTTACACTTTTTTTTTTTTTTTTTTTTTTTTTTTTCTCTGTGATAGTGTTTACTTCTGCCTTTTATATTTTTTAACATATTTGTCATAAGGAAGTGTATACAAGAGTTCAAAACATAAATGATACTAGCTTGTAAATTGTATTAAAACAGCAGTGGTTTTGCTGTCATTGCTGCATATCCTTCTTTAAATATCCCATGTCACTAAGTCAAGTTATCATAGCCTTTGGAAGTGTGATGTGGAAGTAAGCCAATGAGTGGTTTAAATTAACACTTTCCAGCACTATCATTCAGAACCTAGTCAAGTTTTCAAATATATTGTCTACCAGAGTACACAAGGCAAACCAAAGGTACAGAGTATCATGATTCTGCAGATGGAGAAGAGAGAGGATGTTGGATGGAATGACTGGCTGGCAGTCCTGGCAGTCTTGCAGGATGTTCCCTCAGGAACAATTTCTCAAGAGTGTTCGTTCCCTTCTGCCTTCATTACCATTTGAGTGATTGAGCTTCTGGAAGTCTGTTTGCCAAAACACATCATTTTGTTCTGTTCTGCCAGTGAATGAGCAGGTGGCAGTGGTGACACAGTGCCAAGTTAGTGCATGCTAAGGAGCCTGCTAGGGTCAGCATGACCTTTTTTTCCTGTTTTATTATTATTATTATTATTAATATTGTGTCATTATAGAAGCTGAGGTGCTTTACAGAATAGCTTATCAGTCTCAGTGACCAGCCCCAAATGACACTAATCCTACATCAGATATCATGTGAGTGGCAATGCACTTGAGCTGGCTAGAAAACCAAGGGAAAATAAAAAAAGATCAGTGGTGAATAATTATTTTGTCATTGCATTATTTTTTTGATCATAATGTTTGGTAACTGTTTGTGAGGAAGGCCATTTTTCTTGTTGTGGCTTTAAAAAAAAAATAAAAGGAAGATATGGACTCTGAAAATAGCTTAGAAAGCAATATTGTAGGCCACTTAACCTGCACTGTTAGAGTTTGTACTTGATATGAGACTTCCTATCGTTTATACTTGGGAATAGAGCCATGCTACATGACAATCAGTAGATTCTACATTACCTAGATACTTTATAGATGGACTGCCTCACATATTTATCACAAAGAATCCATTCAACCTAATGAAAAGCCAAGACAATGTGTTGCACATGCCCAGAAAAAAAAATTTACACGTTAGACAGATGACAGACAGGTTTAGCCACAGAGATAAGTAGCAAAATATGTATTGAGATTTAATTTCTTTAGGTGCTTTGGAAACTCAGTTTAAGTGAGGCATCTATTTTAATGGTCTATTGAAAAATTTGTCAATTATTGAATGGATTAAGTGCACTTAATTAATTTTTAATTTTTAATCCTCTTGGTCAATCTGCTTATTCAACAGGGAGTCCGGTAAAACTGAAGTACTGTGAAACTGCTAAATGAAAGATTATAGTATCTTTTTTTTTTTTCTTTTTTCTTTTTTTTTTTTTTTTTTCATTTTTTATAAATATTTTGATTTTATATGGGAAGTGAGTCTCAGGCTTGGTCCCTGAATGTGACAGCAACAAACTAGTGAAGAGAAAGCTGAATGTGAATGTGAATGTGAATGTGAATGTGAATGTGCATGAGATGGGAAATATGAAGAGAGGGTCAGACTGGAGGAGAGTTTATCTTAAGTACCACACTTTTGAAAAACACTTTGAAGTGTTTTCTCTAAACCTTTCAAAGGGATAGAAACTGAAAAAGAGCAAGAGCTAACTAGAGGATAAGTACTAGGAGGAGAAGCCAGATGGAAGATAAGGCTCTCCCTCTTTGTAGCAACAGCCTGAGCCCTTTAAAATCTAGCTGATTAGATAGCACGCACAACAATTGCACAATTAAACATACAGTATCCACCACTCTCCAAGTGCCACTACTGTGCAGATAATGTGAATTGATGGCTGTAGTGTGCCATATGCATGTAGAATTATTAAAAAAACTTTATGTATATATATATTAATAAAGAGCCGTTGGAGAGCTTTTTAAATTGCATGAATGGGGACCGGTTTATCAACTACTGAAATACAGCCACTGTTACTGTGATAACCAGGAACACTTTCATAATGCACAGATGAGAAAGAACTGTTGAAGCAAATTGGATTTGTAGGACAATTGAGTCAAATGGAATGCAATTGTTTATGGAACTAAGATAAACACTCATGAAAACCAAAGGGTCTGATCAGCAGTAACTGAAATCAATAAGCATCATCAGGATTCTTTGTAAAGCATGATTCTTAGAACTAGAAATATAGGAATAATAGTATAAAAAGGGAAGAACTGCAAGGTTTCCAAGTGTAAGAGCTGAAGTATGAAACTTGTTTCTGAGACAATTTATTTACTCTTCTTCCAAATGACTTACTTGCATTTTCTGGCCTTAAGTGGAGTGGTAAAGAAAAAAAAAAAAAAAAAAAAAAGGAAAAAAAATAGACCCGAAGTCACAGAAGTAAATGACATGATCTTGAAGAATATGCATTAACAATATATTATTTGTGTTGATAAATGAAAAAACATAGATTTTGCACAAATTCGTCTCATTCGTTTCTCTTCTCTTAGCCCTCTAATTTCATCTACAGTGATTTTGTCATGCAAATTGTACTTTAGAACCTACTATCTTCTTTCTCCTCTTCAAGTTTATCATTCTGAACCTAGTCAGAACCTTCTAGATAATTTGTGCCACCTGTTATTGGAGTCTACATATGCAATGAACTGATCGTATTTTTTATCTGATTTTTTTTTTTTTTTTTTTTTTTTTTTCCAAAGATCTTTATGCTTTAACACACATGAACTTTATCTGCTGCCCATGTGCAAAACATGGCTCATTTTCCGGAAAATATATATTGCTTTGGCATTAAATATTAATTTATTTGAAATGGTCTTAAATATCTGATTTATAAGATAAGCTTGATGTTTGCAACAAGTAAAGTATCAAGTCTTTGTGCACATGAAGAATGAAAACTTTCTGTCAATATGGTAATTTTCTACTTGTATATTTGTGTTTTTTTCAAACAGTGCTTTGACAGCTTTGTGGAGGTGGAGGAGCTTGAGCAAACTGTGAAAGATAATCTGATGTATTTACTGTGAACAAGTTCTAACAATACTAACAATCAGGAAAGGATAAGAGGAAAGCTCGGCATGGGGCCTGGTAGGAGAGTAAGTTTTCTGATCTTTCAAAAATAGGACAGATTATCAAAGAAGAAAGAGTTGAAGATTATGGTATAGGACAAGAATGTTTATAATAAAATATGAGCTCTTCAATTTTCTACGCCTGAACTGGAACATTTTTTCAAGACTCAGTTTATTTTTTTCTCACTTGTGCTATCTGTATTTTGCAAACAGCAGAGTGAACATTTCGCCTCTGAAATCTGATAGACTCTAACTTACAGTGTCTTGTAGTTACTTAGATAAGTGTTTTGAACTACAATTTTTGTACAATGACATAAAGAAAAAATAATCTGTAGCCATAGTTTCACCAGTGACCAAATTCAATGGAAAAAAAAAAAAAAAAAAATCAGCATCCTTTGACAGGCGCAACTTTTTTAGCTATAAAGTTTGAACAATAAAAAGAAAGGAAAGTAGGGAGATGTAGGTGACATCTTTCGACATGATTAGAAATAACAGATGTTTGTGATTTTAGTGCGTCGCAGTTCTTGCTTTAGTACCATTATGATACTAAATTAGTGATAGAAAGGCAAGTCCCAGTAGTAAACCACAACAAAGATATTGCTAATATTAGGTAATTGGTTGTATATTCATGTTTAATTAATAATCTTGAGATAGCAAATCAAATATTTTCATGAGCTTCAATAAGCAATCACTAAAAAACAGTATCCAAAGATGTGTCAAAAACAAAAACAAACAAAAAAAACACGTTGTCATTCATGTCACAGAATCTTTTAAAAGCTTTGAAAAGTCTTTATGAAGAGGAGAAGCTTTTTCCCAAGAAATTATTCTTTTTTTTTTTTTTTTTTTTTTTTTTCCTTGCTTTTCAGCAATATTCAGTTTATTCTCTTTTTGTCTCTATCTAATCTAAGGTAGAAAGTTTCACATAGTTATTACAGTCATTTTCAGAGCTTTTACTTACTATTTCTTGAATATATATTTATATTGTAAAATAAGATCACTGCAGGACAACAATGTGGAAAACTTTCCCCATAGCAAGTGAATAAATCTGTACTTGTTACTGCATCTTCAGTTGCATTGAACTGTATTACATTCACAATTACTGATACTGATATCTTCTCTACTCTCAAAAATGTTTTTTCCCTTGTTTTCTGGTACCTGTACTCATTTCTCCACACCACTCGGTTTCTACTTAATGCTGTCACAGGGGAGTCAAAGCAAAATTTCTGCTGAATTTGGAGACAAGCAGCCGATTGAAGTTATATATGAGATTCTATTTTTTTTTTTGAGAACATCTTTACTTGAGTAAAAAAAAAAAAAAAAAAAAAAAGTATGGACTTTATAGATTCATCAAAACCAACTTTATATATTTACTCAAACAAGTACAAGGTTCTCTTAGGTGTTATCACAGCTACAGCCCACCAGCACAGGGAGCCTATGGGAACCATCATATCCCTCTATGTTTTCATGTTTTCTTTTCAGATATCTTAAACTATATGAGGTTTATCTCAGTTATTGTTTCCAAGGGGCTATTTTTTATTTTATTTTTTTTTAATTTTTTTTTATACGAAACACATTGAAATGCTCAGCCATGTATCAACATATTTGATTTGAAATGTTTCAGTGTTGGCAAGAGTCTTTCCTGAGTACCTTTGATACCATCTATTCTTAAGCTAAGTGAAGAGCGTATATTTTCCTTGCCTTGATAATGTCTCATTTATGGTGTTTCTATAGACCTTTACAGGACTGTCGAAATCGGTGAGCTGTTCTATTATATCAAGCATTTTTTCTCTTTTTACTCAAGGCTTTGTCATAATTTTGCAAACAAAATAGTGTTTGCCTTTTTTGCTCAGTTGTGTCCATAATATCAACAATATTTGGGTTTCTATCTACTTATAGATCTTAGCATGATAAGAGAAAAAGCAAGGAAATACATTTCATAGTATTCGTGTTAAACTATATTCTTGTCCTGAGGACATTAACAACTGTTGAGATTTGATGCAATATAAAATGATTCTACAATGTCGGTTTGTTCTATCAATCATTTTAGTCTATCAAACAAAGATCTAGCAAATATCTGGGGTCTATCAATCACCTTGGAAATTGACCGATCATTAATGTGAAGTAATTTTCAACCAGCATGTTCAGTATAAATGTTCTATGTGAAATCTCTTGATCTTGAATGCAGGTTGTTCTTCAAAATTTATAAAGTTGTTTATTAGAGCAATATGGTTTCTTTTTAGCTTTTGAAACCAGTGAATGATAACAGGGTTATTCCACATTTCAGTCTCCTTTCACACAGTGCTTTCACACTGCAAGGCACAACTGCATTCTGGTGTTTTATTTGCTTTCTCATTCTTTGCCTCTCCTCATTTATTTATTTATTTATTTTAATTTTTATTTTTTTAATATTCTTTTCTAGTGTTCTCCTTTGACTAGCTCTGTTTTCCTTGGCTTTAAGTATTGTAGCTTGAACTTCATTGTGCAATCCATTTCTCTTCCATTCTAGCTTTTGTCTCTGTGTCTCATATCTACTCAGTTCAGTTCAGTTGGGATTTCTTTGTCAGAGTCATTTCCAGTTTGGCAAAGTTAAAATTGTGGCTGTCCTTGATATGACTGTTGCTTTTACATTTACATGTGCTTTAACATTTATTTGAATATAATCTATTTGATTTTCTGAATTCACCATCTGCTGAGTTGTATTTGTTAGGTATCATGAAGTTGGATAACACTAGGCTGTTCACTAAACATAAATCATTGAAATTTTCATCATTTTGATGATGATTTCCTTTCGATACTTTCCCAATGCTCTATCCATTTCTTGGGTTATAGCATCCTAAACTGACATTTACAATATATTGATTTTCTTCTAAACAATCAATAAGTGTAAATGTGGAAAATACCTTAGTTCATCATGGTTATGTTTCTGTGAAACGGAATAACATGCCTCCATTGATGTCCTTCACTACTGTTGTTGAGTTTGGATATTGTAGTGGTTGATCAAAACTGATGAGACTGGATGAATTGCACTGTGAATGCTATGCTTGAAGATCTTTTTGTCACTGAAACATGTATAGGCAAAATCTCCATTTTGGAGATTTTTTGGTTGATAGAGATACTTGAAACATATGCTGTCTGCACCACCCATTCACTCTCACTGATGCAATGGATTCTTACTACTCAAAAATGTAGCATGTTTATCACCATTCTTTCTTAGTGATAACATCAGCATTTTGAGGAACTTGCTTTTTAGGGCTGATTCTACTAGAATAGTAATTTATTCTTATGCCTGTGACTAGCAAAATTTTTAAAAGTGAGGCCTTTATTACACATTTACACACATTTACATTTATCCAAACTTAGGAAAACATCTGTACAAAGTAATCCCATCAACCAAGCAATTATGTTGTAATATCCTTGCACACTGTTGTAATATAAGCTCATTTGAAAGACAATAAAATCTTATACTACTTGCATATATCTTATTTCTGTCTCAGAAAACAAACAAACAAACAAACAAACAAACAAAAACACTTCAAAGTCCACTGATGTTTCTTTAATAATATGGTAATAGTTTTCCCACTGGTGTATTTGCTTTCATCTTAAGCTGAATGTCAGTAAGACTGTAGTCAAGAAATCTCACGTTGAATTCTAAGGACTTTCTTTTGAGATTGCAATTAATTCCCTCAAGAAAACAAAGTTAATGCAGTGGTCTTGTCTTCACTGGTCATACATACTCTCTTGTGGCATAGTCTCTTTAGCTGACACTGTCCCTGGAATGCCAGCAAAACTCACACCTCGGCAAACACTACAATTAAGCTTTGCAAGTTTCTGGAAAGTAGTTTCTGAATCTAAGAAAAAGTTGAAGTCCTAATCCATTGTGACCATGAAGACACTGAAACTTACTTCAAGATATGACAGTTGGTAGTTCAAGTCAACTAACCATGAGAGAGAAAGTGAATTTTTGCACCCTCTGCCACAGAATGATCATTTTGTGCTCCCTTGGTTTTAAGATGTCTTAAACTATGTCATAAAATATTCAGCACAAAATATCACACCCTTTTCACTGAATTCATTAAGACAAGTTGCTAACAAACAGGAGCAAAAAGCCAATTAAGAGAATATCACAAAACAAAACAGAGATGGCTGGAAACTGTAGTGCAGCACCAACAGCCACAAGAAGTCTAAAATTCTTGAAAGTGAAGAGGTCACTGAACAAATATTTTTAATAAAATTTTATTTGCAATTTTATTAGTTGCACTTATTAGCTTCGCTGTGCTGCAGAAACACAGAAGGGTAACATGAATGCCTTATTTATAATACAGCAAACCAAAACACATCCAGGGTGTAGGTACTCCAAATAATTTTATTTTGCTACCCATTGCTACATTTATTGAATATCAGCATATTGTTGCCTTATCAGCTGGAATGGTGTAAAAGACTTTACCATTAATATAATTCAGTCATCCTCAGTGTTACAGACAAGACTCCATGTTATCCTCAATTCAGCTGAAAGGAAGCTAATTCTGCACATCTAAAAGCTAGTAACTTCAGCAGGAATAGGATGATATTTTAAGAAAATAACCTTCTCTTGAGTCTTTACAGTACTAAACATCACAACATTGCCCTTAAGAGACATAACATCAAGCATTATGTGCAATTAATGGATTAATTAGTATAATGCATGTTTAAACATGTATATTCTTCAAAAGATACTTCCTTCTGAATTTGGCTGTGATGGTTTCATATGAAAACTCTTCAATTTCCCTCAAAAGACTACTGAAGCAGTAGCCTCTTTTTTAATTCTAAAAAAAAATATATATATATATACATATATAAATAAAATTCTAAGTTTAACTCCACAACAAATGCCACCCATTTTGTGACAGTTCCAGCTACTGCAGCCTCTAAAGGGGACTTGATATAATATAAGGTGTTGGTTAACAAATATCTAAAGGTGAGCCAGCAATGTGCACACAGGTGCTCATCCTTGCCTGCATCAGAAGGAATTTGGGAACCACTAGGGAAGTGATTGTCCCCTTGTACACAGCACTGTCAAGACCACACCTCAGCTATTGTGTTCAGTTTGGGCCCCTCAATACAAGAAGGATATTGAATTGCTTGAGCTTGTGCAGATGAGAACAATAAAGCTGGTGAAGGGTAGAAAACAAGAGATAAGAGGAGTGGCTGAGGGAATTGGGGTTGAGAAGAGGAGGCTGAGGGCAGACCTAATTGCTCTCTGCTGCTACATGAAAGAAGGTTGCAGTGAGGAGGGTGTCAGTCTCATTTCTCATTGACAAATTATAATGATGTGGGGAAACAGCTTCAAGTTGCACCAGGGGATGTTTAGATTGGATATTAGAATTTCTTCACAGAAAGGGTGATTAGGCATTGGAACAGGGAAGTGGTGGAGTCCCCATCCCTGGAGTTTATTTAAGAGACATGTGGACATTGGTTCTTAGGGACTTGGTAGTTCAGGTTGGTGGTTGGACTTGATGACCTTGAAGGTCTATTCCAACCTAGATGATTCTGAGATTTTGTAAATTATAGTCATACTAAAAAAAAGGATTATACTTCCTTCTGGGAATATTACTTGGTCCACAATCTCACAAGAAGTGAGAATTTAAAGATTTTTTTTTTTTTTTTTTTTTTTTTATCAAGAACATTTTCAAGTTCTGTTTTTCAGGATATTACTTAAACAATAAGAACAGAGCACTGTATATACATTATAGAGCAATACAATGTTCTGAGGAATTTCGTGTTATCATTTGCTGTCGTGCTAGCATCCTTGCCAGACCTTTTCTATTTCTTTAGCCTTTTGAAGATATTAGTCATGTGCTAACATGCTCACACTTCTATACAGAGATTTTTTATTTATTTATTTATTTATTTTTTACAGGAAAAATAAATTATTCCTGAACTATAACAAATAGAAAATTCAAAATATACATACATATATATATAAAGAATTACTCAGCTGGGTAAATAAGTAAAAAATGTGAGACAATGTTAAATATTTTGTGAAACTGAACAAATCTGACATAATTATTACAAATATATATGCATACTATATTATCAGCTTTGTGAGCTGGATATATACTGAATTATCACTAAATTGAAAAAATAAAACAGATCAAAGAAACTTAAGGTTAAAAAACTTTAAAGCTCTTAAATTATTAATTATAAAAATATGTCTGAGGAAGCAAGTAAGTATGTATTTCTCATATAATTCAGTGGAATTTAGTTACTTAGGCTCTGAAAAATGTAGTGTTTTATTTTATTTTATTTTATTTTATTTTATTTTATTTTATTTTATT